>CM034470.1:28087815-28109709 GCA_019925255.1 Litchi chinensis
GACTAGCTCCTGCTCCTGTGGGAGAATTTTTAAGAAAAACATTTAAAGAAAATTATGAGTATAACTCAGTGAGTGGTATAATTTATATAAACTAAAGCTCATTTCTGGATAAAATATTCTCCCAAAAACAGTTTTTAAAAACTAAAATGTTTTCTAAAATTTTTTTCTAAAACATTTTCTGAAATCTTTTCTTAAAATCTTTTCTAATGCTCGCCTAAATGGTAACCCAGGAATATCTACTCCTGGCGTGGTAGCATATAAAATCTAGCTAACCACTAGGAGTGGGAATCTACCATGTGTAGTCGCCGAAAGCGAGCCCACACTGCGGACCGACTACACTACCCTATACGTGTATATGGATCACTCATGTCTCGCTCACACAAGAGTCGACTAGACTCAAATCTCACTGACTGAATTCCTCTCATCTACCGTATCACGCATAAGACATTCGACTAGGTACTAAACTGGGGTTAGGGTAAACCATAAGCTATTAAAATTTATTTTTCTTAATATACTAAAATATTCTAAATCTCAAGGCAGTAAGCCTAAAATCTTTAATTCTAGCATATTCTCATATACATAAATAATAAACTAAAATCTTTATGCTAGAATTATAATATAAATTCAATTAATAAATGAATAACTATTTATAATAAATTCTTTTAACTTTAAATAAACTTTAAGAAAATATAAATTTTAAAACTCGTAGTTCCACTCACAATACATCCTCGGATAGAATCTGATCTTCCTCCGTATGCCTCCGGAACTCTCCGATTTTATCCTAAAACATCAAATATCTATTTAGGGTCATTTAACTCATTCAAATAACATTCAAAATCAATAAAAATCTCATTTATCTCTATTAATACCCTTTAACATCTAAACTTTCGGATCTCAATTTCTATTCAATCGGGGTTTTCGAAATCCGTTTTCTCTACATAAATCCTACTTATTCTTTCCTAGAAATACCTTAGTATATGAAACAAAATTCGCTCGATTTCGCTTACTAATAAAAATCATTTTTCGCTTCGAACGTCCAACAACTTCAACAATCAATCCTCTAGTGTTCTAACACCCAATCATGATTAAATAAATGGTTTCAAACATTAAACGAACGCATTTAGAAGGATTTCGGAAAACACCCTTCAACTCGTCCGTTTAGCTCCAAATCGATCATAAACTTTTCGTTTTCAAAATCTAACTTCATAAGATTATTTTCTAACCTCTAAAACATCCATCTAATGCCTTAAAATCGAAAACGAATTCAGATCTCACCAAACCCATTTTTTGACCGTGACTTTCTCTCTCTCTCTCTCACCCATTTTTCTTCCATCAAATCACTTACAAATTACACCAAAATCATCCTCACATCTCCCTCTCATCATCCCTAAACTCTGATTTGCAAAAGAAAGAAGAGATGAGATGGGTTTTCACATAAAGCATAAACCTTTAAACTAAAATAACTCACCAAATAAGTGATCTTTTCGCTTCAAATTTGTTGGGCTAGCTAGAGGAGATGACAAGGAACAATTTTTGTGAAGAAACCCTAGCGAAATTCGGACCGGATCTCTCTTTTTCCTCCCTCTCTCTCTCGCGCGCGATCTCGACTCCTAAATTCTCTCTCTTTTTCTCTCTTCTTTCACGACTAAAATGTCTCAAATGGGACAGAATCACACGTATATATATACTAATGCTCAATTACAAATTAGTCCCTCAAGAAAATTTTATTTAATTACCTCAAACTTTCAATAATCTCACTAGTGCCCAAAAATATATAATTATTAATTCTATTAGTCCACTTGGCACATTCTAATCCATTTATCTCTTCAACCAATCAATAAATGACATGTGGCACATCCATAGCCACTATTTTTCAAAAGCACTTATTTCTTTTCTTATTGGTTGATTTAAAATATCTTTTACTTTATCTCGTGAGCTCACCTCGCTTGATTAACACATAAATCACTTCTAATCACTTTGTAATCTTACCGGGGTCAACCAAACGACATCCGACTTACGATACGAAAATATAATAAACTTCAAATAACACTATTGGAGGCATACGATTCGACCGTAACTCAATTCGAAAACATCTAATACCATAAAATAATAATTCTGGGTGAGAGCTAAATCGATTTCGAATTACGCGATATATCGAAAAATATCGTAACATAAATCAGGGCTTACTCCATCTCTTTTAAACATTACTCCCATGTAAATCACTCATACCATTTTCATAAATTCATGCATGTCAATCCTACATGGAAGTTACACTTTTACCCCTTGGTGTATAAATTCGAATTCTCATTTCAATAAAACTTTCAATACCTAATCTTTTCGAAAAATATTCCATAAATATTATACACATATCTTATGGCCAATTTAACTTTATAAGCTTCAATTTCGGCCTAATACCTCTCATATATACTTGATAAAAAAAACGTTCCTAACCGAAATCTGTCGAATAAACCAATAACTTTTTTATACGTATCTATAGCTTAAATATTCGATTTTTATATCCATTCTCTTTAACTCATTCTTATTCACTTAGGTTACACTCCTTGAAACTTTCGTATATTATGCTCATACATGATCCATGCATACTTAACTTAAAATGTCCATTTTGCTCTTTTTATAATCTAATTTTACTTCGATCGGAAAATATTCTGAAAATATTCCATGGTCATCTAATTTTCAAATTGACCATAAAATACTTTAATTGGGTGTCTTATCTATCAATCTCATGCATCGAAAAAATTTCAATTGGGTTTAAACTCATTAAAACCCATTAATCTCTCAAACATGCAATATCGTAATTTTCTTCGGATCGCTTAAAACTGACTTAAATGGTCTTCTTTTTTATCCATTTCTATTTCTCTATACTCTCCTACTATTTTCGAACCTTTTCGACTGTTAAGGTCAATTTTCGAAAATTTTACTATTCATCCAAAAATTTCCGTCTGAAAAACACTATTCATTGAAAACTTTCGTTTCCCACCGAATCTCAATTTATTATCCTGGACAATATAACCGGGTCCAAATTCGGTCTTAAACACTAATTTCGGATCTTTTTCGGTAAAATCACTATTCGTTCTGGATCCGAACATTATTCACCGAAAATTCTCATTTCTTCCTGATACGACACTCAGGGCCTTATAAATATAATCGAATTCTAATCGGACCCCTTGCACTATTTCTGAACTCTTTATTCTCTATCTGATCGCCAGAAATGAATTCTCCGAGGAAATTAGGATCGGGGTTTATCATATAATCTGAAGTTTGCAAGCAAAAATTAAAAATAAAAGTTTTAGAGTTCAAATTGAAATAAGAGTACTATATTTTCAATTTAATTAGAATCAGAAGTTCTATATTTTAGATTTGTTTAGAGCCAGAGGTTCTGCACTCCTAATTTAATTATAATTAAAAATTCTGATGCCAAATTTATCTATTAGAACCAAAATTTCTATAGTCCTAATTTATTTGAAAATAGAAATTCTAATTAAAATTCAATTATGTTTTGTTGGTTTTCATTCTCAATATGGACAATCATATATATCAAATAATTATAGTTTCCTTAAACAACATAATTAGTCCTTTGCTTGTTTTATAAAAAGAGTGTACTTTTGACTATAGGTCTGAGTAAACACAAAAGGCAATAAAAAACACAAATTTGTGCTATGTTTGAATCCAATATTATGCATATACATATACATAAAAAGCAACACAACTCTCTTAGGTTATGACAAATTAAATAAACAAAATCAAATGAATTTAGTCTTGTGAAGTTATATTCTTGCAGTTTGGTTATGACATAATGGTTCCATCAAATTCATTTTAGTTGATTGGATTCTTGATGAAAGGATTGAATTCAGATTTTTGTATTTTATTTTCAATTTAGAACCAAAAGTTCTAGATTCTTAATAATTTTATTTTCAGTTTTATTTGGATCTCAAAATCTGAAATTTTAGATTTATAGATTATAATTTGTTTAGATTTTGAAATTAGAAATTCCATGAAAACAATTGAGAAAAATAAATCAATTTGAATTTGATATGAAAAGAACTCGTCTCAAACTCAAGCATGTGGATTTAAAAACATGTCTCCTTATTAAGGGTGAGTAAAGACTTGAAGATATTTTATATTAACTTTTGTTCATGATATATAGGTCGTGAAATTAAGATTCGTAATTATGTTAAAGTATTCTAAATTCTATTAATGGATTTTAACACATCGAGATATGTATTTTCATTTTTATGTATTTAATATGGATTTTTTTTATTGGGTATATATATAATTATCTTATGCCTTATATTATACGATTAAAATCTGCTGGTGTTATGGTTAAATCATTACCTTTCCAGTGAGAGCATGAGTCTAATAATGACATGAGCTACTAGATATAGGAACTAAAGAGCGACGACTATTAGGATTTCCTAATAGTGATTTTGTTTGGGGTCTTTTATGGTTAAGGTGTGATATAAAATCTTAGAACTTGAAGTTCTAAAACTAATTACAATGATTAATGTGATTTGAAAAATACTTTAATCTAAATTCTACCAATACCTAAAATTTAGAGTTATATCAAATTTTATATGTATTTATGAAACATAATCACATTATAGCTTGAAGCTTTATTTGTTTGGGAAGAACAACAAATGCAGATATTAGGCACATGATATATATTTTCTCAAGTCTTAATTGATTAATAAATGCTAATTACAATTCATTGTAATTGTATTTTCATAAATTATTCATTAATATATTGTACTATATCTAAAGAATTACGATATTATATCTTTTGGTAAAAGATTTATTTATATTTTTAAAGAAATATGTATATGTATAGTTTATCAACAAATAAATGAAGTCGGTTGATTAAAACAATCCATACATCAAATTTGCTCTTGAAGTAGCAATGTTAATGATTATGAGTGAAAACCATTTGTCACTCATGGCTAAATTGATTAATATTATTCTTTAAAGTGAATATTAAATCATCTAATAATTGTGGTAATGATTATGATCAATAAAGCTTCGATGATCATAATAAAGTTTTACTACTATAAGTAGAATTCACACCAAAGCAAAGTAACAAAAAGGCTTACTAGTGGTGGAATATGAAATTATAATAGTTGCGTACTTAAAGTATATATAAATATCATTATAAGGTCTGAATCCAAGCGGATCCAATAAATAAATTGAGTCCAAAATTAAATAGACAAATGGGCCCAATTTAAGTGCGAGCTTAATTGTTATTTTGTTGGATATATGGAAGTCCAAATGTTAAATGGGCCGAATTTGTAAGATGGCCCCAAAAAAAGTTTATGGGCTAATAAGCCCAATATAATTAGGCTATTATTAAGCAAATTCAAAAGTTAATCAAATAGAAAACATATATTATTGTACGAAACCAATTGTGTGGATGGAGTTTTAAGGAGTAAGGAGTGGTAGATTTGTAGATCGATGACCCATTTAGGAAGGGTTTTAGGCAAACAAACGGTGTGACCCATTTAGGAAGGGTTTTAGGCAAACAAACGGTGTGTTGGTGATAGTGGTGCTATTGATGATAAGCAATACTCTGATGATCAATAATCCATGTGGAGAGGGTTTCGAGCAAGGGAGTGGCACTAACTTCCCCTGACTTTTTTGTGTTGTTGGATTTTTTTTTTTTTTATTCTTTTTGTCTTGAAATTGTTTGATTGAAGAAATCAAAGTTTGTTGTGATTGATGTTTGTTGCAAGAGATATTAAAGAAGAGTGCAATTGGCTTGTGATAGATGATCTGATTGTTGTTAAGTGTTAATGGGTGATGAATACCATATGTATTTTTATTTTTATTTATTTTTAAAATGTGGAGATTTTGGATCCACCATCCATCAATCTTGATGGATAGTGGAGAATATGGGATTTTCACCTCTTTTTTTTTTTTTTTTAATTGTTTTAAATAGTAAGTATTAATTAATTTTTAATTTTTTAGATATAATTAATTTTTAATTTATTATATTTATTTGTTATATTTTTATTAGTTCTTATTATTATTTAAATTTTTTAAATTTAATTATGTCAACAAATTATTTAAAAAAATTATTTATTATTTTCTAATTTTTATTTAATTTTAATTTGTTTTAATTATTTGTAAATTTGTAAATTTTCAATTTTCAAATACAATATAGTGAGAGTCCAATAAGAGTATTTTGGTCTTTTAATGTTTTTGTCACAAAACCACTAAAAATTTAGATGGAAACCACTTTTGGTTGATGACAAGGGTTTTTCTTTTTTACTAATATTTTAAAAAGTTAAGTAAACTGAGATTATTTACTATTTCAGAAGCCTTTGTAGATTTTTTGCTATTTTAAAAATATAATGGGCAAAAGAGTAAATTTAAACACTTTACAACAATGAAAGAGAGTAGATGGGTGTTAAGAGAACTTACATAGGTGGTAACAGAGCCACAATCTTATGAGTAGTTAATAAGATCACTAGAGTTTCATTTTTCGTTTTGGAAAAATTTAAATTTATTTCAAATTAAAACATACATATATTTCAAAAAATTGAAACATGCATAAGATATTATTATTGAAAACTGCATCAAAATAGTTGTAGCCTGTCATAGTAACTTTAAGCACCTCTCATATTGTGAAGCCTGGTGGAACTGTGTAGTCTGAAACAATAATTAATAACATAAACAAAGGAATGAGGATTAATAAATACATTAATCGCAATAAATAATTAAATACAGAATATAATAAATATCATTAAAAAAACTAGTAAAAAATCTTATCTTACTTCCACATTTGGTGTCAGCTTGAATTGTCAGACCGCACGTTCGTCCAACATACACCACCTTATCCATGTTAATAAGCTTCTGGACGGCAGGAGTAAGAAGAAAGTTGCAAATGCAAGGGAAATCAATGTTTTTCATCGCCTCACAACACTCTGCTGATGGAGGAACTTTAGGTCTGTGACCAATAACGTACCGTTGACATTCGGTGATTAGTTGACGAATATCCGCTCCACATTGAGCCGAAACCTTATATTCACTAAGGATTAGGGTTCCAGCAACCATCAACATGGCCAAAGCAAAAACATCAGTGTTTGCCATTGCTATGTTTCCACTACACACTATTTCTATATCTTTGTTTCTTAGGAATATTGGTTTGGTGGTGTTTACTTATGTTTAATTTATATAAAAGGGAGGTGAGTTGGGTGAAGATTCATTTGATATGGAGAGATATGACTATAAATAATATACCTCAAATGGAGATATGTAGCATTATTAAGAAATTAGAATGAAATAAAGAAAATACCATTTTTGTCATCAGTGAAGATTTTATATTAATTAATAGCCAATCATTATAGAAATTCATTAATCACCGAGTCACTTTTAAGGTAATATATCTCAAATGGAGATATGTGGCATTATTAAGAAATTAGAGTGAAAAAAAGAAAGAACCATTTTTTTAATAAGTGAAGATTTTATGTTAATTAATAGCCAATCATTATAGAGATTCATTAATCACCAAGTCACTTTTAAGGTAAACAAGTGAGATATATATATGTATATATATATATATAAATTAGGGTTGTTTTGTGAGCACCGGGTGTATGCATCCACTACTGAAAATCCTGATAAGTTCGAAAAGTTCTACAAAGAACCAAAGAGAATACTCTCACCAATATTATTAATCATCCACTAAATTCCTCTTTGGGTTACATTGATTTATATAGTTCAAAATACTAAATAAAAAAAAAAGAAATAATTAATTAGGTAATTAAGCCTTTACAATCAGCAAAATAAATTACTAAAATTGAATACTAATTGTCTTGAAAAAAATTTGCAAGAAATCAACCCTATATTGGAAAGTCTTGATGACCAAGAATCAGCTCCATACTGGAATGTTTTAATGACCAAGAATCTGTTCCATATTGGAAAGTCTTGATGACCAAGAATATGCTCCATATTGGAAAGTCTTTATTAGTAAGAAATTAGCTAGAATTAGCCCCACCAATTGCTTTAAATTAATTAAGCTTTGATATTCTTTTGGGTCCATCTTGGAATTCACCATTTTAGAATCAGCCCAAATCTCTTGAATTAATCCAATAAGTGCTTCTTTGAACCTCTTAGCCCTTGCCTTTGTAATTGGCCCAATCGGAACATGCAATGGATCCTTTGGTAATGCTTCTTTGTTCTTATCATTCCCCCTCTCTTGAAAAGGTTTTGTCCTGGAATCTTCACCTACATCAAAGGGAGTTAAATCAGTAACATTGAAAGTTGCACCAACATTGTACTCACCTGGCAAATCCAACTTGTAGGTATTGTCATTGATGCGTTTAAGGACTTGAAAAGGCCTATCTCCTCTCAGAAGCAACTTAGACTGTCTTTGTGCCGGAAATCTTTCTTTCCTCGTATGCAACCAAACCCAATCTCTAGGTTCAAAAATCAACTTGTGTCGTCCTTTGTTATCTTGTTTTGCATATTGCTCTGTTCTTCTCTCAATGTTGAGTCTTGCTTTCTCATGTATCTGCTTAACAAATTCAGCCTTTTTCTTTCCATCGAAGTTAACATGTTTAGATATAGGTAATGGCGTTAAATTCAATGGAGTTGAAGGATTAAAACCATAAACAATTTCATATGGTGAAAACTTAGTTGCGAAATGAATAGTACGATTGTAAGCAAACTCAACATGTGGTAAACACTCTTCCCACGTTTTGATGTTCTTTTTTATAATAGTCCTCAACAAAGTAGACAAAGTCCTATTTACTACTTCAGTTTGACCATCAATTTAAGGGTGATAAGTAGTAGAAAACAATAACTTAGTTCCTAACTTGCCCCACAAGGTCTTCCAAAAGTAACTCAAGAACTTGGCATCTTTGTTTGAAACAATTGTACTAGGCATACCATCCAATCTCACAATCTCTCTAAAGAACAATTCAATAACATGTGAAGCATCATCAATTTTGTGACATAGAATAAAATGTGCCATCTTAGAAAATCTATCCACAACCACAAAAAATTGAATCTTTACCACATTTAGACCTAGGTAAACCTAACACAAAGTCCATTGATATATCAATCCAAGGTTCACTAGGAATGGGCAATGGTGTGTATAAACCATAGGGTTGCATTTGAGATTTGCCGGCCTACATGTGACACATCTACCACAAATCCTCTCAACATCCCTTTTCATGTGTGGCTAATAGAAGTGTTCTTACAAAACGGCTAAGGTCTTAGTGACTCCAAAGTGTCCCATTAAACTCCCACCATGTGATTCCCTCACTAACAAATCTCGTAATGAGCAATTAGGCACACACAACTTATTTTCCCGAAACAAATAATCATCATGCCTAAAGAACTTTCCAAACTAGGATTTCTCATAAGATTGATACACATCACTAAAATCATGGTCTAACGGATATAGTTCTTTGATGTGTTCAAAACCAAGCATCTTAGCATCAAGAGTGGAAAGTAATACATACCTGCGAGAGAGTGCATCCAACACGACATTTTCCTTACCTTGTTTATATAGAATCACATATGGAAATGTCTTAATGAATTCCACCCAACGTGCATGTCTCTTGTTCAACTTGTGTTGGCCTTTCAAATGCTTTACAGACTCATAATCAGTGTGAATCACGAATTCCTTAGGTCATAGGTAGTGCTGCCATGTCTCTAAATTTCGAATCAATGCATACAATTCTTTATCATAAGTAGGGTAGTTTCGGGTTGCCCCACTTAGTTTCTCGCTAAAGTATGCAATTAGCCTTCCTCTTTGCATAAGGACTGCACCTATACCAATACCCAAAGCATCACATTCAATTTCAAACGTTTTAGTAAAATCAGGCAAAACAAGTAAAGGAGCATAAGTTAATTTTTCCTTGATCAGTTGGAACGTCTTCTCTTGCTCGTCTCTCCATTTGAATACAACGTTCTTTTTTATGACTTCGGTAAGTGGTGCGGTGATGCTACTAAAGCTTTTCACGAACCTTCTATAAAAACTAGTAAGTCCATGAAAACTACGAACACTACCTACACTTGTGGGACTCGACCAATCTTGGATTGCACGTACCTTCTCCTCATCAACCGTTATGTTGTTAATGGCTTTACAATCAACACACATCCTCCATGTCCCATCCTTCTTAAGAACTAGCAATATTGGAACTACATAAGGACTTATGCTTTCTCTCACGTACCTCTTTTCCATCAATTCATTAACCTACCTTTGTAACTCATTTGTCTCCTTGGGGTTACTCCTATAGGCTGGTCAGTTTGGAATGGTTGCACCAGGTACAAAATCAATTTGATACTTTATCCCTCTGATTGGTGGTAAACCATATGGTGTTTCCTCAAGAAAGACATCCTCATAGGCCTGCAAAAGAGAAACAATAGAATTAGGCAAAGCGGGGTCAAGTTCATTAGTGTTTAAAAACGCCTTTTTGTACAAAAGCACAATCATTGGTTGATTTGAAAACAATGCTCTTTTTATGTCACTCGCTCTTGCATAGAAATTCTTTTGTTTTCTTTTTAATTTTCTCTCAATGGCCAAATCTTTCTTTTCTTTTTCTCTCTCATTTTTCTCGGTTTCCCTCTGATTTTTACTCTCTTTTTCATAAACCTATTTTGATGTCATTGGAACAAGAGTGATTGGTCTTTGATTGAGTACAAAAGAGTATTTGTTGGAGAATCCATCATGCTTTATACGCTTGTCAAATTGCCATGGTCGTCCTAACAATAAGTGTCCAGCTTGTATCGGTACAACATCACAAAACACCTCATCTTCATATTTACCGATCTGAAAAGAAACTAACACTTGTTTGTTTACCTTCACTTCGCCACTATCATTCAACCATGGTAACTTATATGGTCGTGGATGCTTAAGCGTTGACAGCCCGAATTTCTCTACCAAATTAGTGCTTGCAATATTAGTACAACTACCACCATCAATAATCACACTACATACCTTGTTTTGAACATGGCTCCTAGTATGAAAGATGTTTTACTATTGCACCTCATCATCTTTTTTGATCTACACACTTTGAGCTCTCCTTGCAACCAGCAATTCACCTTGGATAGCGTATTTCTCATCATTCACATCCTTCAATGGTGGCATAAACTCGGTGTCATCTTCATCATTCGATTCAATCTCGCCATCATCTCGCAATACCATAACTCTTTTGTTTGGACATTAGCTTGCTGTGTGACACCTGCCTTGGCATTTAAAACACTTAATGTCACAATTTCGAGTGGTGGCAAATTCTATTTTTACCTTAATTTCCATGGCTGGTCGTTTCTTGCTTTTGCTCAGTTTTTGGCCTGGCCGTGACTTGCTTCTCCTCTTTCCTCACAATATTCGGCCTCCACGATGAACTCGAGCTAGGGTTTTGTCGTGTATTGCTATCTCTCTTCTTGAGTTGGTTCTTAATCTTGATAGCCATATGCACTATATCTTCCAACTCCATATAATGTTGCAATTCTACCAAATTAGCAATTTCCGGGTTCAAACCAGCCAAGAACCTAGCCATAGTAGCCTCTCGGTCCTCCTTTACATTCTCACGGATCATTGCGAGTTCCATCTTCTTATAATAATCCTCCACACTTCGATTACCTTGTGTAAGTCTTTGCAATTTCTGGTACAACTCCCGATAGTAATGGCTTGGAACAAACTGTCTCCTCATCACAGTTTTCATCTCCTCCCACGTCTCTATTGGACGCTCTCTATTTCTTCTTCTGCTTAAAACCAATTGATCCCACCAAACAATCGCATAAGCTGAAAATTCAATGGTTGTAAGTTTTACCTTTTTAAGCTCTGAATAATTGTAACGGTCAAATACTAATTCTATCTTTTTCTCCCACTCAAGGTAAGCTTTGGGATCGTTTTTGCCTTGAAATGATGGAATTTTCATCTTAATACTACCCAAGTTATTATCCTCCCGATTCCTAGCTTCTTTAAACCACCTACCATACCTCCTATTGCTAACAATGGAATTCTGGTCATCTTCTTCTTCAAAACCATCCCCATAATACTCTTCATTTTCAATTCTCACTTCCCTAGGTTAAACCATTTCTCTCCTATGCACATTAGGAACATTTTGTGGCTGTTCCATACGTACATTTTCTACCCGATCTAATCGTTCATGAACCTGCTCCATCTTCACTCTCAACATTCTCCTCATCTCACTCATTAAGGCTTCCATTATTAACTTCAGATCAACCTCTCCTGACATGCTTCTGTAAGTATTTTTGTCCTTGTTATTTGACATGTTTGCTGCAAAACAAAGTTAGAAAAGAAAAAAGAAATATATAATAATAATAATAAAAGAAACCTCACACACTCCCTCATTTGTTTCACTCAAATAAAGATGCACTCAACTTTCACTCATGTTTTCACACAAGATCATATTGGCTTTTACCGTCTAATGCGCTCACCACTCTTGTTTTTTTTTTTTCACTCGTAGTAATCCTCTATAGGTTCTTATCAAACTAATCAAATAAATATCACAATTTCCAATAACAGTTCACCACAAACTTACCAAGAAAATTCATATTCAAATGCTAGAGAAAAAATACAAGGCTGTGTGACGGAATTTTATGGGTTTCATGGCAACAAGAAATTTGGATTGGGACTCAATAAAGGAAAACAAAGATGTAAATTGAAACAAGATTGCAAGAATTAAATCTCAATATCACACTTTTGTTTTTGTTTTTTATTTTGGTATTTTTTTGGACTTTTTTTTATGCTTTTTTTTTTCTAGATTTTTTTTTTTGTTTCTAGGCTTTTTTTTTTTTTGTAGAAAAAAATTAAAGAAGATAGGCAAACCTGAGACTAAACCTGGCTCTGATACCAAATGATATGAACCATGCCAAGAACTGACGAAACCCGTGAATCAAGTAAGGTTCCAAGATCTTCTAGAATCATATTTGTATGAAAACCTTGACCCATTGCTTATATGGAAGCAAGAACCTTGATATGGGGAAGACACAACAATTAACGATGGAAGAATTGATTGATAAGTCTATGAAGAACGCCACAGGAAAATCCTGATAAGTTCGAAAAGTTCTACGAAGAACCAAAAAGTATACTCTCATCAATATTATTAATCATCCACTAAATTCCCCTTTAGGGTTACATTGATTTATATAATTCAAAATACTAAATAAAAAAGAAAAGAAAATAATTAATTAGGCAATTAAGTCCTTACAATCAGCAAAATAAATTACTAAAATTGAATACTAATTGTCTTAAAAAAATTGGTAAGAAATCAACCCTATATTGGAAGTCTTGATGACCAAGAATCAACTCCATATTAGAAAGTTTTGATGATCAAGAATATGTTCCTTATTGAAAAGTCTTAATGACCGAGTATATGCTTCATATTGGAAAGTCTTTATTAGCTAGAATTAGCCCCACCAATTGCTTTAATTAAATTGATTAAGCCTTGATCTTTTTTTGGGCCCATCTTGGAATTCACCATTTTAGAATCAGCCCAAATCTCTTGAATCAATCCAATAAGTGCTTCTTTGAACCTCTTAGCCCTTGCCTTTGTAATTGGCCCAACCGGAACATGTAATAGATCCTTTGGTAATGCTTTTTTGTTCTCATCAACATTTTTACTAGATGGCAACTTGCTAATCTGATGAATCAGTTAACTTTTGAAATTTCAAAATCCTTTACTCACAAGTATAACTGTATGCCTTTTTATCCAAAAAAAAAAAAAAAATTGCAATTGTATGTCTTCAAAAGGAAAAAAAAGTTACAAGTACTGTATAACTTGTTATGTATCCAAAAAAAAAGGAAAAAAGAAAAAGGTACAACCAGAGAAATAGCACCAAAGAATTGGCACTTACAAATATCATAGTTAGATATCTAAAGCTATTTCGTTCATTTTTGAAGTGATTTCCTTCATCTATCAAAGTTGTGGAAATCATTAACTAATCAACGGTTTGGGGTTAAAAACTTTTACATGCTATATTCAGTTCAAGTTTGATGAAGGTTTGCACATTCATATGCATTTAATGATTGAGGAGGGGTTACTTCTTGCATTGTGGTCTAGGTTTGGGGTTGGGTTTTGCTCAAAAACAAGGGTTGGAGAAAGCAGTAGTCATTCGATTGTTCAAATTCATTTCACGAATATATGTTCAATAGTAGCTTCAGTTCAAATTTGATAAAGGTTTGCACATTTGTATGCATACAATGGTTGAAGGTTTGCACTTGTATTTTAGTTTGGGTTTGGGGCTGGCATAGGTAGGAAGAAGAGGGTGTTGATTATTAAGAAATGCGTTGCTGGTTGACAATTAGAGAGCAGAAGTACTATTGCCTCTTCCGCAAACTAATTGTGCATTCCGTGAAGGTATTGTGTGTTTCGCAAAGTTAAGGTGTGTTCCACGATGTTGCGATGGTAAACTAATGGTGTGTTCTATGAACTAATGGTGTTTATGTGAATTAATGTAGATTTACACGACCTAATATGTTAGAGGGAGTCTAGTTTTAATTATAATATATTGTATGTAGTTAGGTTATATTAGAATGCATATTAAATTCCCTTGCAGTAATTAATCATATGAAATGAGGTGAAACTCCGTACATGGACATGCCATTGTTAACACTTTATTAATAAGGGCTAGTTCAATCATTGGAAAAGAGTTACTATACTTGTGTATGGGACCATGGCAATAAAAATTTGCAATATTCAGTGGCATGAAACAATGATAAGTGTGCAGGGTTGTCATTGTCAAAGATCCAGTTATCATAAGTGTTGATATATCAGTGAAATAGCTCACAAATGTTGATAGTTTAAACTTTTTATTCACTAATTTAATAGAACATAGATGCATATGACCCCACACACCCAATGCAATAGTTTCAAGTTTGGGAAGGAATATCCAAACTACATATGTGAAACAACTGTGCCAAAGGTATGCATGATCGTATACCTAGTCACATATTACCTTTTGGAGTGCGAAAAAGTCGCTTGTCTTGCACAAGTTCGTTGTATATATTTTGGTAGGAACTTACTGACTTGATATGGAAATCTCATGCAAAGTGGGCACGTGATACTTTTATGGCTTTGTGTGACCTAAGAACTATCTATGTAAACTGTGCGTCAATGGCCGCTCTTCATCCTTGCAAACATATTGAAATCCTCATTGCCAAATTTTAGATTAAGGTCATTGCAGAATGAAAAAGTATCAAATTGTGATCAACACTAGATTTGGGGTATTTAGGGTTATCAAGAACCAAAAAAGTGGGAACCATGCACCCTCTATAAATACTAAATGTTGGAATTTGATTTTTGCTTTCATTCGCTTTTAAAAACCCCCAAAAAAAAAAGTAATATTCTACATTGTCCCCGTATAATTCTACCCTTAAGTGCACCTAGAGTATGCATACGCTTGATAAAAAAATGCTTAATTACATTATATAATATACAATTATAATTTATTATATGTGATTACAAGTAAACACATGTGATTAATTACTATCAATATATGTGATCACAAGTATTACTAAACGTGATAAATGTGATCATATTTATGATTGTAATTGTACATGTTTAGTTGTAATAATATTTAAGTGATTACAATCACACAGCTTAGAATGCAATCACCTTTTTTTTTTTGTCAAGTTATATGACATATTCTAGCATAGACCTAGGTATACATATAGTTGACAAAAAAATATATGATTACATTACAAAATGTGTGATTGTAATTTATTATAAAGTAAATTATAGGTAAACATATGTTATTACAATCAATAAACATGATTACATTTATTGATTGTAATCACATATTGTTTGCTGTAATCATGTATAATAAATTACAATCACACATTATATAATGCAATCACATGTTTTTTTATCAAGTTGTGTTGCATATTGTAGCATACACTTAGGATATACATGCACTTGACAATCCCAATTGCATGGTTGTATTATAAAATGTATGATTGTAATTTATTATAAGTAATTATAACTAATCATCTATAATTAAAATTAGTAAATGTGATCATATTTATTGTTTACAATCACACATGTTTAATTGTAATCACCTATAATAAATTATAATAACACATTGTAGGATATAATCATGCATTTACTGATCACATTTACTTATAGTGATCACAGATTTGTAATTGTAATCACATGAAATAAATTACAATCATATATTTTTTTTGAGAATGAAATCATGCATTTTTTTTTGTCAAGTGTATCTACATACCTTAGGTGTCTAGTAGAAATCGTGGGGGGTGGGAAGCATAGTATGAGGACTAGCCAATTAGTTCACGGAACACTCCTGACATCCTGCACATGATCTGCAACATCTTATTAAATCCCTTTTCTTGCAGTTTTATATAGAAGTCATCAAATGAAAGGTTGGGTGTGAAGTTACAAGGCAAGAAAAAAGGGAGATGATTAGATGATCCATGTGAAGTATGATTGGAGTCCATAGTATTGTATTTATAAAAGTTTATCCATAACTCTCTTAAGTCCTATATATATACACCTAGGTGGTGTAGTCATTTTAGAGAAGTGTGAGGGAATTTGAAAATTGAGAGAGCATAGTAGTGTGTGAAAGAAAAGTGCATCCAGTGAGCAGAAAAGTTGTTAATAGAAGTATAGTTTCCTCCTAAAAATATTTGATGATCCATTTAGTTTAATTGAAGTTTGACCATCATGTTTCCAACAAAGTCGTACCACAACAATCTAATTGTGCCTAATCCGTGAAGAAGTAAAAATAAAACAGGAAAGTGGTAGTGTTTAGTTAAAGAATTTAAAACCTGATTGTTTATACTGGCAGAGAAAAAATGGAGGACCATTTTCCAACATTTCCATCAACTAATTATTTACTATTGTTGCAAATATTGACTAAATCGGTCGATTTTTCACTGGATAATCGGTGATTGACATCGTGTCGATTTGATAATTCCCAAATCGGGGTTCTTACTCATAGAGGTGAGTAATCGGTCGAGTTAATTGAGAAATTGGTATAACTTGACCAACTCGGTACAAAATCGGCCACAAAACTTACCGGAAAACACCTCAATCACCATAAAAAAATCGACTGAAAAGAGAGGAGATGTTGTCCGGGAGGAAACTTAAGAGCTTTAACCCAACGCCCTTTTAGTTACAGACTTACTGTACGCTAGCTTCGATGACCAGTCAGAGGGGAGATTGGAGAGCAACTGGGCGACAGAAAGCATGGCGGCCTAGTCATTAGTGATGGCGGTGGTGGTAAGGAGGAGGAGGACGGGGAACATGGTGGTATGAAGAGAACATATCGTAAGGAAAGAGGAGGATTGAATGAGAGAGAGAGAGAGAGAGAAAAAGGGGTGAAGAGTGGCGGTGAATGAGGCTTTGTGTTTTAGATTTGTATATATATTAAGGCAAATTACACAAACTCCCTGAAGTTTGATGAAATTACATCAACATCTATATTCTAACTATAATGACATTAACCTCCCTTTTAATTTTTTTTAATAGATTTGACCCACTTTGACCGTGATGAACAGTACTCGTCGATTAATCACCGAATAATCGATAAATTGCTAACTGCTGCCTTACCAATCACTTAATGAATAGCAATTTTTACAACATTGCTTATTTACATGAACATCTACATGGAGGACCTTGGGTGTGATCAAGGTCCTCCATGTATACATGTGTCTAAGAATCTTTACTTTCTAACTAATTAACATGTCACTCTTTTGCTAACTGTCGTCGTCTAGAAACGGTTGACCTAGAGATTCAGGGGTCCAAACTGTGAACGTGGTAATAAATGGTGATAATATGTAATAAATGGGGTTTAAGGTTGGTGTGTTGTAATGAAGGTGAAAGAATGTTAGTCGTGGTGATGAGGTAGTAATGGAACAATTAATGAAGAAGGGAGAGGGAAGAATAAATGCAAAACACAAGATTTTTACGTGGTTTGGCGACTGCGCCTACGTCTATGGGCCACTCTGAGGTAATTCCGGCAGAGTGACGGTATACTAGTGTGCTTAACTTATTAGTACAGTAAAAATCTCCCATATTTATAGAGAGTGGGAGATGTTAAAAAAAAAAAAGATACAAAGAGTGTCAATCACGTTATAAATGATGGTTATTTCAACTAATCCTAACATAAGCTATGATGTATTAATTGCAAAGGTAATGATTGTTCCTTCTATGCACACATCTGCATTTATTGTACTAGGAGAGGTCTTCTTTTCATTAAATGCATGACTACTACATTAAATGCTTCTCGGTAACTGTATAGGTGGCGCCGGCGAGAAATCATTGCATTAGGTGGAACTGATGACTTGCTGCACAAGGTATCACCTGGCGCGAGCTCCCTGGTCTGGCGAGTTGAACAAGTGCTAAAGCAGACTGGAAATATGCTCGAGCTGTCTTGGAGTTGTGCAAGTTCGCGAGCTCGGCGAGCTCGTTGCAGCGACCTGAGGATTGGGCCTTTTGGGTTTTTGTTCTTGTTCATATTTATTGAGCCTGTACCGGCCCATTTGTCTAGGTTGAGAAAACGAGCATAACACTAACTGACTCTTACTTGTTTCATCACAAACAATTGAGTGGTTGTACATTTGTTAGTTATTGAAAAGTTTGATCTTAAACTAAGCTTAATATCATTATGAGTAAACAACACCCAATAGCATCGAATAACTGGTGTTATGTTTAACTAGCATTAAAGAATTGGAATCAACTTTTCTAGCACCTCTCTAAATAAAATGACCATAATATTGTTTTTTAAAAAACAAAAACACTTGCAACTTTTAGGGTTTTCTCTCTCCCATCCATTTTCTACCACCTCCCTCTCTCTTTACCAGTTCTCTTTGGGCAATGATGTTGCTTTTGGGACGTTGATGGAAGAATGTTCTAGGTAAGTTTTTTTTTTTCTTTGATTTGATTTGAATTTATTCTATTCCTTTTATTTTATTTTATTTTAGTTTTGGTGGATGTAGTTGTTATTGTTGATGTTGTTGTCGTGGATGGATGAAGAAATGAATGGGTGATGATGTTGTTGAAGATGATTAATGATGGATAAGTTGTGACAAACATGTTTTTTCTTTAGAGAAACACATAACATGTTTAACACAGAGCATGAATGAAAAACAAACAAAAAAATTAGATGAAAGAAAGAGGACGCAAATTGCAAAACATGGGTGAAAATTGAAAAAAAAAAAAAAGGATGAAAGAGGATGCGAATATGGGCTGTAGGCCTAATGCACCCATAAATTAGTGCACGGATTGTTATTAGGCTATGAAGGTGCGAGTTAAACGATCTACATGGTGCGTCCAAAAATTAGTGTGTGGATTGTTATTAGGGCATGAGTTAGTGACTTTGGCATAAATTAATTATGAATTAATTTATTAATTAGAGGTCACAAGTTCAATCTCATAATATAATATGAATTAATTATGTTATATGAGGTAAAAATTTAGTTTTAATAGACTTAGGGCTCACTATTAATTTTAATTAATTAAAACTTCAATTGATTACCTATAAATAGCAAAGGGATAGTTTTCTTTTGTGCAAGAGAGAGAGAGAAACAATTTTGGTTTCTCCTAAGTGAAATCAATCACAAGTGATCACATTTTTATATAATCGTGTCTATTCGCTTATTTTTTATGTAGAGATATATAAAAGAAGATTAGGTGATGAGCAATCTTCAAATATAAATACAGAATATAAAAATCTTTTTTTTATTTCTATATATTATTTTATTTTATTGCTTTATGGACTTAGAGTTTTTGAGTTTTATAAAAATTTTAAAGCTAATAATTCTATAAAATTCTTAATTATATTAAAAAACTGTTGTTTCTTCCTTCGGTCAGTTGACGCCACGTCGACAGGTGAAAGAGTGCTCATTCGACTCCAGATATCTCATCACTAACCATTGACGAGAATGTCCGAGAAGAAGCTGTCCATCATTGCCTTGACTAGGCTCCAAATTCACGCCATCGTCCTCTTTGATTGACATGCTCTCGAACGAAATCAAACTTATCGGTCAAAAGACTCTATTCCGTTTTCTAGAAATTGCTCACCTTCCATGACTACTGATGCCGTAAAACCCCAAACTTACATGTCAAAGAAGGAGGGTTTTTACAGCGTGGAAATTGAAAAACGCGCAAATTACCTTCGTGAGAGACCTTTTTTGGCCGTCAAATTTTCCAGATGTGGAGGAGATTAGAGTTTTGGTTGCACGGAGCTTGTCATGTTCCTAAAACAGGCGATCCATTCCAGAGTGTTGCCATCAGGAATGGAAGACAGTTAATGGGCTATAAGAAGGGATCAAACGTGTACATACACGTGGGATTACCTAGTCCATCGGTGATAAAATATCTAGTACAAAATTATACTCTCATATGAACCACTTGGAAATTATAAGATTATCTTTATAACTGGTGCTCTGAATAATAGGTAAATTAATTTTTCTTTAGTGTGATGTTAGTGGTAATGTGAATGGTTTGTATTTGCTGCTGGTGTATGTGTTTACATTGTGTTGGTTGTGTGTGTGTTAATTGTTCATGTTGTTGTTCAGTGGACTTGAATCTTGGAGTGTTTGTGATGCTTGAGTGTTATTTTTATTTTTTATTTTTAAAGGTATTTTGTATGTGTGTGTGTTTTCAGAGGGTTTGGATTGTGACTTTGGATGGGAATTTTTGTAGGGAAAGTGGTGGTGTTGCGGGGTATTTGAATTCTGAGATTGTGTTGGTAGAAGGAAGATGTCTTCGTCAAGTGGAGGTGGGGGCTGATCTGTGGAGGAGGGGCTGATCAGCCCTCCCCACAACCGCCTCTGACTAGGCGGATCACACGGATACAGACAGCGGGGAATCTCGGGGAGTCTATGGTTGATAGTGAGGTTGTGCCTTCATCGCTTGTCGAGATTGCACCAGTTCTCAGTGTGGCTAATGAAGTCGAGGCCAACGATCCAAGAGTTGCCTACATC
This sequence comes from Litchi chinensis, assembly GCA_019925255.1. Taxonomy (NCBI): domain Eukaryota; kingdom Viridiplantae; phylum Streptophyta; class Magnoliopsida; order Sapindales; family Sapindaceae; genus Litchi; species Litchi chinensis. The sequence continues at coordinate 28,108,751 of CM034470.1, forward strand.
TGTAAGTTCAGCTGTGAAGTGAATCTCTCTCTCTCTCTCTTTAAAATATTATTTAATTATAATAATAATATTAAGTTTTAATCTTGTATGCTTTTCGGGGTACTCTAGTTCGTAGAACTCATTCGCTTTAAATTTTGTCTGCTAAGTTTGGTTAGCTTCTACATATCCCTATGATATTGGAGTACTAAACAAAATTTTGATTTTTGTGCATGCAAGTATTCATTATGTGCGCCTGAGTTCTTTTGGTTTTTTTCTTGTAATTGTCTTCTATATAAATTATGTTGCTTGACCTTCTTGGCGTACACTTGTGCATGCATTGTGCCTTTGTACCAAAACTTCATTGTATGAGCAGGTCTGGATTTTGGTGCATCTTGAGTATCTGCAGGCTACCGTGCTCAGTAGAACATTGCATTATGGAAGTGGATTTGTGGAATGGCAAACACCGATGCGGTTTGTTGTTCAAATAAGTATCATATGGGTATAGTTGGTATTGGGAAATATCATAAACCTGCTAATTCTTTAAAAATCATTTCAGTACGTTTCTGTGTGTATTTCGATTCTAATAGTGCAACACACATGTTATGGCTCTGAATGTAGGCCATTTCTATGCCTTTGAGCAAGCTCATAGGCTGGATCCCACTTCCAGTGGATGAGGTGTTCGCCAATCTAAAACTGCCCTCCTTCAACATGTTGAAAAGGTATGCATTATCATGTTGGGTGCCCTGTAATTGGTTTTCCTGTTACCCTTATCACTGATTAAATGTATCTGATAGATGCTCTTTATAAGCTACTGAAAAATGGACTTACAATACGGTGTTGACAATAATTTTGTATTGGGATGCTAGATGGAAATGTCAGTCCCATGTCTGGAGAGAATGTCAAGACAGCCTACGAAGGTGAAGAGGAAGCTTTCTGGAGGAAAGTTGTTATCCCTATCGATGAAGTGATTGCAAGGGTAG
>CM034470.1:28110209-28123290 GCA_019925255.1 Litchi chinensis
AGCAGATGAGTAAGTGTCTCTGCATAGCTCACTAAAAAAGAGCCTAAAAAGCAGATGACTAAGTGTCTCTGCATAGCTCGTAAAAAAAGAGCCTAAAAAGCAGATGACTAAGTGTCTCTGCATAGCTCGCTAGCCTAAAAAGCAGATGACTAAATAAAAAGAGCCTAAAAAGCAGATGACTAAATATCTCTGCATAGCTCGCTAAAAAAGAGCCTAAAAAGCAGATGACTAAGTGTCTCTGCATAGCTCGCTAAAAAGAGCCTAAAAAGCAAATGACTAAGTATCTCTGCATAGTTTGCTAAAAAGAGCCTAAAAAACAGTCGAGGTAACGACCTATTGCATAGCTCGCTGTAAAAGAAAAGGGCCTAAAAAGCAGAGTTTGTCCTTGCATAGCTCGCTAAAACGAAAAGATAAAGGAAAACAAGTTCATTAGACCTTGCATGGTTAAACAACTCGTCAACAACTTCCATTTAATGGACAAGGTTTTAATCTATGCCAACAGATTACTTATTAAAGAGCCAAGTAATTACTTAAGTTATGAATTGTTACACTTGATTAAGTACGAATTTATGTCATGCTGATTAGCTCACATAAATAAAAGATACAACACATCGCATACACGATCAACACAGAAAATGCGAGGAAATAAACTTTATTAATATCAAAAGTTGCTTACAAGAAAAGTATAAAAGCAAAAACAAACAATAAAGAAAAATGCTAGCTCTGTGCAGGGGGATCTGTGCGCTAAACTGGATGATCACGAGGGAGAGACGAACTAGGAAACTCGAGATCGTAAGCGGGCTCAGAATGGGAGGTCGTACCAGGAACTTGCTCTGATGGAGGAATTGGACCAGATGAAGACGAGGCGGCCCTTGCTTTAAACTCCTCTACAGATTCGAGTCCCGCATCTCCAAAGATAAAAAAATCCATCTCTGGATGAGATATCCACAGTGTGTAGAGGAACTCGCGGCCTGTTCTTTCCTCAGCCTTGTCCCTTGCATTGGCAACCCGCATTTCCAATTCTTGAGCAACCTGCTCTCTGAAGACCATTAGCTCTTCGAAGGCATTATCAGCATGACGGTTAACGACCTCAGCTTCTTTCTGCATGGCCTCTGTTCGTTTCTCTGCAGCCTCAGCCCGCTGTATGGCTTCTCCCACTTGTCGCCTAAGTACATCGGCCCGGTGCTCTGCTTCCTCAGCCCTTTGCACTACAGTATTAGCCCGTTGCTCAGCTTCTTCAGTTCGTCGAGCAGCACTTTCCATTTCTCCAGCTCGCTTCTCAACAACCTCAGCTCGCTCCGCCGCAGCCTCGACTTGACGATCAAGCACTTCAATTTTATCTTCTGCGGTTGAAGCTCATTGCTCTGCCAGCTCGGCCCGCTGCTCAGACCGTTTCAAATCTTCCCTCATCTTGAGTAGCTCATCCCTTAGCGTGTTGCGCTCATTTTCCATTTTCCGAAGAGCTTCCTCGGCTGTCTGCCTTGCAGCGTTTGCCTCAGCGATCTGAGCTTCCTGACCCTGTATTCTGCCCTCGGTCAAGCGAGCTATATCATCAGTGGCCGCCTCCAGCTCGAATTCCAGCTTCCTTATTTCATCTTTGGTAGCCCTTGTCTCTCTTCTCCTCTTCATTGTAGTAAGGGCGCCCTGGAAATGATAAACAGGTTAAAATTTAATTAAGTAAAGAAGTCAGCAGATGAGGAAAAATAACTTACCAGCATGCAATGACGAGCCGCGAACTCGTCTAGATCCTCGCCCCTAAGACACCTATTCTCCAAGACATTTGTATGATTGAGCATAATTATCGCCTAGTTGTCAAGGAAGGAAGTTAGATATCTTCCCCCAAGTCCAAGCTCGATGTTTGGTCTTGTTGGCGAAGGGGTCCTCTCAGCCTCTGGGACATCACGCTCATCGTCCCGGGAAGCACAGCGCCGCGAAACAACGGTGCGTTTAGTCATTCTCCTGCTGGTGCCAGCCCGGGCTGCCTGGGTAGCGGCCTCAGATCGAGTCTCCCTTTCTCTACCTTGAGGAGCGACCTCAGTCGGAACTGCCCCTTTACCATACGAGGTGACTCCAGGAAGAGCTTTCCCCTGCTGCGAGCTCTAGGTTGGAGTCAGCTGAAGGTCAGCAAGTGCGGTTGAAAGTGGCACCTCGCTAGGACCAGCGGCCGCAAGAGCCTGGTCCTTAGCAGATGGCTTTGGGCATTTGACAGGAGCAGTTGGAGAAGAGGATCCGGCTGGCCGCTTGGCTGGAGTTGTTGAAGAGGCTGGTGTCTGGGTAGAACTTTCGGAAGGGCATTTCAAAAGAGTAAGCTTCCTCCTGTTGGTTGGAACTCGTCCAGTGGAAGGAACAGAGGAAGCAGATTTTTGGGAGGCATCCATTGCTAAAGTGCGAGCTGAAACAGGCGGTGGAGCCTCGAAGACAGTTGTATGATGTGGGGAAGGAGACGAATCCACCTGCATAACAGGAGCTGCGGGACTAGAGCTTATCTTGTCCGAGATGGAGCAGGAGCTGGGGAAGTTGTTTGAGATACGCCATTTGAAGAGGCGCGAGATGAAGCAGATCTTACCCGAACTGGGAAGTTGTTTGAGATGCGCCCTTTGAAGAGGCGCGAGATGAAGCCGATCTTACCCGAACTGGGGGGCGAGCAGGAACACTCTTAGTAGAAGTTTTTCGAGCTGGAGAAGGTGCGCAAGTTGTTCCCTCTGCCTGCGGAGTAATGGGTTTTGGAGGTCGAGAAGTAGATGTATCCCCCACCTGGACTAGGACATCAAGGACAGAAGGAAGTCTAGGGTTGTCACCCATGTTGCCGATGTCCTCGTCAGGTCGTAGAATATGAGACTCTCTAGGTGGGGCAAGGCCGTAAGCCTTGAAAAGAGCATCATCAAACCTGCTACTGATGCCTGCTTCCTCCGAGTTTGCAAGTGTATCAAGAGCTTGATTCTCCTCGCTGTTGAGGGGAGACTCGTCCGTTTTCAGTGCTGCATGGCAAAGATTAATTTAAAAAAAAAAAAGAAAGAGCTCACTGAAATCTTATTTATACCTGGAGTCAAGAAATAGCTAGCATTTTTAAGATTCGCGAGAGAGGGGCAGGAGACATAAAACCAGCTTGTTTTGTACGATCAAACGTTGGACTTGCCCTTCGCATCTCCTTGGGGCAAGAGATCTTTATATTGCGACGGATGAGCCGTGAGGTAAAAGATGTCGTTGGGTTTCTCTCCCTCTTTAGCACTTACAGCCTTGAAGCTGTAAAATTGTTGAATGATTTTTGGAGTAGGAGGAGTAACGCCGCGCTTGAGAAAGGCTATGGCCAGTGAGGTCAGCTGCGCATAGGAGTTCGCTGTCAACTGGAACGGCGCGAGCTTGACTGCGTTAAGGAACGCGATCAGGTATGGGGGTATGGGGAATCTTAGCCCCTGTTCGAGATGTTGCATGCTGACAGCGACGTACCCCTTGGGTGGATAACATGCATGATTTTTAGGAGCCGGTATCAGTACACGACAACCTAAAGGGATGTGAAATTGCACAGTATGCCTGCCACATCGGCAAGTTCCAAGGAAAAATGATGGTGGGCAAAGGTATCCCGAGCTTCTCTTCCCTGCTTGACATGCTCCCGAGCTGCATCTCGCTCGTGAGCCTTCCTGCTTTGGGAAGTTTCTCTGCTAGCTCCGCTTGAAGACATCTGTATGATGAAGACATGTTCAGATCACGGCGAGCAAGTTATTAAAATAACAAATAAACTAAGTCCCTTACTTCGCAAGTCATTCATAGAATGGGGGTCTTGTCCTACGATTAAGCGATCTGTGAGCTAACAGTCTACAGGAGCATAATCCAACAGTTCGCATGCATGACAACCCACAAACAACCAAACAGCTCGCAAACAGACACGCAACAACATCAAATCGACAGAAGTTGAAAAGTTTTGTTCAGGAAACTCAGAACAGCAAAGGTTCAACACCAAAAAACATGATGTACTCAAATCATTTAGACACCATGATGTCAAAATCGTAACAGTGATAGTTTAATATCATGAACATGGCATGTTCGTACCATCACATATATAAGAAATGACGTGATGGAGGCACCATATGGAATCAACTCAGCAATATAAACCCAAAAACTCAAGGTTCGAAGGAAGAACTTACCGTGATTCTTTGATGAAATGAAGAGACGGTGACTGAGAATGTCAATTTCTGGAAAAGGCAGTGAGTCTTGGTTTCTTAGATGCTTGTTTGCTTTGAAAGAAAATGACAGATAAAGAAGAAAGTGGAAGAGGCTCCACCAGTTTAAATAGACAAGCAAGCTCGAACCCCAATCGTCAGATCTCTGAAAAGTGTAACCGTCATAAATCCAACGGTGCAGCGTGAAGTACGGTTTTGTAATCATGGAGCCGTCAGTTGAAAGACGTGCGCATTTAATGCGCGTGTAAGGGACGTGCAAGTGTCGTTTCAGTTACATCCTGCATGACTGCCACGTGTTGCAATTGAAAAGGTGGAATTTGAAAAGGTGCAGAGGCGGTTGTTTAAGTTAGCGTGCCAAGGAAGCCAGCTTTTACCAGCAAGCTCGAGCTCCCAGCTCGCAGAGCAAACTGAGAGCTGGGGGGCTGATGTTATATGTATTTTTCGGACTCATTAAATGGGCTGGTAAAAGCCCAGTTTAGGCCCGATAAGGTCAACCCAGTCAAAGCCCATCAGACAAGGCCTAGTATTGATTCTAAGCCCAGCGAGCTCTTCAGCTCGCTCAGGTAAATTCTTCAGCTAGTATCAACAGACCTGTAAACACAACTCGTCTCTACACAACTCGTCTCTAGCGAGCTCGAGCTCGAGACCGCCATAGACAGCAGCTCGCTCAAGAGCATAATAAATGCAGTATCTTTCAGAAATAGGCAGTTGCCTAATCCGATCATGATTCTCTCACCAAACATGGCAATTACCCAATCAAACAGTGATTCCTTCATCAGATATGGAAGTCTATTCAAATTCAAATTCAAATAAACCTTATCTCAAGATAATTATGATAATTTCCTGATATTATTCCAACCGAATAGGAATTAACATTAATTTATGATTCCTTTCCTGATTTTTCTGATTTTACTTAAATCATTTGGAAAGTGTAATTAATTCAGGATTCTTTTCCTAGTTTATTGCAATCAGAATTGTAACGCTTCTTCTCCTATAAATAGGGGTTAGAGATCATTGTAAGGGAGATAGACAATATTAAATAACATACTGTTACTCTGCAGAGATTTAGAGAGACAGTCGTGGACGTAGGCATAATATTGCTGAACCACGTAAAACGCTCGGTGTTCCCTCATCTCGTTAGGTTCTTTGCTGTGTTATTACCTTAGATTTTTGTGTTTTCTCACATTGATTGCAGGTATTGGGCATTGATTACTCGTCGACCGAAATTCAACGTCGACAGATTGCAAATTATAGTTCACAAACAAAGAACGTAAACTATAGGTTTTTATGGTATATTATTCACAAATTATTGCCTTTTAGTTGCAAATTATAGCTCATGAATATTAATGTAGGAAAAATTTTGTTTCAATTCTTTGTGCTAATTCAAAAATTCATAATTTTAACTCTATATATGTATTTTTTAAATGTTGTATTAAATTAAAAAAATTAAAAAAGAAGAAGAAGAAGAAGAAGAAGAAGCAATTTCATTATTTGTAAATGTCCGGCAAATAGAATGAAGAACAGGAATGATAATTGCTGAGAAATCTCACTATTATAATGTACTTCAATCTAATCAAACTGGAGTTGGTGATTGTTTTATATTAAAACGTACTACTGAAAAAATATTTGATGTTACATGATTTCAAAATATATTTAAAATATATACATGTTATGGGTATATTTCGAACTGTATAAATGGGCTGGTAAAAACCCAATAAACTGACTCAATGGTAAAAGGTCCAAAAAGCCCAGTTTTTAGGTTGCTATATTGAGCTCGCTACATTCTCTTTCTCAAGCTCACGACTTAAATCAAATCTCCCCCGATTTACCTTCAACTCGCGAGAACGATATGTCAGCTCATCGAGCTCGTATCAGGCCATTCAGAGGAACACGTACCAGGCCATTCAGAGGAACAGTTAAACGTAATGATTGCTACAGCAGAGCAGTTAATGTAATGATTGCTCCGAAAGAGTAGTTAATGTAATAATTCATTATGGAAGAGTAATTAATGTAATAATTCATTTCTTAATGTATACTGTACTCAACTTGTAAATTCCTACTCTATAAATAGGGGTGAAATTCTTTGTATTAGAGAAAGGGCTATAACTAGTGAGAAAAATACAGTCACTCTGCTTAGAAGGACTATTGTGGACGTAAGTACATTGGCCGAACCACATAAAATATTGTCTTCTTTGCATTATCCTTCCTCTCCTCTTTTTACTTTTATCTGTTTCTATTTACTTTGATTGCTTCTTATTATCAGAACCGTAGTCTGGGCCTAGAACCTCTAGATCGACCAAATCCTAACGTCGATAAAATGAAAACCAAAATCAATACAACATCTCTTAACATTAGTGTGAGTGTTCATTTTTTGATAAATGTTATTATCCCTCGATTACGAAAGTAATCATTTAGAACACTATATGTGATCTGTCTTGATAAATCTAGATAGTTTTCTTAATCATGAAGCGTCATATGTCAAGCTCTCCAAAAAATTGAAATAGTAAAAATCAAACTCTTCAGTTATCTCCTGACAAAATTTTCATATAATAGTAGTGAAATTTGTACTTCTAATGGGCCTTCTGGTCTTCATACCGGGTTTCTGAGTCATATTTTTCGGGCCCAGCAGCTCCATCGGCATACTAAACTCTTAAAGAACACAACAAACGGACCTTTATCGGCTCTTATTAGTAACATGTATGCTTTGATTTTATATTGGTAACTCGCTGGAACTTGGCATCAACATTTGCAGAAAACCAAACGACTCTCAAAAATAATTAAAATTAATGTACTATTTTCTCAAAAATAATAATAATAGTAAGACAAACAAAAATTTTATCCAAATATTACTGCAACTGGAATGGTACCTGACACCAAAAATACACTAGATTGAAGTCCCATGCCCACAACAATCAAAATAAAACCGAACATGGAACACTTAAATCAAGTATATTTAATTATATATATCAAGTCCCAAAGACTATCAATCTTCTCCAGAAAGTTAGCACCCTCTAAGCAATAGCTTTTTGTAACCCATCCTTTGAAATTGGTATTCTCAACTTCAACTTTCTCTAGGCAATGCTGCCAACACAAGATGGAAAGATATTTGCAGCAAGACGCATATTCTCCTTCATAGACTAACGGTTTCTTATATAAGAACTGAAATACAAATAAACTGCAATTAGCAACAACTTTTGGTAAACACTTGAAAGAAACAAAAATGTTCTTACACAAATAATATTCAACATCAAGATTAGAGTCTCGAATTTTTCCAGAATAGCTTAGTAATATACGGCTAGGATACAATTAGAATCTTCTCGATAGACGATATAAAAAGTACAAATTATGAATACTTGGAAATTATAAAGTTCATCGATATCAGATACAATTAGATTTTAAATATTCTACTAAATCTCGAGAGAAAATTTACAAGACTAGCATACTAGATATGGATTAGAGAAATCACACAAATGAGAAACAATATTTCCACCAAATAGAATATTAGCTATACAACCGCAACAGAAAAAGTATTTCCACTTCCAAACTGTAACCCCAAGGAATATACAAGAACCTTTTATGGTGGTTTATTCTCAGGAAAGAATGCAATAAAAAATTATGAAAGCCAAAGAACAAACCGATACTTAATCAATCAATTGGAACCAGTCTGATAATCCACATATCATTTTATAGTTTATGTAACTAATATTATATAGCTTGTTCACAATTGATCTATCATTTGACCAAACTTTATTTGGCTTAATAGGTTTGCCAAATATATATATATATATATATATATTAGTAAGTTTGGAATTCTCAAATTAAAAATAACACAGTACCTCAAAAGCAATCTTCATATGGTGATATAATTCTATAGATAAGAGTCTTCGCATGAGGTGCAATCCAAAGCAAGTTATCCACAACTTTTGCAATCGAAAATAACGAAGATAAGTTGATTAACCATATCTTCAAATGTTGACCGGTAAATAATGGGGAAGGAAGCATCTGCTTCAATTCTTTTGATGCAACAAATACGTTAACAATAAGTTAAAAACAAAAAATAAATTCCAGTTAGAGTTACAGGACGTGTAATAAACGGGCATAAATATTAAGCAACGGGCATAAATATCAAACAAAAGTAGTTGACAAGCACAATCTTAATATACCAATTAGAGTTTCAGAATGTGTAATAAATGAGCATAATTTCAAGCAAAAGTAATTGACAAGCACAATCATACCTCATCCTTGAAGTCGATCAAGCTCAACATTTCTGGAAAACCACGAATTTGTGCAAGAAGTTCAACAAATTTAACATACATTTTTTGCCAACCTCTTAGTTGTTGAAGTAGAGACCTATGCTTGACAAAGCCAATGCATTTGAACAAAAATAATTGAAACCTGAAATCTTAATATCATTTTTTTTTCCTAATCTCTAAATATATTGTAAACTAGTTTATTTTTTAAAGTTAAAAGAAATTTAGCTATTTGACATTTATATATTTTTTAATTAATTGTTGTTATATCATTTTAATTAGTTTGATATAAAAATTAAAAATAAATAATTGAATAAATTATAAAATATTTTTATATACATATTAATAATATTTCATTTATAATTAAATATGATTAGAAAATAAATTAGAATTAATGATATTTATATATTTAAATGTATTAATTTATTTAAGAAAGCAACTAGAAAAATGGAAGTTTAAATTGTAAATTAAAATATAGTAGTTTAATTCTAAGACAATTTGGGATGAGATTCATTTAGTTTTATTAATTTTTTTTAAAAAATATATTTTCAATAGATATCAAGATTAAAAAGAAAATTTGTGCAATTTAAAATTAAAATAAATTTGAAAATATGTTATCTTAGGATGATATACTTGGAATAAACTTTTTGAAATATTTTTTAGTAATTTACAATTAAGTGTAAAAAAAAAAAAAAAAAAATCTTATTTTTTTAAGTTGTTTTTGGTTAATTTTAAATAGTTTGACCATATAAAAACTTAATAAATGCAATTCAATAACATTAAGTTATTAGTGAAAAAAACAAACAACTAGTTAGTCCCTAATCCCTCGAACATTTCAAAATCAGCATCATGCTCTCTCTCTCTCTCTCAATTGAAATTACTCTTCAAAATCGTGTTCATGTGTACGACTCTCATGCGTCCACTCCAATACTTGCTAAGCCACCTCATCATGATTGTCTCATATAAATCAAACACAATTCACTTCTATCTTATTTTTCATTCTCTCCAACACCTAAAAAAACACAGTCACTCTTTCTCTCTCTCAATTGAAATTATCCTCTTCTCTCAAGTATAGGGATAGCAAAATGGACCAACTCTATGGCAAAATGGACTAGGTCTAATAGACCTAGTTCAGACTCGTATGTAGGTTGTTCAGATATAGACCCAAACCGCTTTTTGTAGACCCTTAAAAGGAATCGGGTTTAAAAAACCCACTATTATGAGGGTAGACTTTGCATCTACTTGTAAGTCTCCATTAGATAGACTTGGTTCATACTCACATGTATACAATTCGGGTATAGACAAGAACTGCTTCTTTTAGACCCTTAAAAGAAATCAGGTTTGAATAACTCGTTATTATGAGGGCAAGATATGGGTCTACTCATAGGTCTCCAGTAGACAAACTCTTTAAATAGCCTTTATTCGTTTTCTTATTTAAATGTAAAAAAATAATAATAATAAATAAAACCTCCATGATTTGCTCTCTCAACTCTTTCTCAGTCTTTTATGGACTTCATCACTATCGTTCACCATCTGCTATGTGACCACTAGAACATTTCTATCTCTCTTTCCATCGTCGTCTTGTCCAAAACTTCCAAATCATGGTATCGCAGCCAACGTCTCTCTTTCATTTTTTTTTTCCTAGGTGTTTCCATTTCTTATTTCTTTGTTTTGCTTAGATTTCTATTTTTGATCTAGGGTTTCTTAGGTACATCAACCACTAGATCATCTCCATCTATCTCTCAACTAAGACATCAATATATATATATTTTTAAATATGAGGATTCTCATCAAGTACATGAAGAACTTTCAACTCTCAAGTTCGATTGTTCTATGCGATATCTTGTCTTGATTTTTCATTTTCAAGTATGTTCAATTTTATGGGTTGAGGGCTATGGCTACAAAGAGAAAAGCTTCAGTTAGATCAAATTGTTAATATAAAAATATCCTAGTTCGATTTACTGGAGAAGAAGCAAATCTTCTTCATTTTTTTTCCCCTCTTTGATTTGGGTTTTTTTTTTTTTTTTTTGGGTTCACGATGATAGATTCGTTAATTTTTTTACACTTGTTATGAACCTTTTTTTTTAAAAAAAAAAAATTGTTTATGTGGGTGCTTTATGTTGTATTAGGTGTTGTTGCTGAAACTAATGGTTGGAATTGTTTTTCTGTGGCTAGAATATGTTATTGCAAGCTACTGGCTTGAATTTTATATTGGTTAATTGTAGTTACAATAATTAGTTTCCCTGACTTATGAATTACAGGTGCAATTATAAAAGCCTTGCAATTGTTTAAGGAAATATTGTCATGATGTTATATTTTAATTAGTTAGATGCCCATTAGGTATTTGTCAAATTAAATTTAACATGAACAACATTGTAATTTTTCTAATTATGGTTAATTTCTAGATTGATGATTTTTGTGCTAAAAAATGTTTGATATGCTCTTACAATTGATTTATTTTTCTATGAATGTAATCTACTAACTTCATTGACTACAAAGAAGAAAATAGATTCTCAGGTTAATGGAGAAAAAAGAATCTCCATGAAAAAATAGATTCTTACAACATTCTTTCAACTTTATCAGATTTGATAATCATGTTGTTTTTAAGTAAATATTCAATTTTTGTTTGGGCTCGTTATTCCACTATTTGCTGTAGAGTCATGACTACTACTGATTCAGCAGTATAATGTTCTTACATGACTTGTTCAACATTGTTGTAAGCACTTTTAGAACAGCAAAATTTGCAAAAAAAAAAAAAAAAAAAAAGAACTTTCTCAAATTCAAAATATGGAGAAGGAATTATCGTGTCTATGATCCTTTTTCATGGCAAAGGAAGAAAAGAGTTTGAGAAAAGAACTTGATAAAACAAAACAAAAACTGAAAGAATTTGAGTTCAAACTTAAAACTCCTATTCAGGAGAAAACCAAACTAGAGGTTCAGTAGCATTTAATTTATGGTTTAGAATTTAAGTTTTTAGTTCAAAATGTTGCTAACTGCGAAGGTAATTTCATTTATGCAGGGTGAGAAAGCTTTTGCTAGATGGGAGGTAAAATGATTGCACGGTTAGGAGATTTTTCTTGAGCGTGATATTATCAAACGTGACTCACTTACTGGCAGGAGGCTTGATTCAGTTGTTGACCAGAGTTCAAACAGAAAAAGCTTTCTCACACTGCATAAATGAAATTACCTTCGCAGTTGGCAACATTTTGAACTAAAAACTTAAATTCTAAACCATAAATTAAATGCTACTAAACCTCTAGTTTGGTTTTCTTCTGGATAGCAATTTTAAGCTTGAACTTAAACTCTTTCAATTTTTGTTTTGTTTTATCAAGTTCTTTTCTCAAACTTTCTTTTTCCTTTACCAAGAAAGAGGATCATAGACACGATAATTCCTTCTCCATATTTTGAATTTGAGAAAGTTCTATTTTTTCCAAATTTTGTTGTTTCTAAAAGTGCCTACAACAATGTTGAACAAGTCACACAAGAACATTTTACTACTAAATCAACAGTATTTATGACTCTTATAGCAAATAACATGAATAGCGAGTCCAAACAAAAATTGAATATTTACTTAAAAACAACATGAATATCAAATCCGATAAAGTTGAAAGAATGCTATTGCAAGAATCTATTTTTTCATGGAGATCTTTTTTTTCTCCATTAACCTAAGAATCTATTTTCTTCTTCGTAGTCAATGCAATTAGTAGATTCTGTCCACAGAAAAATAAATCAATTATAAGAGCAGATTAACCATTTTTCAGCACAAAAATCATCACTCTACAAATTAACCATAATTGGAAAAATTATGATGTTGTACATGTTAATTCAATTTGACAAAAACCAAATTTGCATCCAACTAATTAAAATAGGGATAAGTCTAATCTCCTCCTCCCTCCCTCCCCTCCCTTTTCAATAGTTTGGGATGATAACCAAAAACCATCTAATTTCAGAAATTACTAAGGACCCATCTATAGTTTATAAAAATAGTAAAAAAAATTCTCTATCATTTACAAAAAGAGTCAATCATCACCCCCTCCCCTCCCACCCCCCCCCCCCCTCCCCTCCGGTGAAATTCAAAAATAACTAAGGGATCTTTTGGCTATTTTTACAAACGATAGGAGGATCTTATGACTATTATGCCAAACTACATTAGGAGGGTTTTGGGCTATTGTGTCAAACTATAGGGAGAAAATTAGACTAGTCCCTAAAATATAATATGCCATGACCAGATGCACTTAATGACAATACCGTGAATAACTTTCAGAATGGGAAAAAATTATTAACAACCACTATTTACCCCATTTTCTCCAAGTTGAGCTGGTTAGTAGGCAGACAAAAGAAATTGGCATCTGCACGCATCAGCCAACCTAACTGAAAACAATCAACGGACTATAGTTGAAAATAATGCATCAATCTCTAAAAGTACATTTAATGAAAAAAAAGAGAATACAATAAAAAACAGTTTAATACCAGAAGTATTATTTAAATCGTTATAATTTCTCCATTGAGATTTCCCTAGTTTGCTTCTTTCAGATTCCTATCAAGCAACCAATTGTAAAGATATTTTCCCAACAACTATTCAAAAGGAGATAGAATAATATATAACAACACCATAAACTTATTAGCCTTTCATAGAAATAAGTATATGACATG
>CM034470.1:28123790-28140600 GCA_019925255.1 Litchi chinensis
CTACCTGTTATATGTATTTTCTAGACTCACTAAATGGGTTGGTAAAAACTGTGAAGGCCCAGTCGAGTCAGCCCGAATGCAAAGGCCCATCAGACAAGACCCAGTTATCAATTCAAGCCCATTCTATGAAGCTCGCTCTATATATAGCTCGTTACTCAACGAGGTCCAGCTCGAGCTCGCTATAGACAGCAGTTTGTTCAGCGCAGTTAATGCAAAATCTTCCAGATATGGCAGCTACCCAATCTAATTTTGATTCTTTCTCCAAATATGGAAGTTAATTCAAATTCAAACTCAGTCAACATTATCTCGGATTTTATGGAGCAATTTTCTGATTTAATTCTAACTTATTAGGAAGTGTAATTAATTCGTGATTCTCTTCCTATTTTATTGCTTCCTAATTTGTAACAACTCTTCCCCTATAAATAGGAGTTAAAATAATTGTGACGACACAATTAATAACATACTGTCACTCTGCAGAATTTGAGAGAGATAGCCGTAAACGTAGGCGCACTCGCTGAACCACGTTAAAAACCCTTTGTTTCCTTGTTTTGTTCTGAGTTCTTTGCTATATTTTTCTTGGTTTCTGTGTTTTCTCACATTGATTGCAAGTATTAGGCATTGAATACTCGTCGACTGAATTCCAACGTCGACATTTTGGTGCTAGAAGGAGGGCACAAACTGCAATCTTTTCCATCTCAGTTCATTGAGTTCTGATAACATGGCAAGAACCAGACAAACCAAGTATGTGGGCTCACAGGCTGACTAAGCAAAGAGCCAGCCCAGTCACCATCAACATGACCCACAACAGGTGGAAGGTGCACCAATGCATGCAGCAGGAACGTCGTATGGTCAGGTAGCTGGTGCTGCAGCAAACATGCCACCTTTGCCTCCCCGTCAACCAGTTCCAATCGTCCTGGTAATTGATGGGCAATAGGCGTGGTATCAGAGGCAATAGGCGCTGGAGAACACGGTCAAATAGCTCACAGAGGCCGTCAATATGTTGGTGCAGGCTCAAGCACAGAACGTACCTAGGGTTGAGATTAAGACACCAAGGCATGTGCCCCAGCAGCATGAAGCAATGCAGGTGCCTAAAAGGCCGGCAAGGGAAATCCCGCGA
Source organism: Litchi chinensis (assembly GCA_019925255.1). Classification (NCBI taxonomy): domain Eukaryota; kingdom Viridiplantae; phylum Streptophyta; class Magnoliopsida; order Sapindales; family Sapindaceae; genus Litchi; species Litchi chinensis. The sequence continues at coordinate 28,124,908 of CM034470.1, forward strand.
GCTGCAAGATCAGTTCGTTCCTCTAACATGCGCTCTAAAGCTGGAGGCCACCCTATCCGCAAGGAAAGGAAGTCACGTGCCCAGCTAGCCTGGTAGTAAGGCTGAGCCAAGATGGACGCCAGCGAATGGAGGTTGGGCACGATAGAGTCCGAACTGTAGCTCAGAATGTTGATGAGGTGAATGGTCGACATGGGGGTCCCATCAGCCTGGGGGTTTGCTTAAAGAGCACGAGAGGTATGAGCCAAAGCATCCATCCCTAAGTCACGACCATAGGAGGAGATATGAGTTTCGAGATCCGCAAGTAGAGGAGCTCCTCTAGAGGGTCCAGCAGTTAGAGGCACGACCCAGAGCCCCAGAGCAACGCGAGCACTATGGGGAAAGGACTCCATTCACAAGGGAAATTGAGACGCAGCCTCTCTCTCCCAGGTTTAAAATGCTGAACATTTAGCAGTACAATGGAGACAATGACCCATACGACCATCTTGACGTCTTCAACGTTCAGATGGATCTGCAAACAGATAATCCTATGGTGAAATGTCATGTATTCCCAGCCACTTGGGGGGACATTCCAAGGACATGGTTCAAGAATCTCCCAACTCACAGTGTAGGTAGTTAGGAGCAATGCCAGCAAAAGTTCCTTAGTCAGTACAGGGTACTAAGAAGGCAACTCGCTTCATCCTGCCACCTAGCTACTATCTTCCAACGTCAAGGTGAGTTGTTGAAAGAATATATCACTAGGTTTAGACGCGAGGTCGCAAATGTTGAAAATCCATCAGACGAGAGTATTCTAATAGCAATCTCAGTTGGGCTGTGTAAGGATGGGAAGTTGTATGAAAGCATCTACAAGTCTCCAGTGAAGGATCTGGGAGAGTTTTATGAGCGAGCTGCGAAAGAAATCATGTGGGAAGAGATCTTCGGCCCTAAAAAACCCAATCAGAAGAATGAAGCGGGCAGTTCCAACCAAATGAAGAAAAGAAATAATGGCAGGAACGAAGAAGGTAGGAACAGTGGCTCGAACAATCAAATTGCTAAAAAAGCAAGGAGAGAGCCAAAGAGTGAGTGACCTTAGCGTCAAGGTCGCTACGAAAATTACAGCATCCTGTCAGACTCGCAAGACAGGATCTTTGCAGCAAAAAGGAACAGGGAGGACTTTGGCAAGTCTTATCCTTTGAGAGCCCCTGTTCAGAACAGAGATAGAAGCAAGTTTTGTGTCTACCATAATGAGGTCGGACACAATACTTCAGATTGTTGGGCGTTGAAGGACACCATTGAAAAATTAATCAGGAGAGGTCGCTTGAGGGATTATGTGGAGCGACTTGCAGACCCGCGACCTCCATAACAGCGACCTCAGCAGCAACAACCCCAGCGAGCTCTCGAGCCAGAGCATGAGTCTGCGGTAAGAACTATTTTTACTATTCATGGTGGCCCTCATATCGCAGGTGCTTCGAACAGGTCGCACGAGAGATACGTCCGAGAGGCAAATCATACTTTTCAAGTTAGTGGGTTAGAGGGACCCCTAAAGAGGGCAAAAACGACCTCGGATGAAATTGTATTCACTGATGAAGATGTTATAGGTGTGATTTGGCCTCACAATGATGCCCTGGTCATCCGAGCTAAAATCAGCAACATAGAAGTGCGACGCATCATGATTGATACTGGGAGCTCCGTAAATGTGATGTATAAGAGTTGTTTTGAGCAAATGGGGTTAGGAGCAGAGCAGCTAAGACCATCCCCAGAGCCTCTTTATGGTTTCACTAGAGATGTTGTTGTGATAGTGGGCCAGATTAAGCTGCCGCTTACTCTTGGGGAAGCAGGTCGCCAAGCTACAGTGTTGGCAGATTTTCTGATAATTGACTGCCCATCAGCATATAATGTGGTCCTCGGAAGGCCTTCGTTGAATGAACTGGATGTAGTTACTTCCACCAGGACTCTTACAGTAAAATTTTCAACTCCCAACGGCGTCGGATGTGTTCGGGGAGAGCAACACTTGACCAGACGCTGCTATGAGGACGCAATAAAGATGGTTGTTAGAGGAAAAAAGGTTAACGTGGTTTCAGGGGGCGAGCCACGACCTATGATTAAGAAAGGGGTCAGTCATGACTTGGACCCTCGTGAGGTAGATGCAGATCGAGCTACAGGGCCAGTTGAAGAATTGGAAGATATACAAGTCAGCGAGGTAGATCTAGAAAGGTGCTTGAAGCTGGGGAAAGGTTTAGTTCTAGAATTGAGAGCTCAGCTCACTGACTTCCTAAAAGCGAACTTAGATGTGTTTGGATGGAATCATGAGGATATGGTGGGAATAGATCCGAAGGTGATGTCGCACAGGTTAAATATTGATCCTCACCACAAACCAGTTCGCCAGAAGAGGAGAGCAATGACAGGGGAATGCTATCTCGCGTTGAAGGAAAAGGTAGACAAGCTGTTGGCGAATAAATTTATCCGAATAGCTTACTACCGGACTTGGGTCGTTAATCCAGTTCTTGTAAAGAAGAAAAATGGGAAGTGGAGGACTTGCATTGACTTCACTGACTTAAACAAGGTATGCCCAAAGGATAGTTTCCCCTTGCCAAGGATAGACCAGCTCGTGGATGCTACAGCTGGTCACAAGCTCTTGAGTTTTATGGATGCATACTCAGGTTATAACCAGATCCCAATGAATCCTGAGGACGAAGAGCACACCTCGTTCATAACTGATCGCGGCTTATACTGCTACAAGGTGATGCCCTTTAGGTTGAAAAATATAGGAGCGACCTATCAACGCTTGGTAAATATGATGTTTGAAGAACACATTGGAAAAACCTTGGAGGTTTACGTCGATGACATGTTAGTAAAGTTCAAGTAGATGAATGATCATGTGCATGACCTAGGGGAGATGTTTCAGATTCTGAAGAGCTATCAGATGAAGTTGAATTCGCACAAGTGTGCATTTGGAGTAGCTTTTGGGAAGTTTCTAGGCTTCATGGTCAACAGTAGAGGTATTGAAGCCAATCCTGAGAAGATCAAAGCATTGATCGATATAAGATCGCCTCCTAGAGTGAAAGATGTGTAGAGCCTTAATGGCCAAGTCGCAACACTAAGCAGGTTCATTTCGAAAGCTACGGATAAATTCATCCCATTCTTTGACATTTTGAAGAAGGCAAAAAACTTTGAGTGGACCGAACAGTGTGAAGTTGCCTTCCAGCAGTTGAAGGAATACATGGGGCGAGCTCCACTCATTTCTAAACCCAAAAAAGGAGAAAAACTGATTCTGTATTTGGGAGTGTCTCAACAAGCTTTGAGTGTTGCATTGGTGAGAGAAGAAGAAAAGACGTAGTTTCTAGTATATTATATAAGTAAAAGGCTGCAAGATACTGAAACCAGGTATTCGTAGATGGAGAAGCTCGCTTATTGCTTGGTGATCGCATCGAGGAAGCTGCGACCTTATTTTCAGGCCCATTTGATCAAAGTCCTCACCCAGTATCCGCTGAAGCAAGTTCTACAGAAAGCGGACACCTAAGGTCGTTTGTTGAAATGGGCAGTGGAGCTCGCACAGTTTGATATCCAGTTTAAGCCAAGGACGGCTATTAAAGCTCAAGCTCTGATGGATTTTATTGCGGAGTTTACAAGGCCTATGGATGATGAAGCTGAATCTTCTGAAGGTCCGACCTGGGAGCTTTATGTTGATGGATCGTCTAGCGAGTAGAGAGCTGGAGCTGGGATTATATTGATAAGTTTTGAAGGCCACAAGATCCTTTATGCTTTAAGGTACGGTTTCCAGGCTACAAATAATGAAGTGAATATTAAGCGCTGCTAGCAGGTTTGCGTTTGGCTAGAGAAATGCGAGCTGAACGGCTAAGGGTTTTCAGTGACTCGTAGCTCGTGGTTTGCCACATTCTGGGAGAGTACCAGACCAAAGGGCCAAAGATGACATTGTACCTCCAGAAAGTTCATGAAATGCTAGGTTCTTTTCAAAGGTATGAAGTAAAGCAAATTCCGCGAGCTCAGAACGCACATGACAGGACCCTTCCCAGACCTTATCTAAGCTCTCGTCTGGAGGATCCTGCCGGGCACTTCAACGGACTCATCGAAACCGACTAGTAGGGTCGAAGACATCCGGGAAGCGAACCCTACTTACTACTCCGGTTTTCTCGTTAAAACTTAGTGATTTGATTTTTTTATCGTAACTGGTTGGGAGTGTTAAATACTTTCTTTCATTCTATTTCAAATTCATTTTATAAAAATTTCAATAGCATAACGGCTGCGCTTTTTATAAACCAAAATTTTACCTGTCAAGAAAACAACACTTCAACTATTTCTGAACACCTCCCAACTTCTTTATTATCAATCATGCATCAATCATCACCATTTCATAAGCATAAACAATGAATTCAAATTCAACATGTACATATATGAACTATATATATAGAATGTATGATTATATTTACAACTTACAAATTCAACATCAATGTAATTCAAAAGTTAATAGGTTAAATACATATACAAAAATGTATATACACATGTCTTGCACTATCGCCCACCTATCAATGTATATGCAAACAAAATATCTCGATCTTGTCCGACGGTGGCACGCAATAAAAACAAATGAGCTACAAAATAAACAAAGGGTTAGTGCAATAAGGATATATAATATCACATACACCAACATAAGAATTCATTATTTACTCAAGTTTTACAACTTCTTTAAATTCTTCCATGTGTATCCTTGACTCGTTCTAACCATCACGGGCAATTTTAATTAACGCCAACGTGAAGCTTACTAATGCATCTCAACCACTACGTTACGAAATTTACTGCATCGTACGTAGGGCGCTAAACTATTCACTGAACAACTACAATGCGGAATTCTCTGCATCGCAAATGTAGTGCTAAATCTCTAGACCACTACGAGCAGAATTTACTGCATCGCGTCCTAGCGCTAACTGTCAACTAACCAACTACGTGCGGAATTGTCTGCATCGCAACGTAGCGCTATACTTTTCTATAAACTGAGCGATTACGGACGGAATTCTCTGCGTCGTCACGTAACGCTAAATCTTATGACTCCTAAGGCATACACATGGGTTTTCATATTACTTTTCTTTAAGTGCAAAAGCACAAACTCACTAGTTTGAAAATCTTGAAAACTTTCTTATTCCATTTTCTCTACATGCAACTCATTATCATTTTCTAGAAACGTATGGATTCCATAGGAATCCATACGCTTAACTTTAACTGTATCATTATATATTATTCTCAATTTGCTTCATTACTTAGCTATGACATTTATTCAACAAAATCAAGAATTGGCATAAAAATTTTTAAAAGCTCTTAAGTGGCGAACCACTTACCTCAAGGCCGCGTCAAGCGTCTCGACGAGGCTCCTGGACGCCGCTCACGCGCTCGTCACCTACACAACATGATCTCATCATTACTATTAACAAAAACCTCTATTTCTCAACTATATGCTAGGAATTCCCAACTATGCCCAATTCTCTCTATATAGCTCCTAACTCGTTTCTAAATCAACCGAGACTCTTAAATCCCGATTTTTGTGGAAAAATTTTAGTTTTGGACTCCTAGGGATATCCCCACACGGTCTGTTTACTTGTCGGAGGCTTAAAACGAAAAATCACAATTTTATTTAAAATCGATAGCCCTTGACAGAACAGGTGATAACCTGCTGCTCGGGGCTCCGTTTTCCTTCGTTCTTTTTCCTATGGCTCACTTATATCACATTCTAGTCACATGATAAATTTCATTGAGAAATATTATCGTTTGCTATGTCAAATATAATGAAAACATCCATTTTGGACACTTTCGGGTGCAATTTAATGCACGTTTCGTAAACTCTTGGTTTCGGATTAGCGACGCTAGATTTTATTCCATAACTAAGCTTCATTTAACCTATAATGACTAACTAAACTCATTTCGTGCCATAAAAATTGCATTAAGCTAACCGTTTCACTTCTCAGAGCTCTAACGGCACTATATTGTGCATAACTTGCACAATTTTTATCGGATTCGATCTGTTCCAAAACCTATGGTTTTCTATGGTTCCTAGGCATCATTTGAGGTATAGAACACCCCCAAATAAGCCAAATATGGTCAGGTCTCCTCTAGCTCAAATTTGAGCTCGGGTTCACCAACATTGTCAATTTCTCCCTTTTTGCAACTCTAACTTTTTTCTAACTTTTCCAACCTCTTTAAGGCTTGAAATTGGTTTCAAAACCATCTAATTTCAAGGTCTAACTACTGCCCTTCAAGTCTCTAATACAAACATAAATCTAATTTGATCATTTAAATGCTCAAACTTTAGTCACAACTTCTATCAACCACTTGGTGTGTATAAACACCATTTTCGGTTTATATCTTGAGGGTGGGTATGACAGCCCTTATACATCATTTAAGGCATCAATTACACCCAAAACTCCTCATTGATTATTCTATAACAATCTCATAAGGTTCTAACAAGATTTAAAAGCAATCTATCAACCAAATCAACAACAACAACAACAACAATAACTGTCATCAATTTCTATTTTGTTTTAGCAGCAAGTTAAAGAAAAATGAATTGTAATCTCACTTAGAGCTTGCTTGGAGAGTTTGGATGACTTACTAGGGACCCTAAGAGGTGGATTGAGGGGATGGAAGGCTGGTTGGGAGGTTCTTTCTTCCCTAGCCGACCAGCTCGTCGCGATTCTGCTAGCGGGTGTGCTCACGATTCAGCTCGCATTCTGGTCCGTTTCTGCTTTGTTTCTGCTCGACCAGCAGCTGGTGTTCCTTCTCCTTCGTGTCTCCTCCCTCTTCTCTTCCTTTGCTGCCTAGTTTGCTGCAGTTCACGGCCTCTGAATCCTCCTCACGCGAGCTGCCCGAACTCGCGACCTGCACTGTCGCGCAAGAGTTTCTGCTCGCGTCCACAGCTTGCGTTCTGCTGCCTCCCTACTCGACTCCTTGCTGTTCTGCTTCTCCTTTTCCACGCCTCCTCTTCTCTTCTTCCAGCCCTTCCCTTTTGGTTCTCACAGTTCACGACTGGTTGTCTCTTCTATTTGTTTCTCACGGTTTCTGGCACATTCTTGACTGAAGGCTGTTTTTGCTGAAAAAAAATCAGCCAAGTATTGTCATTTATACTCATCAACTATTGTTATTTACATGTTGCCCCAACTCTCTTTAATTTCATTCTCATCTCCTTTTCTTGAAGCTCTCTCATGGCAACACCCCTCTTGGTCTCTCGTGTTTAATTCGTTTCTCATTTGATTTTAATTCTCGTCTCGCTAGAATTTATTTTAAAAATGCTAAACTTATTTTATTAATCTTAGCTCTCTCTTTTAAATCGAATTTTAATTCGATTAGCCCTTACTAAAATCTTGGATCTCCTAACTTGGATTTTCATTGGGATGTTACTAAACTTTTTAATACGATGAATTTTGTCGTATTCTAATTGAATAAATTTTGGAGACTATGAAATTAAATCAATTAAACGTTGAGAGTTATATATTATCTCTCGAACTTAATTTCTAACGTTGGGACTTTAGCAGTCGGAGCTAGGAGTTTACAGCACATGCTGATGCTTTAGCTTGCTTGGCAACCACTCGAGATGCAGACTTTCTCGGGCCGATCCTAGTAGAGTTCCTACCAGCTCTAAGTATAGAAGAGAAGAATTCGATGATGGCCATAACTTTATAGCCCAATTCCTAGATGGGTCCGATTTTAAGCTATCTGTAAGATGGGAAGCTACCAAGTGATAAGCTGGAAGCACGGCGCTTGCAAGCTCGAGTAGCCAGATACTGCATCTACGATGACGTGTTTTATAAGAAGGGATTTTCAGCTCCACTTTTGAGATGCATAGATGGTCAAGACTGCGAGGCGGTGATGAGGCAGATACATGAAGGCCATTGCGGGAACCACGCTGGGGGGCTGTCTTTAGCTCAAAAGGCGCTTCGACAGGGTTTCTATTGGCCCACCATGAAGCAGGATGTCATCTACATGGTCAAGAGATGTGACAAGTGTCAAAGGTTTGCCCAGGTTCCGCGAGCTCTACCAGCTTATCTTCAACAAATGGTGAGCTCGTGGCCATTTGTAATTTGGGGGATGGATTTGATCGGGCCTCTGCCAACAGCCCACGAAAGATGTAAACATGTCGTGGTTGCAGTTGATTACTTTACCAAGTGGGCAGAAGCAAATGAACTAGCTGAAATTTCCACCACTAAGATTGAAAATTTTGTGTGGAACAATATTATTTGTAGATTCGGAGTCCCACAACAGATCGTGACAGACAATGAGACCCAATTCAGCAGCGAACAGTTTCTCAAGTTCTGTAGGGATCTGAAAATAACCAAGAGCTTCTCAATAGTGGACCATCCGCAAGCCAATGGCCAAGTTAAAGCTATGAACAAGATCATAAAGCAAACCCTGAAGATGAAACTGGAAGCGAAGAAGGGAGCATGGGTAGATAAGCTTCAGAAGGTGTTATGGGCTTACAGAACCACAGCTCGCAGTACTACAGGCGAGACACCTTTCTCAATGGTATATGGGTCTAAGGCTATGATCCCAGCTGAGTTAGAAGTCACCTCGCAACGAAGAGCGACCTTCAATCCAAATGACAATGATTAGCTACTCACTGCAAACTTAGCTTTGCTTGAAGAAGTCAGGGAAACAGCCAGGTTAAGAGTAGCTGTCTACCAATAGAGAATAGCGAGGTACTATAACAAGAATGCTCGGATTCGCAGATTCAATGTGGGAGATCTAGTACTGCGTCTCATTCTACCTGGAGCTCGCAAACCTAGTGATAGGCCCTTAGGCACAAATTGGGAAGGACCTTATATCGTCAAAGCAAACTTAGGAAATGGAGCTTATCATTTGACTAACATGAATGGAGCTAAGGTCCCTCAAGCTTGGAATACCGAGCATCTTCGATCATATTATCAGTAACTTTACTTGTTACCCATAATTCAATGTTATAATAGAAAATGAAAGGTCCATTTTCCCTATGATGTGCATTATTTCACGAACAAGCTCCGCAACTCGCATAAAAATAAATGAGCCTAAAAAGTAGGTGTGGTTAAGTACCTCTGCATAGCTCTCTAAAAATAAAAGAGCTTAAAAAGCAGGTGTAGTTATGTACTCCTACATAGCTCGCTAAAAAGAAAAGATCCTAAAAAGCAGGTGACTAAGTGCCCCTGCATAGCTCGCTAAAAATAAAAGAGCTTAAAAAGCAGGTGTGGTTATGTAACCCTGCATAGCTTGCTAAAAATAAAAGAGCCTAAAAAGCAGGCGAGGTTAAGTACCCCTACATAGCTCGCTAAAAATAAAAGAGCCTAAAAAACAGGTGTGGTTATGTACCCCTGCATAGCTCGCTAAAAATAAAAGAGCCTAAAAAGCAGGCGAGGTTAAGTACCCCTACATAGCTCGCTAAAAATAAAAGAGCCTAAAAAGAAAGCGAGGTTAAGTACCTCTGCATAGCTCGCTAAAAATAAAAGAGCCCAAAAAGCAGGTGTGGTTGTGTACCCCTACATAGCTCGCCAAAAAGAAAGAGCCTAAAAAGCAAGCGAGGTTAAGTACCCCTACATAGCTCACTGAAAATAAAAAAGCCTAAAAAGCAGGTAAGGTTAAGTACCCCTGCATAACTCGCTAAAAATAAAAGAGCCTAAAAAGTAGGCGAGATTAAGTACCCTGCATGGCTCGCTAAAAATAATAATAATAATAATAAGAGCCTAAAAAGCAAGCGAGGTTAAGTGCCCCTACATAGCTCGCTGAAATGAATGAAGGCCTAAGCAGGAGTGGTTATGTACCCCTGCATAGCTCATCAAATATGGCAAAAAAGGTTCTGATTAATTGCTTATATTGCAAGATTTTATTAACTGATTGAATTAGGCGACTGCTTAGTTATTATATCATATTTCGAGCAAGTTTTTTAGCTTGTAAGAAATTTTGTGAATTATAAAATAAAGACATGCAATGTATTACAGCAACTACAATAACATAAACATGTCTGACACAAGATATGATGAAAAGAATTTTTATTAAAGTTCAAAAATTCTTTACAAATTGAAAGAACACCAAAGTAAAGAATACAAGTGTAAGAAGCAAAAAATGAGCTCCTAGTTTCGAGCTGGGGAATCTGGCCTGGAAGATTCGAGGTCACCAGCGGGCTTAGCTTGAGAGGTCGCTCCAGACACCTCCATTGCTGAAGATGAGACAGCTTTTGCTTTGAACTTCTCCACAGCTTCGAGTCCCCCATCCCCAAAAATGGAAAAATCCAATTCAGGATGAGATACCCAAAGTATGTAAAGGAAGTTAAGGCCTGTTTTTTCCTCAGCCTCATCTCTGGCCTCAGCGACCTGCGCCTCCATTTCTTGAATAGATCTTTCTCTGAGAACCATAAGTTCTTCGAAGGTGTCATCTGCATGGCGGTTAATGATCTCAGCTTCTTGCTTCATAGCCTTTATTCGCTGCTCTGCAGCCTCGGCTCGCTGCACTACCTCCCCCACCTGCTGCCTAAGCATCTCAGTTCGGTGTTCAACCTTTTCAGCCCGTTGTATGACCGTCTCCGCTCTTTCAGCTCGATGATCAGCGGCCTCAGCCTGTTGCACTGTGGCATTAACTTGTCACTCAAGCACCTCGATTTGTCCTTCTGCGATCACAGCTCGTTGCTCGGCCTCTTCAGTCTACTGTGCTGTGGCCTGTGTCTGCTCCACTTGTTTATTTGCCAGTTCGGCTCGCTGTTCAGACTGCCTCAACTCATCCCTCACCTGGTTCAGCTCGTCCTTTAACTTGTCGCGCTCATCTTCGCAATTACAAAGTAAGCTAGTGAGGTGCGACCTGGTGGCCTTATAATTATTTTACACTTTCAGCAGAGCCTCCTCGGCTGTTTGCCTAGCAATGGTCGCCATGGCTATCTGTGCCTCATGGCCTCCGACGAACCCTCTCTTATCTCGAGCCCTCTTGGTTAAGTCAGCAATCTCCAATCAAGCATCCTCCAACTCTTTTTCCAGCTTCATTATTCAGTCCTCAGTCACCCTTGTCTCCCTCCTTCGCTTTATTGATGTAAGAGCACCGTGAAAACTCCACAAGTTAATATTTGATAAGTAAAGAGACTAGAAGATAAAAGAAAAATAACTTACCAATATGGAATGACGAGCTGCGTACTCGTCTAGGTCCATGCCCCTAAGGGACCTATTCTCTAAAACCCTTGCATGAGTCGGCATAATTGATGTCCAGTTGTCAATGAAGGAAGTTAAATATCTCCCCTCAGGTCCAATCTCGATGTCTGGTCTTATTGGCGAAGGAGTCCTTTCAGCCTTTGGGGCGTCAGGTTCTTCACTCCGATAAATATGACGTCGCGTAAGAAAGGTATGCCTAGTTATTCTTCGGCTGGTATCAGCTTGGGTCACTTGGGGAGCAGCCTCAAACGGAACATCCCTTTCTTTAGGTTGCGAGCTGGAAGTTGGAACCAGCTGAAGATCTGCTGTTGTTTTTGGAGGCGGTACCTCCCTTGGAGCAGCAACCAGGGGAGTTTCTGCTTCAGCAGGTCGCTTAGAACGCTTTGAAGGAGCAGCTGGAGAAGCTGAGGTTTCAGTTGGTCGCTTCGCTGAAGCTGCTAAAGGGGCTGGAGTTTTAGCAAGATTCTCGGGAGAGAACTCCAGAAGAGCAAGTTTCTTCCTTTTAGCTGGAGCTTGCCTAATGGAAGGAGCAGGAATTGAAGAAGCAGCTTTTCGAGATGCACCCATCGGTGGAGTGCGAGCTGGAGCTAGTGTTGCTTCAACAGATGTTGGAACTATTAGAGCATGCGGTAAGTCTACTGGAGCAGGCAATGGAGCCTCTGAAATAGTTATGTGATTTGGGGAGGGGGATGAATCTACTTGTACAATAGGGGCTACCTGAGCTGGAGCAAGCTGAGCTGATGCTATCTCTGCTCGCGAGGAGGGGGTGCGAGCTGGAGCTGATTGGGAATCAAATGTATCCTTTACCCTAACAGGAACTTTGTGAATGGAGGGAAGCTCGCGTTTCCCCATGCTCGATATGTCATTCTTACTATCGATTAATGGAGAATCTTCAGAAGGAGCAAGGTCGTGAGCCTGAAGAAGAGCAGTATCAAATTTGCTACTTATGCTCGTTTCATTTGAGTTCGCAAGTACCTCAAGAGCCCTTTTCTCCTCGCTGCTGAGAGGAGACTTGTCCATTTTCAGATATGTAAAATAATAATAATAATAAAATAAAATAAAAGTTAAAATTATTGTTTTAAGCCCGCTAAAGATCTTCCTCTATCTACCTGGCTCCAGGACGAAGCTGAAGTTTTTAAGTCTTGCAAGAGAAGGGCATGAGATGAGAAACCAGCTCGTCTTGTATGACCCGACGTTAGACTTGCCCTTCGCACCTCCTTGGGGCAAGAGTTTCTTGTAGTCAGACGGACGAGCTGTGAGGTAGTAAATGCCCTCTGACGTTCCCTCCTGTGAAGCGCTCAAAGCTTTGATGCTATAAAACTGCTGTATGATTTTTGGAGTTGGAGAAGAAAGATTATTTTTAAGAAAGGCTAGGGTTAGTGAAGTTAGCTGCGCGTATGAGTTCGATGTCAGCTCGAATGGTGCGAGCTTGACAGCGTTCAAGAATTTGATCAAATAAGAAGGAACTGAGAATCTTAGCCCATCTTCTAGGTGCTGAGTGCTGACAGCAATATACCCACGTGGAGGATAGCCTACATGTTTTCCTGAAGTAGGTAACATCGCGTGACAGCCTCTGGGGATGTGGAATTGAAAAGCGATCCCCTTCAGTTCGGAGACTTCTATGGAAGATGGGTAATGAACGAACGTTTTGCGAGCTTCCCTTTCATTTTCAACTCACTGCTGAGTTTTTGCTCGCTTTCCGCCCTGAGCTGTTTCGCTAGCACTATGAGCTCCATTTGAAGATATCTATGCAAAAGGGGATATAGTCAGGTCGCAAGGAACGGATTACTAAAATACAAAAAACTTCCTAAGTTTCTTAGTTCGCAGATCGTTCCTACAATGAGGGGCTCAGCTTGTAGAGCAACGACCTACGAGCCAATAGTCTACAGATGCTTAAGTTCACATGCATAACGGGCCACAAACAGTAATCAGGTCGCAAATAAATATACTACAAGATCAAATCGACAGAAGTTGAAAAGTCTTGATCAATAAGAAACCCAGAACAGCAAAGTTTAACATCAAGAACATGACATATTCAAATCATTTCAGATGCAGTAATGACAAGAAGCAAGCACAATATGATGCAAACTCAACAATATGAACCGAAAAACTGAAGGTTTGAAGTCACAAGAAAGAAGCTTACCGTGAATCTCTGATGTAATGGTGAAAAACAGTGACTGGAAGTGAATCAGTGAGATAAGTAGCAACAAAAAGCTTGGTGGCTTCGAGAGAAAATGACAGATGAAAGAAGAAAACGAAAGGGCTCCACCAATTTATATAGGTGAACGAGCTCGAGCCCTAGCCGTCAAATCTGCGTGCTGCGTAACCGCCATCAATCAAACGGTGCAGTGCGAGGTACGACTTTCTAATCATGTAGCCGTCAGTTGAAAGACGTGCGCATTAAATACGCGTGCAAGAGACGTGCCAGCATCGTTTCGGTTACCTCTTGCATGACCGTCACGTGTCAAAGCTGATAAGACATAATTTGGAAGGGCGGAAAAACGATAATTCAAGTTGGCTTACCAAAGAAGTTAACTTTTATCAGTGAGCTCAAGCTCCCAGTTCGCAGAATGAACTGAGAGCTAGGGGGATGATGTTATATGTATTTTCTGGACTCATTAAATGGGCTAGTAAAAGCCTGTGAAGGCCCAGTCGAGTCAGTCTGAATGTAAAGGCCCATTAGACAAAGCCCATTTATCAATTCAAGCTCATTCTATAAAGCTCGCTCTATATATAACTCGTTACTCAGCGAGGTCCAACTCGAGCTCGCTATAGACAACAGTGTCGACGTTGAATTTCAGTCGACGAGTAATCAATGCCCAATACCTGCAATCAATGTGAGAAAGCACAGAAAACCAAGAAAATAACACAGCAAAGAACCCAGTAAGATGAAAAGACACAAAGCGTTTTACATGGTTCAGCAATAATAAGCTTACGTCCACGACTGTCTCTCTTAATCTCTGTAAAGTCACAGTATATTATTTAATGTTCTCCCTTGATTACAATGATTTTAACCCCTATTTATAGGGGAAGAGACGTTACAATTTTGGTTGCAGTAAAATAGGAAAAGAATCCCGAATTAATTATATTTCCCAAATAATCAGGAAAAATAAGGAAGAGAATCATGAATTAATTACACTTCCTAATTTGTTTGAATAGAATCAGGAAACTGCTCCTTAAATTTCGAGATAAGGTTGACTGAATTTGAATTTGAATCAACTTCTATATCTGGTGAGAGAATCACGACCAAATCAAGTAACTACCTGTTCTGAAAGATTTGGCATTAATTGTCCGCTCTGAGTAACAAGCTGCGCATAAAGTGAGCTGAGTAATGCTGACTAGCTAGCTGAGAGCTGCGAGCTGTCTCTAGCGAGCTGCGAGCTGGTAGTTGAGCTAGTTGAGAGCTAAATGCTGAGCTAGCTGAGAGCTGCGAGTTGGTACCTGCGAGCTAGGACTTGCGAGCTGGTAGCTGAGCTAACTGAGAGCTGAATGCTGAGCTAGCTGAGAGCTGAATGCTGAGCTAGCTGAGAGCTGAAGCTGAGCTAGCTGAGAGCTGCAAGCTGGGAGCTGCGAGCTGGTAGCTGAGCTAGCTGAGAGCTGAATGCTGACCTAGCTGAGAGCTGCGAGCTGGGACCTGCGAGCTAGGACTTGTGAGTTGGCTAGCTGAGCTAGCTGAGAGCTGAATGCTGAGCTAGCTGAGAGCTGTGAGCTGGGACCTGCGAGCTACGAGCTGAGACCTGCAACCTGCGAGCTGAGAGCTGGGTTAGTTTATTGGATTGGTTCTATGGGCTTTTACCAGCCCATTTTTACAGTCCCAAAAAATAGGCATAACATAAGCCCCCCAACTCTTAGTGCGATCTTCGGACTGAGAGCTAAAGTCCGCTGGTAAAAGCCAATGTGTTACTATCTACTATGCTGCTTTTTCAGGTTCTTTTCCATTACTTGACTCATGGCGACTATTCTTGGTCAAGTGTTTATTTGTTGCATTTCAGACCACTATAAGAGCGATGAAGCGGTTGGGGGTTCAAGTCTTCGAGGAGAAGAAAAAGCTGAACAAGTTGTCTGACAAGCTCTCATTCACGATAGTGGAGTTTGAGAGATCATAAAGAATAGAGCAAGCCCTTCGAGTCAAGTTGATGAATGTTGAGTAGCGAGTTGAAGCTGCTGAATAGCTAGCTGAAATTGCTGAGTAGGTAGTTGAAATTGCTGAGTAGCTAGCTAAAGCTGTTGAGCAGTGAGCTGAAGCTGCTGAGTAGCTAGCTGAAGCTGTTGAGTAGCTAGTTGAAATTGCTGAGTAGCTAGCTGAAGCTGTTGAGTAGCTAGCTGAAATTGCTGAGTAGCTAGCTGAAATTATTGAGTAGCTAGTTGAAATTGCTGAGTAGCTAGCTGAAGCTTTTGAGTAGCTAGCTGAAGCTGCTGAGTAGCTAGCTGAAGCTGCTGAGTAGCTAGCTGAAGTTGTTGAGTAGCTAGCTGAAATTGCTGAGTAGCTAGCTGAAATTGTTGAGTAGCTAGCTGAAGCTATTGAGTAGCTAGCTGAAATTGCTGAGTAGCTAGC
>CM034471.1:0-21922 GCA_019925255.1 Litchi chinensis
TTGATTGATATAGAGCACATAGGCACAGCTGCTTGTGAATTCTGAGCGCCAAATAGACATGTTGGTTAAATCTTTTGAATCCAAATACAAGACAAAAGAAATAGTAGGAAGGAAAGCCACAGCATCAACTTCGGTCCCCACCTACAACTATACAAGACTACTCCTTCCTTCTGTAGTAACATCACTTCTTCTTTCCTGTCACCTTCCTGTTGTAGTACTGCCTTCCTCTATTTGCATCACCCTCAAAAATAAATTTGTATAGCAACAAACCTCTCTTGGCTTTGACTTCTAATTAAACTATTAACCTTCACCGCCTTTGAATTATATCAAAATTTTCTATTTTTGCTTCTTAGACAAGAACAGACAACAACATACATTGGCAATTATAATGACTGCCATAACTCGAGCAAATTACATTTCATTCATTAATCAGAAGAATGACTCTAACTGTTTCCTGTAAAAACAAATATTCACTATACATGTTATAAGAAGGCCCAAAAAACTGCCAACTTGCAATTGCATTCCATTTGTCCACAACAGAGACAAGAGTACTGGTTAGCCATTTTATTATGGAGAGTCCCAAATACTCGGACCCACAGCATAAGTACATAGCAAACTAACACGACTTTCACTCTCACTTGCCAATTTCCTCTAAAGCAACAAACAAACAATTAACTATTTATTGTCAGATTCAAAATTAACAAATTTTGCTCCAGGTCAGTGCAATTGGGTAATAGCAGCGAGCAACAAACTCGTATACCAGGGTTCATATTTAATGGATACGAAGTACAGATGGTAAGAATTTACTGTTATATA
This sequence comes from Litchi chinensis, assembly GCA_019925255.1. Taxonomy (NCBI): domain Eukaryota; kingdom Viridiplantae; phylum Streptophyta; class Magnoliopsida; order Sapindales; family Sapindaceae; genus Litchi; species Litchi chinensis. The sequence goes on from CM034471.1 coordinate 817, forward strand.
GAGTACATACAATATAATTAGATCATTAACCGAAAATGAGATAGTTAAGCTCCGATAGCCCTGTTTGGGCAATTTCCAAACTCCAAAATGATGATTCCCTAAGAATTAGAAGGTAGTTGCTTCGAGAAAATAAAAAGCAATGAATGGGGTGCCATTCATCAAGTTTTATTTAATAATATTTTCATGTACAATGCTAGCTTAAAAAGTTGCCCCGTAGCAGCTCAATAGGTTAGTGTTTTGCTGGTGAGGCATTACAAAATTTCTATCCCACAAACCACAAGAAAAATGTCGACCAAAGCGTAAGAGAAACAGAGGCCAATGCATATGTCCATAGCATTATGACTGAGCATTCACTCTCCCCAGCTCCATACAACTGGGTCATAGTACCTGCATCATCATAACATTACTATAACTTATTTGATAAAACACTACAACCTATGCTCAGTAAAACTGAAACTGGGTAATTTTGTACTATTTCTACCTATGTTTACTGCTGGGGGAAGAGCAAACTGCAGTAGAAGAACAAATCGATACAATGGATCTGAATTCACCAATCTGAAATGGATGGCAGCTCTGACAATGCCTACCCCAAATATTGGTAGAGCAACATATCGAACCACTATGATACCGATAATTATTGATAACTGTACCCGTGACCCTTTCAAACCTGAGAAAACATCAGAACACTAACTTCAATTGACCAAATTGAAGTTAACTCAAAATAAGTTTGTATAAAAAATATTCAAATTAACATCTCCAGTCACCTTTAAGAAGATTTGCTCCCACAATTAAGCTGACCGTAGGAATTGCAGCCTCCCTGAGAGTTGAATAATAATAATTACGATAAGACAATAAAAAACTATAATCACCAAAACTAAACCAATCTCCATCAAGAGCTGTATAGTAGAAAAAAATGAAACACACCCCAGCAAAGCTGTAGAGTCTTCAATCACCCGAAGAGGAGCACTGTCACCAATTAGCGCCCTCCGTAACTGAGGGATGGCACCAACTATAAACCCAATAATCTATGCAATAGAACAAGTATTTTCATCAGAAAATAAAATGTTAACAGTTAATCTCATTATTACCTTGTAACCATTGATTCTTACAGAATGCTTGCATCACAGTATCAGGCCCTTTAAGATAACTTGTACCATGAAGGATAGATCTAAATTCTAGATTATGCAAAAAAACTTGGTTGGATTATGCTCAGTATAGACTCCCTCCCTAATTATGAGTTTTACGGGGGAAGAAGGATGTTTCTGCCTTCCATTCCCTCAAGCTAAATGTTGATGCACACTTTAAACGACAATGTGATTGACACAGAAAAGTTTCAAAGATTCAATGCTGTTTGAAGATTAATTTCATCAAATCACATTTAATTATCACAGAATGAACTTACAATGCTCAGCATGGCTCATTCTCCATGGACATGTTTTGAGTAACACTCTTTAAGATCCTAAGTATTGACATTGTGGACAAACTAAATTCATCAAATTCATATTCTGCTACAAGGAAACAGATTTCTACTTTACCTGGTCATAAAATGTATATCCCAATTATGATTAACCCCACCAAGAATAGACAACTACAGAATATAATTATACAAATAAGCATACCGATCCAATAGTTGAAGGTGCAAAGAGCTTCTGCAGCTTGACCTTTGATGCAAATTTTTGGAAAGACTGGTTAATCCTTCTCAAAAGTGGCAGCTGTGAGGAAACAGAGGCAAAGGTAAGATGATTTTTTGAAAGCATCCTATTTAAAGAATTGAAGAGAAAAGTAAGAACTGCCAACAATATTATGCAGGATCTTTAATATAGAAATACTACAATATGCTAAGTTTGAAACATTTTCATCAAGCCAGTGTACCCAAAAAAATTCCTCAGATTTGCAGCTTAATAGGTGAAAACCTGTGAAAAAGTAACAATTGAAGGGGTCAAAAACTATTTGGCCATGAAAACGATGAAGACAGGAAGTTGGATAGAACAAGAGTATTCTCTTGTTGAATAATATCCATTGAACGTGTTAAATCGAGTTATAACTATTTTAATGCTACAGAACATTGAAGATGCGTTATCATCCTTGCAGCCCCTTTGTCTACTGATCGTTGGCATTAATTTGGTAAAGATACTAAGGGGAGGTGAAGACATGCTTGCTAACAGGCAGATAAATAATATCAGTATTTTGTCATCATTTTCAATATTATAAATAAGATAAAGTTACACTTACACCATTGTGAAGGAGATAAACATATAGCCTACCTCAGGCTTCCCCTCAGATATAGCGGGGTCGCGTTCAAATTGATCTATATGGTCTTCTTTCGGTGAGCAGCCACTCAAAGGAAGCAGTGGTCCCGAGCCAGAATTTGGAAGATTTTCAGTTCTTTCTCCTCCTACAGTTTTCATACTGTCTGTGTCATCTAGTTTGACTAGTTGTGAATTCTTACTTGAAAATATCCTCACAATGTTATACACATATGACCACAAGTAAATGGCTCCAATCTGAAATATCATAACATAAAAAGGCAAAATATTGAGAAGATTCTAAATCAGTTAGTCATTATCATATATTGATTCAAACTGTTGGCAAATATTTATTAGATTGTTCTTTATCTTTAAAGTTGTGGTGTTAGGCAAAGTTCTTACTGCCATAGAAAGTGAAGCATATGTCATTCCTTGGTTATAACAGGTATGAGCATTGCCAAATGGAGTGCCCCGTTCCTTACAGACCGCTGGAACCATAATGAGAAGCAAATTCCCCAGATTACCTACTCACATCAAGTCCAAGAAAAATAGCAACTTAAAAAGAAAATCGAATCTTTTTCTTTTGTTCTGAAATTTGAAATCGTTAAAATTAATGTAAATTAACTTATGACAGTTTATCACCAAGTATTCTTTTATTGCCATTAATAATTTTCTATGTTTACTTATCATATATCCTCATATGACTGAAAGTGCAATCACTAAAACAGGTATTGCTATAATTCATTGTAAATGAAACTTGAAGGTAGGGAACCATAAATATTTTATCTACAAAAAAGCAACGCCTCAGTAACCAACTTGACTGTAGCTAAAGATTTTTGGCCCCCTCTAGGCCAGAAGGACCTTTGGCCTTTGGCCCTCTGCAATAATACTAGAACACATATGGGAACATAGCAACCTTGTACTCTTTATCTCTTTTGACCTTCCTACTTTCATATTTCTTATAAAATTATTCCATATTCTGGCCCCCTCCTATGATGAATTCCTGACTCTGCCCCTACGAATGCTTTCACCAAAATAAAACGTAAACTTAGCAGTGATTACTATGAAAACTAAAGGAAAGGACTTAATGCATTCACACATTCAATTTTAATTCATGAAGAAGTCCGTTGCCTCCTCCTCTACTACTTCCTATAACTTTCACCAAAATAATAAATTAGCAGCTATGCTATGAAAACTAAACACTTATGCATTCACACATTCAATTTTCATTCATGACATCTTCTTCATTAAGATATAAGGTAATAAAGAAATGTCATTTGTCGTATTTTAAACATCTTAGTTCAGTTGGCATACAGAGGAGAAGAAAAAGACTACCTCCAGCACAGCATCCTATAACAAGGCCCCACAAATCCCGAGGAGGTCTGGTAATTTTTACAAGTATCCATCCAAGTGCTGAGCCAATAATGAATGTGAAAAGGATATTGAATGGCATAAACCACCTACGTAGTTTTGGAAATGCTATTATCAATGAAATAGCAGAAACAAATAAAAACAGACTTCAATATAGAGATACAATAAGTAAACGACTCACAACATGCCAAAACTTTTAAGTGTAATGTTAGCGGCCAGGCTGCTAGAAACAAGTGCTGGGTTGAAGACGAAAAATGTTACCTGTATAAAAGTTGAGGTATTTTGATGAGACCTTCTTATGAGCTATATTTCTATTTCTTATGCTGAGATTTTAAGAACTTCATACATGATGTTTATAAGTCCAATGGCAAACAAATTGTTTAGCGTAGTAGACTTTGGTTTATATGCATTTTCCACAAGCAAAAGATAAAACCAAATAATTTATGTGATAGGTAATCTAAGATATGATGAATAGCTGGTTTAGACGCTTGCATATGTGATGGTTAGAGTAGAAAACTGACATTGTTGAAATGCTTTCGCGCCTCCTCTCCCAATAAACCGACACGATCCAATGCAAGAAATAAGCCGAGAGCAGTGACCAGGAGTACCTTTAAAACCGGTATAAATGAAGCAATAAAAAGATCCAAAATCTTCATTGTCTGTCAGAAAAATACTATTCATCATTCAAGTGATCCATAAGAAATAAATTTGAGATTAAAGTAGAAAACTTGTTCCTTTTAATTTGTTAATGAGGTGCATAAATCATTATTATCAAGCGAAAAAATATGGATATATCCACTGTTAAAAAGCCACATAAAAATTCAAAAGAACATGCAGATCAGCTATGAGTAAAGAGTGAATGAAACATTACGAGTGATAGAAAGAAGAGGTGAGAAAGATTACATGCAAAGACCAAAGTGGTGTCGTGAGTCGGATGTGTATATATATATTAGAACAACATGAAATGAAACAAGTAACAATCCATCAATGCGAGATCACACACACATATAGAGAGAGAGGGAGAGAATGATCGAAACAGAAGCAAATTATGAAAGGAAAATGCACATGCAGATGACTTAATTCCTAAAACAAGGGATAGTGGGGAGCAGCGTTTGTAAAGAAGGAATACCGAGACAGAGAGAGAGAGAGATGGAGACTTGTTGGGCTGAAAATCCAAGTTGCCAAAACTACCAGAGAACATGAAATATAAAGAATAGAGTTGCTTTGGTAAAAGTGACGGTGAGAGAATCCAAAAACCAAAGGAAAGAGAAGCCAATTAGAAGAGTGACACTGGGAAGTCAGTCAGCGACGCATGGCATGGAAATTGCATGTAAACATGAATAGAGCGGTACTTTTTTTGTCACCTTGGCAATGTATGGCACGTACTCGCATTATTCTGATTAACTGACTACTCGATTGTTAATTGTTACCCTCTTTGAAGGTAAACTTGACGCCTAACAACCCCCCCCCCCCCCCCCCCCCCCCCCCCCCCCCTTTCTTTTTTTTTTTTAATTTTTATCTTATAAAAAAAAATCCTTAATGGAAAAATACTCTTAATGATACTTGAAGACTAATTTTTCCTACAGTGTTTTCTAGTGCAGTACACTCCCGCACAAAAACTCTCTATTTTGTCACTTCTCACACCTCACTCTCTTCTTAGTTTCTACATCTCACTCACTTCTAACTTCCCACACCCAACCCCTCTTCTCTCTTCCTACACCCAATAAAAGAAAGAGTCAGTTAGCTTGTTCCCAACATTTCTCATTTTTTGGATTGTGAAAGAACTGCAACCACAACTAGTCTCTTCTTCTCTTCGGTAGTAAGTTTTATTTTGGGTATTTGAATATGGTAATATGAATAGAGGTTAGAGTGCCTAAATTAATATGTAATGATAATGAAAAATGTAGGTCTCACACAAATTTGAGGATTGTGGAATGAGATTGTCATTCCTCTCACTCTATTTAGGATTCTCATTCTCATTCATTTCCCTTTTAAATATTAACAATTCCATTACACTTTTTTTTTTTTTTAAAAAAAAAGGGAAATTAAAAAGCAAAAGTCAGAAAAACCTATTTTATATTTATCAATGGTCTAATAGAAAACATTAACTTAGTTAAAAAAAAAAAAACCATTATTGTTATTATTTAAAAAAAAAAATAGTTTGATAAGCATAATATTAGTATATAAAAATGCATATTTCTTGATGACCAAAATATATATATAACTTGCTTTCGAAAATGCTAAAAGAATATATATTTTTAATCAAGGGCATTTTTGTAACTTTCACATAATTCATTCTGATTCTAAGTTAAAGTAAATATCTCAAAAGAAATATTGTTAATTTCAAGTATGATTCTTGAAATTGAAGTAAATAACTTATTATAATTCCGATATATCAATCGAATTTTAGGTAAATCCAATTTCAAATCATTCCAATTTAAAGTCATTACAATTACATTCAAGTAAACTCACAATAAGTTTACTATTCAATATTAAATATAGAAAAATTTATTATTGTCTCTTTTTTTTCCATTTACTTTAAATTTTCAACTTATTCATTACAAAATTTTTTTATAGCTTACAATTAATACAACATAATTTCCTTTTTTTATTTTCATCCAAATAAGCACATTAAGTAGCAAATCCATAATCAATATGATAAGTTACTAATACTTAGATTCAACCCAAGTGCAAAACATCTAAAAATTAAAGAATAAAACTAATTTATTCAAACTTCTAAATCAATTAAAACAAAAAACTAATTTAAATTTGAGAAGGAAAGAGGTTGGAATTCAAAAAGTGGCAACATAGGGAAAGACATAAAGATATAATTAGGTTAAGTGTAGTTTTAGTTATTTATTTATTTATTAGATTAATTATCATTTTTTATATATATATAGTAGTTTGGATTAGCTTACTTGATTTGATAAAACACCCTACAAACTAATCCAAATCAAATGGGTTATTTTTAAATAATTCAATGTATTTATTCTATTTTGTAAAATCAAAACTACGGTTAAATTGAATTAATGTGTACCGATTAATCAGTTTAGTAGTCCCTGTGCTCACTCCTAACTGATTTTTAGCATCAAAAGTCAAGAAAATGCAACTCCATGCTTGTTTGGCCAACACCACATTCAAGACACAATAAATTAATGTGTACCTTGTAAGTAAATAATAGTAGACATTCAATAATTTTATCCAATTTTTTCATTTAATCTTATATGACAATTGATATATTATTCTTATATATTTAAGTTTGAGATCGAAATAAGAATGACATATCAATTGTTACGTAAGATTTGATGGATAAATTGGATAATAATGTTTGGTATCTACTATTATCTCCCATAAATTCAACATGGTTAGCCACTAGCCATGCAAAGTTAGGAGTAGATTTTTGGTGCATTAAAATCACGTTAACTTTAACACTTAATTACTAGTCTTAGCCATAAATTACTACAATGTTTTATATAGAATTACTGTCTTTAGGTTTATCTTCACTATAAATTACATTTCATACAACTGTAGAAATTTAGCCCCTATTCTAAAGAAAAATTCTTATGAACTTTGTTGTGGAAACTCTCCAAAGTTTAATTATAAAACTTTATAATCAAACAAACTTCCTTTAAAGTTATAAAGGAAGTTTAGGGTTTAGGGCACCAAATTGCATGCATATATTTATGTGGTTGATTTTAGGGTTGGGCACCAATAGGTTTGGAAAACCAAATCTTTATTTAGTCATTTTAATAATTTACAATCAAAGTCAAACAATTATATATATAAAATCAAATCAAATCAAACTTACTTTAAAGTTATAAAGGAAGTTTAGGGTTTAGGGCACCTAATTGCATGCATGCATTTATGTGGTTGATTTTAGGGTTGGGCACCAATAGGTTTGGAAAACGAAATCTTTATTTGGTCATTTTAATAATTTACAATCAAAGCCAAGTCAATTATATATAAAATCAAATCAAATCAATAATAATTGGTTGGCTCTATTATAATAGTGTGTTTACTTGAGAGCTTATGAAATGAGAATGAAGAATGAGTATAATTATTGATATTTACTGTAACACCCCGAATTCGAACCAATCGAATAAACAAAATATATAGATGTAGCTTTTAAGAAAGCTTAGGTGGAGTCCAAACAAAAATCATAAGGGATGCAATTAGAAACTTAAATAAAAAGGGGCCCAAAGGAAAATCAATTTAAGTGAGCCTAATTAGAATTAGTATGGCCCAATTTCTTTCTAAGCACACCCAATTTCTTTTCTAAATACACTCACCTAAGGTTAAGTATGTAAAAAGAGAATGGAATTCTCTAGGAAGGACATTGATGGAATTATAAAATTTTTGGAGGACAATTGATGGAAAAGGAAAGAAAACTCTAGAAAGAATAAGTTAGGAATTATGAAACTTGAGAGAGGCAATTGATGGAAATGAAAGAATTTTCTAGAAAAGGCAAAAATGTAAATAAGAGGTTATGACAAGGGCAATATTGGAAATGCAAAAAAAAAAGAATTCTTTAGAAAATATATAAATGGAAATGAATTGTTATGAAATAGGTAAGATTGGAATTTCAAAAGAACAATTGGTTAGATTTTTATGGAAAAATAAGTAGTGAAAAAGATGGCTAAGTATACATAAATTGGGCCATGCATGAAATATATATATATATATATATATATATATATGATGTTATATGTAAATTAAAAAGCCACCCTACTATAATCTCCAAGGTTGGCTGAACAGAAAACCCCTCCCAACTTTCTGTTATGGCAGAACATACACCGCTCCAAAGAAGAAACGAAAATCAAAGGAAAGAAAGAAGGAGAAACAAGAAGAGATAAAGAAAATCAAGGAGGTTTGGAGATTAAATTTTGGTAAAAAACTAGTTTCAATCTAGATTAATTTTCTTAAGTTTAGTCCTTGTAGATTCTAAGTAGGTTTTGATGTTATTTTAGGTGAAAAATGTTCCAAGGAGGGTACAAGCACAAGAAGAGTTCTATAGGGTTTGGAAGCAACCAACCTAGTGAGTGGATACTTGTAACACCCTCTACCCGATCCTCATTCGGATGGAAACCCGAGTCGGAGGATGTTACCTTAATCGGTGTATTCGTTATTACTTTACATAAATACATTATAAAAAAAAAAATTTCTCAAAAATCTGGCAGAGTTTCCTCTGTTTTTCTGAAAAATCCAAAAATTATAAAAACCTGCATATTTCAAAAGCAAACACTTTTAAAATACATTCATTTTCTCAACTTTCATTTCGGACTCTCGGTCTGACTCCAAAATCACTTCACCACACAAACATTTATAATCACAACATTTAATAAAAAAATCATATTCATCAAAATTAAAAACAAATCAAATGATAATTAAGGATTTTCTTTACAAAATTATTTTACAAATCGAAAACCTTCTTTGACATAACTTATACACATTATTATTTATTAAATCTTATAATTCCATATACATGTACCTACATTTCCATGTACTTAAACACCACCGTACAATACTAAAAGTAAAACTATCAATGATGGAGGGATGTGACTTGCAGAAAGCACGGCAACTATCTTCTCGTCTATCCTTATCTACAGTGTCCAAATTCAACCTACGCGTGGAAAATCCAACGCGCTAAGTATTTCTACTTAGTGGGTGTACACTAAATTTAAATTTCATCAATTTCAAAGATAACAGATTTTTAAAACAAGATTCCACAATTATCAAATTTTCACAATAAAGTATAAAGAGATCAATTTACTAATAAACACACATATATTTATGAAATGCCTACAAGTCATTTTCCAAATATGACTCTACAAAATCAAAATTTCACTATTTTCAAATATTTGTAAGAAATGCAATAAAATTTTTAAATGCCCTTTTCATTAAAAATTATCGTATTGTCAAACAAAATTTCCTAAATCTCAAACTTTTATCAAACTTCACAAATACGTTCATTCACCAGTAATTGCACATATAAAACAATTAATTTAACTTTTTCATTTTGCAAAATACCATAAAGTAACACACTCTTTGCACGTATTTTCAAAATATTATAATACTCCATAAGAAAATCACTTTATTAATAAAACTTACATAAAACACATAAAATATGTTTCCAAGCGTATCCATATGATTTCTTTGAATTTTTATAATAAATCACAATAGAAACACGTTATTAACAATTACTCATATATAATACATAAAACTTATTTTCCAAACATATCTCTACGATTTCACTTAATATTTTTCAAAATTTGCTATCACACAATCAAACAAACTCAAAATTCCAACATTTCCAAAATTTATAGTATAACACTATTAAAATTTAAATACCGTTTCATTAAAAATCAACGTATTATCAAACAGAATTCCACAAATCTCAAACTTTCATTATTTCATAAAAATTAAGTTATTGTAACACCAAATTTAACAATTTTCAAGTTTTTATCAAAATTCATAAATAACTTCATTCATCAATAATTGTACGTATAAAACACATGAAATTCGTTTTTAAGCATATCAAGAATCAAACGTTCAAAATGTTCAAACTTTTATTAAAATTCACAATTAAGTCATTTTATCAACAATTGCACATATAAAACAATTATTTTAAATTCCTAATTCACAAAAATGTCTTAGGGTAATATAACTCTTTTACGTTTTCTCAAACTTTTAAAATAATATGTAAGGAAATTACGTTACTAATAAAAACATATGTAAATCACCTAAAGAACGTTTCCAAACATATTAACACGATTCTTCGATTTTGTATGTTAAATCACAACAAAATCTCATTGTTAACAAATACATATATATAAACACATAAAAATCATCTTCGAATATAGTTACACGATTTTCATTTAATAGTTTTCTCAGTGCCCTTCGTAAACTCTGACACGATACCATGGATTGAAAATCGGGTTTCACGTTTCCCCCGACATCGGACACTCGGTGACTACCCGCCGGAGCACGTTTCATATAATACACAAATTCTAGGACCGGACACTCGGTGCCTCGCAAGATCCATGAATTTCGTATCAACATATATAAGCAAATCAGTGCAGTACTGCTATAATCACCCTATTGGCATGTCAACTACCAATCCCCACCTACCAATGTTCAGGTTTACTCGGGTCCATATAATTTCATTTATTATCAAAAATTTCATTATTTCACAACTTTCGTTTCTCAATAAAAATTTTCATTCGGAAAAACTCTTAACGCTTTTTTCAATCAAAATATATATATTTTTTGTATTTATTCAAAGTATCATTATAAGCATTACAATACATCATTTCTCATTTAAAAGTTACTCATCAATCTCATCAAAACTATTGTGCCCTTCTTCCGATATATATTCGGTCAAGGCACTAACTCATCAATTTCTTTCCGATTCTTTTTCGTCTCAATTCGGAAGTTATTAAAATCACAATCCAATACCATTGATAATAAATTGTCAAAATAATTTCACAAATCCTTTAGACTCCACATTCGGTCAACATTTTTTCTTTCTCAAAATTTTTCATTAGTCAATGCCATAAAATTCATCATAATATCACTTACACATAAAATACCACAAAATTATTCATACTAAAATTCACACATAGTCACGAAATCAATTTAATTAAAAATTGCACAAAAACACATTTTTTCACAAACTGTTCAAAATTTAAATATCAAATACTACAAAAATCATTCATAACTTCATTTGCATATTTTCAGAGAATCTATTTAATTAAAACGTAATAAACTCATATATTAAATTAAATCAAAATCTCTACTAATAAAATAAGTTTTTAAGATAGGTGTACACCAACCTTTTGGACGCTTCCTATAGCCTATCCACTCACATAACTCCTTTGATTTTCTTATCATCATAGATCCATCCTAAAATCACACAAAACTTAACTTATAACTTATAGAAAAATAAATTAATTTTTCGAAATCCAAATTCTATTAATATAAACTTACCTATCTAAATAAATTGGGCACCCAAAATTTTCTTTTCTTTCTTTCTTTCTTTTCTGCTCGGCTGCATCTCTCTCTTTCTTTTTTTTTTTTTTTTTTCTTCTTCTCTCCTGTTTCGGCAGCTTCTCTGCCTCTTTCATTTCTGCCGAAAACACATATATATCTACCCACTCCACCGCCTCATGCATTCAATTCTCCTTTTATCTCATTTTATTTCATTATTTTATTATTATTATTATTATTTTCATATATATATAATTTTTTTTTCAATGGGACCCACACCAATAACTAATATATATATTTATTTACTTCAATGGGTCCCACATCATTTTAAAAAATCAACACACCCGTTGATTTTTTTTTTTTTTTCAATATGTAATGTTTTTTTTTAACCAGTTTAACAATTTTTTTTTTTTTTCTTTTTTTAGTTTCTTTTAAAAATATCCTCCAATACGATATTTATCCACAAACTTTTATATTTATAAAATTGAAATCAGACCAAATTAATAATAATAAATTGAATATTAATTAATCTCTTGGGTCCAGTTGATTGAAAAATTATAAAAATACCTTTGTACATATTGTTTACAATTTAATATAATCATATATATTTTATTTTATCTTATTTTATTTTTCTAATTCAATCACCTATCAGTCATAATTTAAATCTCAAAATCTATCACACAAACTTTTAAATTCATACTCAATTTACAATTCCCCGATGTCACATGTCATATTTTCGACTCTTCGCTAAATTCATTAAATCGCCTCCAGTGATTTCTGGATTGTTCCATTTCAATCCGAATGTCCTTCAGAAGTGTCGTTTAAGTTTTTAAAATACTTTTATAGCATTTTAACACTTATTCTGACACCTCTCTAAATTTTTGAATTTTTTCGAAAATCTTTCCGGATTTCCGATCGGATCTGAAAATCGCTCCGTTTTGCCTCAAATGAACTCATTTTTAATCCATTTCAATTTCCTTAGACTCTATTACTTATTCCAGAGCATTTTAGCTTTGAGGTCCGTTTTCTGAAAAATTCACTATTCACACGGATACTATTCCGTCCGAAAATACTATTCATCCAAAAATAATTATTCATCCCGAAAATACTATTTATCCTGATATATTCTCATTTCTCTTAAATAGAGGAAAATTTGGGATGTTACAATACTTTCTCTCAAAACTTGATTTATAAAAGTGTTTTTGTATGTTTCAACTTTTATTAGTTTGATGATTTAATTATGGTTTGTGATCCATGAGTTTTGATGTATGTTTTAAGGTTTTGAATCATATTTTAAGATTTTAAATTATGATTTGAGGAAAGTGGATTGTGTTTAGTTTGTATGTTGTATTATAGGTGCACTTTAGAATATGTTTTGGAGACTTTTAAGAATATGTTTTGAAAATTGTTAAAGTATACTTTATGGTTTTGAAATATGTTTTAAAATTTTGAATTATGATAAGTGATTTGAGAAAGATAGATTATAGTTAGTATGCATGTTGTATGAGAAATAAATTTTAAAATAAGTTTGTGAAACTTTTAAAGTGTGTTTAGAATTTATAAACCTTAGATTGTGTTTTATCAATTTTAAGATATGATTTGTGAGTTACAAAGTATGGGTTTTGGTTTGGAAACTTAAAGTATGCTTTGTGATTAAGATTATGTTTTATGATATTTAAGGTATACCTTATACTAGAAATTATGGCCTTGGTAATTCTAAAAGTATATTTGATGAGTTGTGTATTTTATGGTTTGTGTTGAGTTTTTAAAGTGAGTTTTATGATTTAATAAAGTAAAATCATGTTTTGATTTCCAAAGTATATTTTACCATTTGACAAAGTGAGTTTTGATTAATTGATTTTCAAAGTATGTTTTATACTTTAACAAAGCAAGTTTTGATTTCCAAAGTATGTTTTACAATTTAAGAAAGTCAATATGTTTCATAGTTTATGATTTATATTACTTGAATTATGGATTTAAGATTATGTTGTGATTTTAAAAGTATACCTTATGTTTTGTGGTTTTAAGGTATATTTGATGATTTGTGAATCTTACATTTTGTGTTGAGTTCTAAAGTTAGTTTTATGCTTTAACAAATTAATTATGTTGTATGGTTTTTGAAATAAAGTATTTGATTTTGAAATCTTAAAGTATATTTTGAAACTTATGGGTTTGAGATTATGTTGTAAACTTATGTTTTATGAAATTAGGACCATGTTTTTGATGATTCTAAAGTATGTTTTATGATTTGTGAACCTTGTGTTTTGTATCGAATTTTTAAAGAATGTTTTACAAACTAATAAATTTATTATGTTTATGGTTTATGAATAAATTAATTGATTTTTGAAAGTTTATAATTTGTTTTATAAATTACATGAAAAACTATGATTTTGATTAATACATTTATGGATGAGATTTTATTGGAAACCAAAATTTTTAGTATGGAAAGTTTTACAAAAAAAGTATTTGAAATTTTTCTTGTAAAAATATTTTTAGAAAAGAATTGAGAAGAAATAGAGAAAGAAAAATGTTTTTAGAACACCAAGACATACCCTCCCCTCTTAATGGTCAGAATGGGCATCACATGAGTAAAACCCAGAATCAGAATACTGTCTAACACATGCTTGGCAGAAGTCAGAAAGTTGAGTAATGGGGATTGAGAGAAAGTCAGAGTCATTGAGTCGCCTAGCATGTGGATGACAGAATCCCCGCTCAACGTGTGTGATGAGTAAATTCCACCATACATGACAGAACTCCCTCTCCCCCTAGAAATTATCCTCACTTTACGTGAGTGTTGAGTATCTTCACTGTAATACCCTTTCCAGTTTTACTACTGTACATCTGTATAAAATAATGTATTGTACGGAAATACACTCATTTGTGATATAATAAAAAGGATTTTAAGTGTTCGGAGGTAAAATTAAATTTTTGTAGAATTTTCGGAAGGATCGGAACCAAATTTAAATTATAAAAAGTTGAGGGGCAATTGATGAAAATAAAATTTTTTTCTAAAGAATGGCAAAATGGTAACTAAAGTGAAAAGACAATGACATAAGGGAAAAATAAAGAATTCTCTAGAAACTTGTAAAATCGTAAATTTAGGAAAGTTTAATGGTAAAAAATGAGTTTGACCCACGCTTATAAATATACGGGTGTGGTGAGAGTTACCGTGAAAGTGAGAGAGAAAGTGGGAGAAAAATCTAGAAAGAGAGTGAGAGAGAGAGAGAAAGTTGTCGGCAGAGCAAAGGAGACATATCTGTAGCTATTCCAAACCAAATCTCTAACACATTTGAAGGGAAAATCAAGTCGTAGAAAGGTGAATAGCAAGCTTAAGAGGAGTATCAAGTCAGATCTCATAAGAATCAATTGGTAAAAGTAAGTTTTCATGGTTTTATGTTAGCGAGAAGTCTGTCGAAGCAGTCTATGAACTGCATCTGATATTATTGAGATTTTGGTGTATAGATCTGATGATTTGAAGCAGCAATCGAGTGGGAAAGCACGACAAAAAGGCGGATGAGGAAATCTGGTAAGTGAAGTAGCTAAGAAATCACGTAAAGTTGAAATAGTTTGATTATCGTTTGGGATGTTTAAGTGCCCGTCGCACAACCTATTGTGTTTGCGATCTAGGTTGATAGGTAGAAGCTGATGAAATGTTGTTGAGTATATGTATGTGAAATTAATTGAGGTTGGGGTGTGCTAATGCTTGTGAAAGTGTAAAATATGGAAAAGGAAGGTTATAAGTAAGTTCGTGTGAGTTAGAATGGGAACTCGTTGAGTGCGAGCTGGATGACATCCTCAGCTTATTTTTAGTGCTGGTCTAGTTGGACTGAAGCGCGAGCTCACAAGAGCTCGCTGAGTGATGCTGCAGCCTTCTATAATGTCTGTCCGAGCTGGACTAAGGCAGAAGCTCCCAAAAGGGTGAGTTGGGCAATGTTTATGAATAGAGCTGAGCTAGTAAGTAGTACTTTACTTAAAAGGGTGAGCTGAGCAAACTTGCTGAGATTGATAATGCCCACAAATCAAGTTAAGTTGGATGAAGTGAGAGCTCAGTGAAAAGACGAGCTAGACGAGCTGGGGTACGAGCTCACAGCTCGAGCTGGACTGGCAGTACTACAGTCCGTAGCATCCTGGGTGAAATTATAAGTTGTAAAGATAATAAAAATGGCTTGGAATTGAAGTGTTCTGCATACTAAGCAGAGATTTTGTTTATAATAAGTGTAGATGAAAAAAACGAGCTAGAAGAGATCGCTGGAGACGTGATTTCAAGTAAATAGGAAAGTAAGCAGTGAGTATGAAAATATTTTAAATATTTTTCAGTTTCCTTTGCAAACTATTATAAATTTTCATTACTTGTTCTTTATAACTTATCAATAATTTGTCTTTTAGCATGCAAAGAAACAATTTATGTATGAGATGGTATGCAAAGTTTATTAGTATATTTTATGAAAAAAAAAAAACAATTGAATTGAACTACAGAAAAAGATAAGATTTTCAAAGACTAGTGGAACGGTCCAAATTTATAGATAGATAGACCTTACACTTCAGACTCGGCCGATATACCCCGCAGTGCATGGCAAATGTTGAGAGGGCTAGTCCTACTAACATCAGAAGGATCGAGTTTGTCATGTCTACAATGTCACCCTCTACACTTGCGGGTATTATCTCACTATACAGTGTGCAATGGTAGTTTAGCCACATAATAGCGAGATGTCTTTGTAGTTTTGTCACGATGTGCGATACTAGCTTTTACGCCACGTGACCCCTCACACTAAGCAGAGCTGGTTAGGCTGCTCATGTATTTGTAGCTTCCTTTGGGTTCCCTATTACTGCAATTTTTAGAAAGAGAAGCATACCATTGAAAACGAATTTTTGAAAGAAAAACATTTTAAAAATATTTTAGAAAACTATGAAATATTTTAGCAATTTATGAAAGTTTTTGGAACATTAAAATGAATTTATAAAATTCAAGTTTTTAGAAATAAATTATTTAAAAGAAAAATGTTTTGAAGAAAATGT
This sequence comes from Litchi chinensis, assembly GCA_019925255.1. NCBI lineage: Eukaryota > Viridiplantae > Streptophyta > Magnoliopsida > Sapindales > Sapindaceae > Litchi > Litchi chinensis. The sequence continues at coordinate 17,436 of CM034471.1, forward strand.
TTTTCGAGAGGTAAATTTTATAAAAGAAAAATTTAAATAGAAATACTGATGCACTCACTGAGCTTTGTAGCTCATAATGTTTTTGGTTTTATGTTACAAAAATCTCTCAGGTGCAGGAACAAGAGAACAGAGTACCGATCTGCCTTATTCTGATTAGGTGGGTCAGATGATCGACGATGCAGCATAGTTTCTTCTGTAAATATTGTAACTTTGCTATTAAACAAGTGTGTGTGTGCACATTTTAAATTGTGAGCAAATTGTGTAGAATTTTTATGTTAAACTAATGCATGCATGTTTTAGATACTTGAATATTTGAGATACTATTGATTATGTTTTGAAAATTAGCTTTGAAATTTAGTATTTAGATTCTAAAACTTATAATTCATATGTTTAGCAAAAATATTTATAGTTACGGGTTTGCTCAATGGCATCCTTCTAGGTCTGGTTAGTTAGACTTCAGATAGGTTTCGTGGGGTGCCTAGCAGGACCATTGAGTTCATTAGAGGGAATTTGGGTCGGGTCGGGTCTTATCATCCACCACGCATGACAGAAATCCGAGGTACTAATTGGTGTAGAAAATAAATCCAAAAGCATTTTAAAAGAAAAGTATTTCAGAATATGGTACATGAAAAAGAACTTATAGAATTACATAATTTCAAAAAGGGATTTTTTAGAAAAGTCTTATAGAAAAGTTCTATATAGAAATTATAGTTTTACGATAATATGATTTTTATTTCAAAAATAATTATTTATGCACTTGTGAGAATGTTTCTTTTGATGATTGATAAGTTTTGAGTATTATTTAGAAGTAATTTTAGAAAATTATATCAAGGTTCACAGTTTTACTTTTGAGATCATGCTTCCAATTTAGTTTTAGTTTTATTATTTCAGCATGCAAATTTTATGATTTATTGAGAAGTAGCTTTTGTTATCAGAAACATGTTTTATTTTATTTAAAATGTTTTTGAAAACTTATATCCACTCACTGGGCATTAGGCTCATCTTTTTTTTTTCCCTAGGTATCCGTTGCAGGTTCGTGCAGATTATTGTGTATCGCGAGGAAGGTCACATGATGAAAATTAATTGAATTTGCGTTTGTTGATTTCGTATTTACCAAATTTTGTAAGTGTATTTCTAAAATAATTTTACAAATTGAAGATCATTTTATAGATATTGGAAAATATTTTATATGTTCAGCCGATGAGTTCAGCATGAAAAAGTTTTAAAGACTTTTGATTTGTTTAAATTTGGTTTTGTAACATCCTCCACCCGATTCCCATTCGGATGGAGACCCGAGTCGGATGATGCTACCTTAATCGGTTTATTCGCTATTATTTTACATATATGCACTATAATTTTTTTTTTTTTTTTCCGGCAGAATTTCCGCTGTTTTTCTGAAAAACCCAAAATTATAAAAACCTGCAATTTCAAAACAAACACTTCTAAAATACATTCGTTTTCTCAACTTCCATTTCGGATCCTCCGTCCCGACTCCAAAATCACTTCACCACACAAACATTTATAACCATAATATTTAATAAAAATCATATTCATCAAAATAAAAACAAATCAAATGATAAATAAGAATTTTCTTTACAAAATTACTTTACAAACCAAAAACCTTTTTCTACCATTAATACACATTCTCATGTATAAAATCTTGTAAATTCATATAAATGTATATGCATTTCCATGTACTTAAACACCACTGTACGATACTAAAAGTAAAAGGATGGAAGGATGTGACTTGCAGAAAGCGCGGCAATCATCTTCTCGTCTATCCTTATTTACAGCGTCCAAATTTAACCTACGCGTGGAAAATCCAACGCTCTAAGTATTTCTACTTAGTGGATGTACACTAAATTTAAATTTCATCAATTTCAAAGATACATGATTTTAAAACAAGATTTCACAGTTATCAAATATTCATAATAATTCATAAGGATATCAATTTACTAGTAAATGCATACATATAAAATGTCTCAAAATCATTTTCCAAATATAACTTTACAAAACCAGATTTCACCATTTTCACATATTGGTAAGGAAATGAAATAAAACCTAAATTCCATTTCAAATCTCAAGCTTTTATCATTTCATCATAATTATGTTATCGTAACACAAAATTTCATAATTTTCAAACTCTTATCAAAATTCATAAATAACTCTATTTATTAATAATTGCATGTATAAAACACATGAAATTTGTTTTCAAGCATATTAAGAATCAAACTTTCCAAATGCTCAAACTTTTATTAACATTCACTATTACGTCAATTTATCAAAAATTGCACATATAAAACAAACATTTTAAATTCCTCATTTCACAAATACCATATGATAACATCACCCTTTTATGTTTTTCTCAAACTACTAAAATAATACATAAGGAATTTACCCTATTAATAAAAACACATATAAATCACATAAAAGACTTTTCCAAACATTTCAACACGATACCTTCGAACTCGTATATTAAATCACAACGAAAGCTCATTATTAGCAAATACATATATATAACATATAAAAATCATTTTCGAATATAGTTACACAATTTTCATTTAATATGTTTCGTAGTGCCCTTCGTAAACTCTGACACGATACCATGGACTGGAAACGGGTTTCACGTATCCCCCGGCATCGGACACTCGGTGACTACCCGCCGGGGCACGTTTCATATAATACACAAATTCTGGGACCGGACACTCGGTGCCTCGCAAGGTCCATGAATTTCGTATCACATATATATAGCAAATCGGTGCAGTACTGCTATAATCACCCTATTGGCATGCCAACTACCAATCCCCACCTACCAATGTTCAGGTTTACTCGAGCCCTTATAATTTCATTTATTATCACAAATTTCATATTTTCACAACTTTCATTTCTTAACAAAAATTCTCATTCAGAAAACTCAAAACACTTTTTCAATCAATAATATATATATATATATTTCTCATTTATTCAAAGTATCATAACACATCATTTCTCATTCAAAAGTGACTTATCAATCTCATCAAAATCGTTGTGCCCTTCTTCCGATATACATTCGGTCAAGGCACTAACGTGTTCGTTTCTTTCCGTTTCTTTTTCGTTTTCATTCGAAAATTATTAAAAATCAAAATCCAATACCATTTAATAAAAAAACAGTCAAAATAATTTCACCAATCCTTCAAATTCCACATTCGGTCAATACTTTTTCTTTCACAAATTTTTCATCATTCGATGCCACAAAATTCATCATCATATCACTTACACATAAGTTGCCACAAAATCATTTGTACTAAATTTCACACATAGTCACGAAATTTATTTAATTAAAAATTGAACCAAAACACATACTTTTTCCCAAACTTTTCAAAATTTAATTATCAAATATTATACAAAATCATTCATAACATAAATCACACATTTTCATCAAATTTATTTAATTAAAACATTATAATCTCATATACTAAATTAAATCAAAATCTCTACTAATAAAATAAGTTTTCAAGATAAGTGTACACCAACCTTTTGGACGCTTTCTATAACTTATCTACCCACAGAACTCCCTTGATTTTCTTATCATCCTAGATCCACCTTAAAATCATACAATAATTAATTTATAACTCATGGAAAAAAAATAAATTAATTCTCTTAAATCTAAATTCTATTAAAATAAACTTACATAGTTGAATAAATTGAGCACCCAAAATTTTCTCTTTTCTTCTTTTTTTCTTTTCTTCTTCCCGACTTCTCCTTCTCTCATTTTTTTTCTTTTTCTTTTCTGCTTCTGCTGGCCGAATGGCCTCTGTTTTGTTTTGTGAGGAGCCGTATATATATATATATATATATATATATATATATATACACACACACGGCACCGCCTCATGCACAGTCACTTCTCTGATTTTATTTTTATTTCTTTTATTATTTCTTTTTTTTTCTATCTCAACCGGCGCCACAATATATATATATATATATATATTTATTTTTATTTTTCCTTTTCTTTCTCAATATCACCCAATCGCCCACCACCACCTATATATATATTTAATTGATTATGGCCCACCATCTACTCTCTTTACTTATATGAGTGACACTTGTCACTTTTCTTTTAAGAAAATATGGCAACTTATCTTGATTTGCACGGTCAAAAATTCTCTCTGCACTTTATCTTGTCATTTAACACTTTACACCCTTTACAACCTTCCTTTTTTTTAATCCAACTTTCTTATTTCTTTTAAAAACATCCTCCAATAGGATATTTATCCACAAACTTTTATACTTTTAAAATTAAAATCAGACTCAATTAATAACAATAAATTGAATCTCAGTTAATCGCTTAGGTCCAATTAGATCGGAGAGTTACAGAAATGTCATTGTACATATATTTTATAATTAAATATAATCATGTCATTTTTAACACCTTATTCCTATTATTATTATTATTATTATTATTATTATTTCACTTAAAAGTCACAATTTAAATCTTAAAATTTACC
>CM034471.1:22422-123367 GCA_019925255.1 Litchi chinensis
TACACAAGTTAATAATAGGTCCACGGATTTTGTCTTCCCTTCACTTTAACATACGTAGCAATCAGACAGCATATAATTCATTCAATCCCTATAAGCCAAATCGTAACATATAGTTCAACAAAATGAAATTACCAACTATAGCATTTCTTCAAAACAAGACAGTTATTCAAATGGAAACCAGTGCAGCACCTTATCTTCATGCTTATCATATGTGGCGATACATTCGCTAGTCCTGACCATCCATAGCTTTACCAAACCATCAGCACCTAAATGTAATACTTGGTTCATCAAATATGCCATCACAATAAAAGAAAAATCAAGGAACAGAACGTCTCATTACCACAAGAAACAATTTGAGCCCCACGAGTAAGAAAAGATGCTCTTAGTACACTAGACATGTGTCCTTCAAAAGTTTTTAAGCATGAACCGTCAGATATAGACCACATCTTTATTGTTTTGTCACCAGAAGCAGTTATGACAACTTGATCAACTGGTGAAAACTCTACAGACCAAATCCCTCTTTTATGCCCTCGAAGTGTAACTACAGAAACCAGATCTGGAAGCCTCCACACACAAGCAGTGCGATCCTGATCAACAAAAGAATCCAAGAGGGATGTAAATAAACTTATTGGAATAACTAATATATAAGTTTCTTTCTCTTTCTTTTGAGGAAAAGCACATAACCTGCACGAAGCTATTGCAACTTAGTAGCCGTAGATTCTTTTTTGTTTAACAATTAATAACATCAATTATAAGTAGACAAAATCTATGTAAATTAAACATTAATAAAAAACAACACTTAAAACAACTGACCTGAGAGCCGCTACAAACTAAACTATCATTTGGTGCAACAGCCAGAGAATTTATGTCTTTACTATGTGCCGCCACAACTGCTTTAGCTTTCAAGTTAATAGGCCGTTCCATGTCATCTGAGAGATCATCCAAACTCCAGACCTTGATGGTGTGATCACTAAACCAATCAATACAGCTTACTTAGAGACATAATAAAATCTCTTCATAAATATTCTTTTTTTTTTTTTTTGAGGGCAGCAGCCAACTTGGTAACAATCATTTAAATTTCATACTCAAAGGAGTAACAGAAAAGACAATAACACAAAGCAGAGTAGGATTAACAGTGGAGAAAAAAATGATTGCGCGAACGACAAAAGCCAAAGGCTTCAACCAAAAAAATGTATTTATTCCCTTGTACTTAGGAATTGTGGTTATAAGTTAGGCATATCTCTGAATCCACGACTTGAACTATAGCTTGCAAATTTCTTTGTGCTCCAGCGTGGGACATCTCCTAGGCAAGAAAATTATTTTCATTTGTTCAGCCCAACTAGCGGCACGCTGCAGGATGATGTTTATTGGATTTATGCCATGTCAAATGCACATAGAGTCTACTAGTCACAGAATAAACCAATTCTACTCAGCCAGTATGACAGTTACCTCTGATTATTGAAAAGACAAAATGCAATAGCACGAAGCAAAAATCAGTACGTATCCAGTATAATTTGGAGAAACAGAAACACAGAAATTCTTGGAAAATGTGCATCATTTTTACCTTGACAAATATATTACTCATTTGATTATTTTTATTATTATTATTATTTTATAATAATAGAATTAGGAAAATACAAGTTATAATCATTAATTTGACCTGCTTAACACAATGAGAAGTTCATATTAGACATCAAATATTGGTCTTTCCTTCCATTCCGAGGGATCATAAATACAATATTAACAGTACTCAATGACCTAATCAGCCAAATAAATGTTTTTATATTAACATTCTCATATCTAAATTTTAAGCGACCAGCAAAGAGAGAAATTCAACGGGGAAATAAAGCAAAAGTGAGGGTAAACACTAAATAAGAAGAGCTTAAACAGCACAGATGAAATGAATTATTACTAAAATTTAGAGTGGCGAAGCTAACCTACTACCACTAACAAAGAAGTTCCGCTGCTTTTTTGAAAAAGCAATCGCTCCAATAGCTCCCATATGGCCAATGCCAATTCCAATGCAACGTCTGCTTTCTGATTCCCACAACCTTACCTACAGACAAATTGGAGTTAAACTCAGTAGCATACTAAACTAAAAAGATAAGAGTACATATATGCCCTCAACAAGAGTCACATAAATATTATCAACTGTGCCACTGATTCCAACATATCAATTTCAGAATTTAATGCCAGAGGCAATGAAAGTGCTGACAGCAACCACAACACCTAATGTGCCAACGAAGGAAAGAAACTTACACTGTTATCCTTACTTCCTGTTACAATTAGGATTTTTCCCATACTTGATATACAGGTGTCAAGGCACAAAACAATTTCACTATGCCCAGCCAACACATAGGAGCATGACATGCTTCCTAGGTCATACACTTGAACCTGCAATTGTAAAAATTTCAAACATCTCAGGAACTAGAAATTCAAAATTGACATTATATTCCTTCATGCACACAACACAGGCTTCTCTGCATTTATCATGATGAGTGATAATACCCTAGGAAATACTTTGTCCACAGCTGTGCTACACAGAACCTACTACCAACCTTAATGCAAAGATGAAATATATCACACACAACAATTTTTTTTGAAACTGTAACTAACTGTTTGATATACTACTTTACATAGGGAAATATGATTAACGAAAATGAAACTCCATACAAAATATATAGAGAACATAATTAAACATGCTTTTGGACATAAAGATAAAAGTTAAAGTTCGCTAGAAAATACATACAAAATTATGTGAACTAGTACACACATTATGTACCTCCCTTAAAATACATTCATGACTAAAAGTAGTGCTTAGAAAATTTTGGACAATACATTTAAACGCCTCTACAACATTGGAATGAAAATGTCCATCAAGAAACTGTTGAACAAAAGTTCACATTCAAAAACCATAATGACTATTTAGAATCTATATGCCAAGCATTAGACTTTGGGTCTTCAGTAGTAGCCCATCAGCAGATCAAACATTTTAAGTTTTAAATAGAGGAAAAAAAAAGAATTAAAGAACTTACATGTTCAAGATTTGTAGCAACAGCAAGATACTGTTCCTCATCGCCCAAAAATTTCATATCCACAATCTCCTCATTGTACCCTATGAGCCTTTTGGTTAGTATCAACTCCGGTTTCTTATCAGGGAGTTCCTCTAGCGTATAAAAAAAAAACTGCTGATCAGCCGTCACACAAAGCAGCCCCTGATCTAAAGGCAGCATCATAACGGCAGTGAAGCCCCTTTTCGACTCTTCCATGTCAGAGATAAATGAGACATCTGAGGTCTTCTGCTCATACAGGCATGCTGCACTGTCAGAATGAAAAAGACCTAAATTAAAGAAATTCATCAAACAAATTTGTTATAGAAGATACATGATTTATTAGATTTCAAGGGGAAAGCAAGAGAAGAATAAGGAAATTAAATGTGTGGTCAACCCTACATGCTTATATTTAGACATCTCAAAGTACTTGAAAACAACATTACTCTTTACCAATCAGAATTCCATATGCGTACAACCCCACGTTCACCAACAGTGATGAAGCAAATGTCCTGTGACAAACTCTTTTTCTTCTTCGTTTGGTGATTGTATGAACTCAAAAATGAAGAAAAAAGGGTCCCCGAATGTATTATACAAACAGCTTCAACCACCTCATAAGTTGGTACAGTCATCTTGCAACTGTAGTCGTGAAGGTCCCACAAGTTCACAACCTGAAATCATTAATGCATTGCAACTAAGATGCATTATATGACAACACATTTTATTAAATTACATAAATGATAACAAATGTGTGGGACAAAATAGCATGAATAAGCAAAAGCATATTTTGAAATCTGAACAAAATAAATTTTTGATCTTCATAATATCTGGAAGCTCGGGCCTCTGGGGTCAGAATACAAGTCCAGACCTACGTCAAAACTATGACAACCAGATAACGACGACTCTGCTTGTCCTTGCAGTTTAATTCTGAGGTGACTTCACAGTATTTTAGCCACAAAGTAGCACCATCCAAAATTATCAACTAGTCATATTTTTTTTAAAAGATACGAGGCATAGAACATCAAAGCCTTAATGCTTGGCACAAATGAAGACATAGTGCATCTGTTAACAAAACAGAGAAATTCTTTAGAGCCTTACCTTATCTCTGCCGGTACTGAGCAACATCCATCCATCTTGGGACAGAGCCAAAGAGGTAACAGTTGAAAAATGTTTCTCCAATACTGCAACACACTTCTTGGCTAAAAGATCCCAAACCCGTACAGTTGCATCATCACTTGCAGAGAAGAGCTACAAGCATAAGGAAGAAATCATCAGGTTGTGAAGCAATTATCAGATTATAATGGTAGAAGAGAAAACATACAAGATATTTATGCGAGTCGGGATGGAAGATGACGGTGGTAACAATCCCTTGATGAGCTTTGAAGAAATGAGTGCAGAAGCCACCATCAACATCCCAGACAAGCACTTTCCGATCAGCTCCAGCAGTGGCGAGAAGTCCTCCTGAGGCATGACACGCCATGCCAATAACAGGACCATCATGGCCCTATGCAAATATGTCAGTCCAATTCAAATTTAGTTGTTGACCATGAATTAACATATACATACCTTCCAAGAGCGGAGACATTTAAGCGCAGATAAATCCCAGACTCTGATTTGTCTACTGTGACTGGAAGAGAAGAGCAACTTATTGTTGGGGCTGAGAGCCAAAGCAGTGATGGTGTCAGAGTCAGCTTCAATTGTTGATTTGATGGAAGCATTGGAGGAGTTGACAATGTGGATTAAGTCCCCGCAGGAGCAGGCGATGAAGGAGCCATCTGATGAGACAACCAAGGGCCCACCGCCATACAACTGCTGGAGCACCGTCTCACACTTGTAGTTTTTCTTCAATGTTAGGGATGCCATCGTATGCTGGTGGTACCAAAACAAACTTTAAAATGGCATCGTCATGCACTTGATATTTAAATGAAAAAACAAAAAATGTGAAAATGAGGAGGAGAAGATGAAGACTCTTGAAAATCATCAATAAACGACAAGATAAAGAAGTACGGACTTTAATAAATGTACTCACACATCTGCCCATCAATCATCACGATTATTACATAAATAACCCTCTATTGTAAAAACAGAAAAATGAATGATGTTTGTCGCTTCCTTTAACTACTGTTGAAACACTAGACTCAACATTCTCAGTATCATTATCCCCCCAAGTTGAAGTATTCATTTGAGTTCCTCCACAACTAGTCATATTGTTTGGCTACCTAATATATTTAAACAATTCAATTAATAATCAGACATATAACAAAACAGAACATCATGTTTACTTAACAAAAAAGTAACAAACTGCAATCACAAAAATATTTTGCTTTGGTGAAAGTACGTGCATTGCCAAAAAACTCTTGTCAAAATTTAACAACATACATTAAAAAAATAAGAAGCACATTCAATAAATCAATCATTGAGATAGAGCTCCACACAACAACACTACAAAACTATTGACACCAAGATACTTAATAACATAGATTATCAAGGCCAACAATTAATAATTTAAGTATCCTAACCTACCCCAACCCATGTGAAAGGAAAAGAACAAACATTCCATTAAACTTAACCAATGCAGAAAACATAAACTTCCAAACAAAAACCAGCCCAGAAACCTCCCCACCCCCAACCCCCACCTCAAAAAAAAAAAAAAACCATCTCATTTGCATTTTGACCCCAGCTGTCCCGGTTAAATTCACTTATCTATCAGTCTTTCTACGATATTGTCCTTTTATTTTAATAAAAAGCTAGAAATCACACACCCCACCAACTTGAATTTGCTTTTTTTGTTCTTCAACTGCTATTCTAAGTTGCCCACCATTTGTTTGTGTTAATGTCTAGCTGGATTTGTTAAACCTCTAAGATTCTACTACTGCACCTACATTTAAGATTCTGAATTTGTTAAATATGTGGTTCAAGCCTTTATTTATGCGCTGTATGTGACTATTTTAATAAGAATGTAAATGGGTTGTGTTGAATTTTGATGTATAACGTTTTTGTATTGTGATCGTGTCATGGAATTTGCATCAACCTCATGAGAACAAGAAGCATCCGCTACCAACAACAATCTATATGATTTTTGTTTTCAGGAGGAGAGGATACATTGTTATGCTGTTAGGTTCGTTTTGATATCATTGCATGGGAGAACACATTGTTATGCTGTAAGGTCCGTTTTGATATCGAACTCAATTCTATCAACCAAATAACATAAAAAAAACAAACACATCTGAACATCCTACAATTAAGACAAACAAAAACCACATAAAAACAGCTAATACAATCAACCAAAACTCACCAAGACAAGATTTTACTTGAGCCATCATAATCTGAAAGTCACGCCCGCATATTTTTAAAAACAAAACAAATCCAAATATTGAAATCAAGACACACAAAACAGTTGAGCACAAAAACAACCGATCCCACAGAATATAATAGGAATGCGAATATAACACAAACAACAATCAACAAAACTGAGATAATTGTTCTACTACAACAAACAAATCAACGGTAACAACAACAAACGAAAAATAATAAAAAAAAAATGAAAACAACAAATACCCAGAATAGAAAATCAGTTACCTTATATGAGAGCAAGATTTCGAGTGGAAATAGAAAATACACAAGAAAATCAAAGCAAAACCCTCTGTTGTTAGCGTCTCTCTGTTGTTATTTCTCTACAAGGGTAGACACAAAACCCAGATATAAAAACACACAAAAAAACTAGAGCAAAACAGAGAAATGAAAAATCGAAAAACCCAGAAAAAAGAATGAAAGAGAGAGAGACGCATACCACGGTTTCGAAGCTTTGGACACGACGGAGATGGAGAGAGAGAGACGGAGTTGTTCTGGTGGACGAACAGCAGATAACACGGCGGCGACGGAGAGAGGGAGAGGCACAGTCAAGAAAGAGTTGAGAAAGCAGTCTGATAGAAAGAGTGGTCTGATAGAAGCTTAGGGCTTTATTTTTCTTAAAGAAAACGGGTAGGGGCTATACAAAGAGCTGGTTTGCCAAGCCTAGATCTGTGGAGACCAGCTAGCTGCAGAACGGGTTGGGTTGAGTTGAATATGGGTGCGGGCCGCTGCTGGAGAACAATCGAGCAAATTTGATTTGGGAGATCAAATTACATAAATAACCCTTTATTTCAAAATTACTTTTTGACCCTATTAAACTGGTCAACTCATGACACGATTAAAAAATCTAAACACGACACAATTATTAAACGGATTAGATAGATTGACTTGTTTATTAACATAACCGGTTTATGTTCAAACTTAATCTGTAATATTTATGTTAGATTCATGTAAATCATAAATCGAATTGCTGAATAGTGAATAGTGATCTTTTATATTCTTTTTATAATTTCTTGATGAGGGATTATTTCTTGGTTTCATCCAATCATTAATAATTTTTTGATTACTAGAATTAACTTAGAGAACAATCGGTACCAAATAGAATAAAACACTGATGGAACGATCTGAGAAGTAACTTTTATACGAAAGGGAGTAACTTATATCAATTGAGAGGACAATCTAGATACATGGAAGTATCGGGGGTGGTGGGGTGTCGAACTATAATCTCACCAGCAATGGTTATCACTGCACTGCTGGCCAGTCGACTCCCCACTATAAAAATAACTTCATTATTTTTACATAATATCAATATCATGATGTTACATATTCCAATCCGATTGGATATCAAAAAGAATAATAATAATAATAATAAGTAGATTCAGGATTTGATTATTATTCCTTTTAAATTCACAATTCTAAATTCCATGGAAGGAGAATATTGAAGACGATCATTGAACACTTTCTATATATGTTAGAATTCACTATTTCGATGAAAACTTATCAATCATAAGCATGAAGAACGACAACTTCACAAAGATCGAAAATATCCAACCCTATTCCTTACTTAACTAATTACACTTAACCTGAGGGCCATACGTTTAGACCAACATCTTGAAATGCAAATAAACACTAGTATGACAATAAATATCATCTATCTAAAGACAACAAAAAATAACTTCTCACTAATTGGCCTTAATTTGACGACGAAAAGCAAGGGTGCACGCTAGGAGAAAGGGCACTGTTAGATCTCATCTCAATCTTTCATTCCAAGTTTTATGTTTTCAACTTTAACAGATAGCTGCAATTGCTGCTCCTCCATAAACTTTACAAGCGAAATCAAGTTAACTTGATACACTTCACATTTCCTTACTGCACGCTCAAGCTTACCTGACAATTTATAAATTTTCTGATCTTGGTCATCCTGCAAAATGGCAAATAAAGCTTTTTAAGTAACTGTGGTTCAATAAATTAATTGCCACTTAATTGTCATCCTGGTTTACTGCAACCACCAGAACAGACTGAGAATATGTAGGAATCCAAGAAACATTTCATGTCTATTAGCCATTCTCAAGATACTTGAGCAACATAGTCAGAAAATATAAATTTCATGGGGATGTAGCAGTATAGGAGAATATATACAGCAGGAATCAAGTTTACAGAATTAAAGATTGTTGTGCTGCAGTACCCGAAATAGTTATGGCGAGTGATACTCTAACACTGTCTCTCAATTCCAACTACCATAAGATGTATTTGCTTGCCATGAAATTAAGGTTTAGTTTCTACTTAAGTTATCAACACTCTTCTCATTTTAGTTCACAATTGTATCACAAGATCCAAAGCAACGTTTTAGGGGATGCAATCCCCTCTCAACAATGATAAAGTATTTTAAGCTTCCCTCATGATATTTTATTTCCCCACAAATGATATTCACCATATCATACTTATCGTAGATATAATGAGTATTTATTCAACTTCCATCTATATGCTATTTATTCAACAATGATACAGTATTTTAAGCTTCCCTAATGATGTTTTATTTCCCCACAAATGATATTCAACACATCATACTTATCTAAGATATAATGAGCATTTATTCAACTTCCATCTATATGCTTCTCTATAAAAACTATATCAATCGTCTACTGATGAGCATAGATGAGTGGCATAGGCTGCAACATAGTTTGTAGATATATAGCTTGAACCACTTTAGACCAATTAAGATTATTACCTTCCATGAATTTCAATAAATATAAATACACATAATGTTGAGTAAATCTAGCAAATGAAAGACAAGACAAAGATATATAGAACTGCAATCTATATTTCTGTGCAGATGACAAACTAATGTGATGTGAAACAACTGACCTCAGAGGCAGGTTGCTGTGAACACCATCGATTTGTTTGATTTCTCCGACATTTAAGGCCTTCTCCACAAGTTCTACTTAAAACAGCAGCTTCTCCGCCATTCTTTTTAGCAAACACTACTTTATTTGCAGCCTCCTGTAGAGCAGCCTTTGCCACATTGTATATGTCTGGAGATTGATATCCCTCATCAACAAATTTAAGAGCCTCATGACGAAGATTGTTGTATCGAACTCTAAGGGATTCTTTTGAACCATCAAAGAAATTGCTGGTGTGATCCTCCAATATCATGCCACTCTTGGCACTCCTTGTCCATCGCTTCAAAACATATCTCAAAGGTAAAGAAAGAACATTTGTCACCCTAAAAACTGCCAATATATGTCTACAAAGAAGGCCAGAGTACTCAAACATCTGGCAACTGCAAGTTGCTTTCATCTCAAAAACATCAAAACTAACAAAGTAAGCTTTACTACTGTCTCCAAATTTAGCAACCCGATATGTGGTGACAGCATCTTCATTCTCCACTTCTACTGAAAAAGTTAATGTCTCAACCAGCTCCTCTTGAAATTTCATAAACAATTTCCTAGTGTAAAGCTCAGCTGCCTGCTTCTCCATGGGTGATGGGGTCTTCAGAATTGGGGAGGCGGTTAATGTATCAAAATCCGCCTTGACTTCTTTCTCATAACGACTTTCCAAAGCCCTCTCATACAACTTAGTAAACAACTGTAGGGTCGTTGATGCATTGATATATCCATCAAAATATGAGTTAATGCTATCACTGCGTTGCGTTATAGACATTTCAGCAAAGAAAGAATCTTTTAAATATACAGGGACCCACTGCCGCCTATCAGAATAAATAGATTGCAACCACTCATGTTCGTGGAGATCATATCTATCCATCAGTGACAACCAACATGATTCGAACTCTTTGATAGACTCTGTCAGATCAACACATTTATGAAGTTCTGCTTCAAAATTGGGATGTTTCAAAAGCACACTGGACAACTTCTCTTGGCATTCTTTAAAGATATGCCACTTGCAAAAACGGTGTCTAGTATCGGGAAAAACCTGAGTGACAGCCAGGCGAATCACTCGATCATAATCAGTGGTGATGGAAACAAGAGCCTTGCCAGACATGGCTACGAGCTAGGTCTTAAGTAGCCAAACAAATGATTCTTCGGATTCATTACTCAAAAGGGCACAACCGAACAGTACGGGCTGACCATGATGATTAACTCCACTAAAGGGTGCAAAGGGCAAGCGATAACGATTGGACCTGTAAGTTGTATCGAAAGTAACAGTGTCACCAAAATAAGTGTAGTTAGTCCTAGCCTTGGGATCAGTCCAGAAGATATTGTTAAAGCAATGATCTTCATCACCCTCGACAGCATAGAAAAAGGCAGGGTCCTGAGATTGCTTGGCTCGCAAGTAGTCCAAAAGGAGCTGAATGTCACCCCCCAGACTTGTCTGGCGACTACTTCTCATGTAATTTCGACAGTCACGCTCTGTAAAACCAACATTGCAGATACCACCAAATTTTTTAACTAGAGCAGACATGATACCACTAGGTCCAATGCCAGCGCGTTGCATGGTATCTATAAAGGACTTGTCGACGGCAGATATATGCCGGTGAGAGCGGAGACAATGGATCTGATCTGGAGAGACCAAATCATGGTTGTGTTCCTTAACGAAGGAAGAAACAACCCATCTGCCAGGATCTTGAATTTTGACAACCATGAGGGCTTTGCAGCCAACACGGGTCGCAGGACGAGGGCGCTTGGTGCCTGGGGGACGGTTTCTTTGATCATCTCTGAAACCTTCTTTGGCACAAACGAAACACCTCTGAATGATGGCACCGTCACGCCTGGAGCGACGGGACATGCTGACGCGGGTGCTGAAGCCAACGCGGCGGGCGTAGGAGTTGTAGAAGGCCTTGGCAGCCTCTTCTGATTCAAACACCATACCCTCATACGGTTCCAGCAGTTCCACATTATTACTACTATTGTCTCTATCTGGTTCTGGCAGAGGGAGGGAGTCATGGTGGTCAAAGAGGATGGTCTCCTCGTCTCCAAGATTCGTCATTTCCATCCTATCCATGTCCATTATGTTTTACACTTATGCTATACTAACAAAAAACAATTAAACACAAACACAAACCACTAAACAAAACAAACAACAAGAGCAATTGAAAAGCAGAGACAAGGGACCCTTACATAATAATATTCATCAACCCATCCGTCTCTTCTTCAAAGTTTGCATCTCTAAGCGGGATTAGAGACTATGATAGTAATAGATTGATCCGTGTTTGGAATTGGGGTTTTAAGACAAAGTATCTTGTTTGGATTTGGGGTTTTAAGCCAAAGCATTTTCACGTCTCGTACGCCGTTAGATCCTCGTTTTTTTTTTTCATCAAACACCGTTCATTGCATCCTACATTCTCCCCTATTCCCTTTTTACCCTTCTACTTCTTGTTTCTTTAGTCTGCAATGTGCTAACCCATTTCTTCGCCCACTAATAGCTTCTCTTTGTACTTATATTAAACATGGTATATATGATTTGAATAAAGTGTGATTATTAAGTTTCAAAAAAACAAAAATTAGTTGCGCTTTAAGAAGCTGAGTTAAGCTTTAAAAGAAAGAACACAAAAATCTTAACGTAATTTATTAATCATTAATATGTTTAACCATGATTAAGTACATTCTTCCTTTATATAACCTGACAATAAATTATATTTAAGCACTCAACATATATGTCATCATGTCATACTATCAACTAAAACCTAAAAAGAAAAAGATACTTACTATCTTATCCTGTTTTTGTAATTTATTACAAAAAAAAAAACCCAATCCTATAATTATGTACTATGCATGTGTGCAGCATGTTTGAGTATTGGCCAAACTAGCATATATTAGCCCAGTGACAGTTCACAAGTTGTGAATTGCTGGTGAACTGAGGACAAAACTGTTATCCCACAATCCACAAGAAGAATGTTGACCAAAGTGTAACCCAAACAGAGGCCACTACATAAGTCCACAGCATTATTACTGAGCATTCATTCTCCCCAACTCCATACAATTGCGTCATTGTACCTGCATTATCATAACATTACTATAACTTAGTTCACAACACTTAACAAACTATGCTATGTACATCTGCAATTGGTTAGTTTTGCACTAGTCCTACCTATCTGTATTGCTGGGGGAAGAGCAAACTGCAGTAGAAGAATAAACTGATACAATGGATCTGAATTCACCAACCCAAAATGGATGGCAGCTTTCACGATGCCTACGCCAATTATTGGTAGAGCAATGTACCGAATCACTATGATCCCGATGATTATTGACAACTGTACCCGTGACCCTTTTAAACCTGAACAACATCATAACAGTAACCAAACTGAAGTTATAAGAATATAAAACAAAATCTAATGGTTACCTCTGAGAAGATTTGCCCCCACAATTAAGGTGACTGTTGGAATTGCTGCCTCTCTGTGAATCATATAGCAAGGAGAAATACAAATCAACCACTAAAACCAAACCGACTACATCAAAGAGCTGTATAAATAGAAAGAAATGATACTCACCCCAGCAGAGTGGTAGAGTCTTCAACCACCCGAAGAGGAGCATTCTCACCAACTAGCACCTTCTGTAACCGAGGGATGACACCAACCGTAAACCCAACAATCTAGGCAATTGAACAAATGTAATGTTTTAGTAAAAAAAATTATGTTCACAATTACTCTCCTTAGCAGCTGTGAAAAACGAATCCTTTTATCATAAATGCATCAGTAAACATAGAGATCAAATCAAAAGAATCTGGAGAGAATTAAACTACCTAACCATGAGTTATTATGTATAGACTCCCTCCCTAACCATGAATTTTTATTATGGCAAAAAGGAATGTTTCTATCAATCATATTGCCAAATATTACTAAAGCACACTTTAGGGCTAATGTGACTGAAAGAAAAGGTTTAGAATATCAATGCAGCTTAATGTCAAATCTCATTAACAATGGCCAAAACAAACTTACTTTATAATGTCTACAATAGCTCTTATAGTTATATAATATAAAACCATTTCGCATATGACTTTATTTTTTTATCTTACATGCATAAATTAAATTCCTTTTCTGCCAAATTGTCCTTATTTGGAATAGCTTCCTTCAATCCCCAGCCATAAAAGTAAAAGATATAATACAATCATTATAAAAAGAATCATGCAAAGATGACAACTATAGGAATGGCAAGAAGCATACCACTCCAGCAGTCATGGGGATTTTTTTGTTTTTTTAAAAATGTCAATAGTCATGAGTTTTAATATGGTGAAAAACGATGTTTCTGCCAACCATTTCACCAAATGGATTGTCAAAGCACATATTTGGGGCCTAATGTGATTGAAAGAAAAGATTTAAAGTATCAATGCAACTTATGATGAAAATCATAAAATTGCATTAATAATAACAGCAATGAACTCATTTGATAACATTTACAATAATTCATGTAGTCATACACTCATACTATATAAAAAATTTTTATCGTATGACGGGTTTTTTTATCTTACATGCATAAACTAAAATCATTTTCTGCCATATTTCTCCCTTAGGTGGAATAGATTTCGTCAATCACCAGCCATAAAAGTTTATAAAAGGAATCATGCAAAGATTACAACTACACGAATTATACAGCAATAAGTATACCGCCCCAATAGTTGAAGGTGACAAGAGATTTTTCAAGTTGAGCTTTGCTGCAAATGTTTGGAAACACTTCTTAATCCTTTCCAGAAATGGCATCTGCAGGAAACACTAGCAAAGGTAAGACGATCAATGCTCTCAAAAGCATCCTTTTAAAGGAAGCAAGAGAAAAGTTACAACTACCATCATACAAGATCTTCAATCTGTACACAGCAATATGCTGAGTTTAAGAACAATTTCAGAAATCCAGAGTAGCAAGACGGTTTCCTCAACATTTACATCTTAACTTAAAAATACCAATGACTAATTGGTCATCATAAGCAATTAAAAGGCTGTAAAATTTATTGGTCAGGAAGGTACAGCTTGGAAGTTGGACTTCAACAAGAGTATCTATTGCTAGTGCAGTGAGCAACCAATATTATTCACTGAAAACTGTCGGTAGTTGTGACAATGAAAGTTGAAGCGAGTTCCAATAAGAAAATGAAGATTTTTGGGGGTGGGGGGGCGCCTGCAAAACAGAAAAAAAGAGTACTCTGCAATAAATACATTCATCTTAAAAACTTCAACCAACCTTGGTCCTTCCCTCAGATATAGGACAACTGAGTTGAAATTGATCCAGACTGTCTTCCTTAACTGAGCAGTCATTTAAAGGAAGTAGTGGTCCCATGCGAGAATTAGAAAGATTTTCAGCTCTTTCACTGACAGGATTTATGATCTCTGTGGAGTTATCTTGTTCGACTTCAGAATTTGTACTTGAATATAATCGCACGATGTTATATACGTATGACCACATGTAGATGGCTCCAATCTGAAATATTATGACATGTAAAGGCAAAATATTGAGAGTGCTGAATCTGTCAGTCATACTCAACTATCCATTGATGGAACTGAGTTGAGAAAGTTCGTACTGCCATAGACAGTGAAGAATATGCCATTCCTTGGCTATAACAGAAATTAGCATTGCCAAATGGACTGCTTTGCTCCTTACAAACTGCTGGAATTACAATAAAAAGCATATTCCCTATGTTACCTGTTCACAAACATTAAAAGAAATTCTCATAATCAGAAATGATTTATAATATACGTAAATGCAAGTATATGGAATTTTATCCGAAAATATTATCTACTCCATTACAATGAGCTGAACATAAATAAAAACTAATGTCTAAGAATTCAATCCATGGTCTTCCTAACAATTACCAGAATGAATTCATAAGTCTTAGACATGTGCCTCAAGTAATAGAAATCGTGTTGCTGATGAATAGGAATGTAAAGCATTAATGGATAATTGTTAAAATATAACTTGAAAACCATCGAAGGTTAATTCATTAGTGCTCTGTAGGATATTTAGACTCAAAAGCTTCACTTTTACAGATCACGAAGCCAAACAATGCAGTTGATTAGAAGTGCAGATTTGATTCTAATATCTTGTTTCTGTTGCACACTACTATAGTAGATATAGACACGATTGGCCAGAACATCTCAACATAGGAAAGACAGTGGAACCACATACTTAATTATGCAAGAAGAACCATGCTGAGTGATACATGAGCTCCAAAAACCAACAAGAACATCCACTAATGAATGACAACTAAAAAACAAAGGGGAGATACAGATTGTAGGGAAAAAAAAAAAAAAATCCCCATAACCAATTTGACTTCAGCTAAATATTTTTTTTATCCCCTCTAGTCCTGGGGTGCCATGGACCCCAATCTTTTCATTGACGGCTGTATATGTAGTACTAATAGATATGAAAATATGCCAAGCTTGTGGTTACAATTAACCATTTTCCTTTTTCTCTTTTTTCTAACCTCTATCCTTCCATGTTTTTTTTTAATCTTTTGTGTATGAAGTTATTCCAATTTAAACCCCTCCATTTCTAAAATCCTACTCTTTCCCTACAAAGACACACCCTTTGTACAAATTCTCAACCAAATGACTGCAAAAAACCAGCAGGATTCAAAATTAAAACAAAGAACTTGACTCATTTAAACATCTGGACCTATTTCATGAACAAGGCTGTTGGCCTAGCATGGGTTCAAACTTATAAGCAGAAGGAAATAACAATTGTCATTTGTATACACCTAACTTCAGCCTGCCCAGAGAAACAAAGAGGCAAAAGACTACCTGCAGCACAGCATCCTAGCACAAGCCCCCACAAATTTCGAGGAGCTCTGGTAATTTTTAGAAGCATCCATCCAAGTGCTGAGCCAATAATGAACGTGATAAGAATATTAATTGGCATAAACCACCTACATAGTTTTACAAATGACACTGTCACTAAACTAACAGTAAAATAGGGAAAAAAAATTTAAAAGAAACTGACTTAGATTCAATAAAAAACAAACTCACAACATGCCAATGCTTTTATTTGTCATGTGTTTGGCCAAGCTACTTCCAATTAGTGCTGGAGTGAAGACGTAAAACGTTACCTGTATAAAATCTGCAGCAGTCAGATGAGACCTTTTCACAAACTACAAATCTAATGCTAATGCTCAGATTTATACATCTTCATACATGCAGTTTGGAAAATGTGTATACCCACCTGCAGGTCCAGTGGCAAACCAATTGTTTGGCTCCTAATTAGTACAATGAATATCTTTAGTTTCAGTATGGTTTTCTCTACACATTCATATTGCAAGCCATAGATTGTAAAACCAAATCCTTATACTGCTTTGTTGGTTCAAATACCTACTAGATTCCAATACTTAAGTTTGTTGGTAATGGTATTTAGATACTCATGCAGACCGCCTTAGTGCAAGTCCAAACAAAAACATAGATCAGATGAAGAGTAAAAACTAAACAAATATTATTTATTCGTACAAGTTAGCTCAAAGTGAAGTCTTTTGACACAAGTAAGTTTAAAACGAATATGAATAGTAGAGTTATACTACAATAAAACTTACATTGTTCAAATGCTTTCGTGCCTCCTCTCCCACTATGTCAATTTTATCCAATGCTAGAAATAAGCCGAGAGCAGTGAGCAGGAGTACGTTTAAAGCTGGTATTAATGAAGCAATAAAGAGGTCCAGAATCTTCATAGTCAACCTGTTATCTCTAGTCCTAGTCCTATAGAGGAAAACTCATGATCAGCAAAAACTTCACTATTAAATCCCATTTTAACCACTCAGCTGTGGATTGAATACAAATGTTTCTTTAAAATGAATTGTTACAAATGAACTACAACAAGTCTCGTATCATATCAATTTTTTTTTTTTTTTGGGATAATTAATAATTTGCAAGCCTAACAAGAGAGTAAATATGGAATGCATTATTAGCAAGAGAACATATTAATTAGTTTAGTGGGATGACATAGAAATGATTGAAGGCACACGACGATCCATCAACGAAAAGTTCAGATTATAAGCAAGCAATCCATTTAAGTAGATAATAAAGAAAACATTTTCACTAAACAAAAATCAAAGAAAAGTTTACACACAAGAGGGTCTTGCACACCGAAACAAATAGAAGTTCATCAATGTGGAAGAAGAATAAATATACAAGTAAAAGAGAAAACAAGTAGGTGATAAATAGTGGGAAAAAAGAGAGAGACAGACGCATACTTCTGCTTGTTGGGTTGCCAAAGTGAGAAGCGAGAAGAGAAATAAAAGAACGGAGAGGGGCACCATGGCACGTAATATGTAACATGTTATGACTCTTGAATAAATATGTATACGTTGTTAAGGATCATGCTAGTGAATTTTATTTTAGTAGTAATCAACCACATAAATACAAGATTTATTATAATAAAACAAGCAAGTCATGATAACTGAAAGTGGGACTCGCTAGTTATGTGACTGAGCTGGAAAGCATCCATGTGCATGAGTCGCTGGTATTTGAATTCTCCAAATTTGTCTAACAAGGATTATGTAACAAACATGCAAACATGTGGAAGATGGGCTTAATCTTTGCAGCATTTTGCTCAACTGAATCTTAATGCAACCAACTCACCAATACAACCTTCCTTCTTCCATCAATATTCTCTTTTCTATTTTTCGCACTGTGAATTTGTGTGTTGCTCATGGAATGGAATACCAATCACACTTTTGCTTCTTTATTCATGTTTTGCCTCACTCAAGAAGCTAATTTTCATGATGCCACATGAAATACTGATATTAGCCTTCAAAATGTAACATGCATCCAGAATTTGCATGCCCTCCAATGTTTCAACATTAAAAGTATTCGATCAATTAACATTTATTCCAACATATGCATTATTATTATTATCATTATTCAGGATTTGAACTTATGATCTTATAATTGATAAGAAGTATGGTTAGCAACTAATTATGTTTACCTACCACAAAATATTCCTTATTATTATTACTCATAATTTAAAATGGATTGTTATTAATACCTCTGATAACCTAATAGGGCTTGGACTTGTTACAGCCCAAACGCTAATCAAACTAAGTTACTAATATCAAGCCCATAAATAGACAGAAAACAATACTCCTCGCAAACAAAACATAAATCGATGATTATTTAAAAAAAAAAAAAAAAAAAACAAATACAAATACAAATTGATGAATGAAGTTTGATCTACAGAACATGCACATTGGAGCCTTTAAGCAGACACCACCCACATGAAAAGGGCTGACCACACAGTGAGTGAAACTGATGCCACCCCGTATGTCCATATCATTACAACTGAGCATTCGCTCTCTCCAGCTCCAAACAATTGGGTGATTGTGCCTGCACACATGGGAATTCAGCAATATTCAAAACTGAACGTACACTTGCATTAACAGTCCAAATTCACTATCTTAAGAGCTCTGAGTTGATCATACCTATGTTCATTGCCGGTGGAACTGCATAGTGTAGTAGAAGAACAAACTCATATAATGGTTCCGAGTGCACCACACCCACATATACGGCACCTTTAACTATGGCAATGCCCAACACTGGCAATAACACATCGCACGACTATGATTCCACCTATAAGTGACAGCTTAACACCTGACCCTCTCAAACCTGATCCACTAGTATTAGAGATTAAAAAAAAAAGACAACATCATGATGCAAAAATCAACAAGGTACTATTGCATTCAAATTTCAGAATACCTCTAAGAAGATTTGCTCCTAATAACTGCGTGACACTTGGGATGGCTGCATCTCTGCAAATGGAGCATGAAGAAAGGTCAAAGAAGTGGTAGAAAACTTGCTGTTAGAAATATTGTTGGATGAAAACAGAAAAGAGATTGTGGTTAATGGTCTGAACTTATGTTAATTTCATGCAATGCAATAGTTATTAATGTTTAAACAAGAAAATGGTAGATCTCACACATAAACTAGGTAAATTCTCATTAATTCATGCTTGCCTTCCAATGCAATTTTCAAGGTTATGATAATGTTATAATCTCATGGCTAAAAGTTACAAAAGTATACCCCAGCATAGAAGCAGAGTCTTCAACCACACGAAGAGGAGAAACACCACCAATTATATTATTACGAACTGGGGGAACAACACCGATTATAAATCCAACGATCTAAGCAAGAAAACGCCAAGAATGTCGTCATGCACTGATAGATAACTTTCCACATGTATCAGAGGGGATAAAAATCCTAGCTACATAATGTGCTTTCACTAGCATGTTAGAAGGACAAACATGAAGGACACGCAGCTATGACAGTAAAAATAAATGATTAGAACAGAATATATAGTACTAAGTGCGTACTGCTGCAGTAGTTGAAGGTGCAAATAATGCCTTCAGATTGAGTTCTCTTGAAATCGTATTTAAGCATTGCTTAATCTTGTTTAAGATTGGTACCTATCATCAAAATCTTAGATTAATGAGGTTGTAACAATAAAATTCAGTTTCTACGAGCATTATGAAGGATCTTTCAGACAAACTTCAGTAATTGATAAGCAATTTCTTCCTCAAATTTGACACCAACTTCTTTCATGTGTTAATTATTTTAATAAATGTGTAGAAATTGTTGTAGACAAACAAATATGTTGATATATGATTAAAAACATATGTTGTAGTTTTTTTTTTTTCCCTCTAATTTGGTTGATGGAAAATGTTGAGAACCTGCTGCTTTATAATTTTTCACCATGAATCAGCATGGATAAAAGTGAAGCCACAAGGAAAGAAATAGAAGGACAAGAGTTGACGTCATTGTAATACCCAGAGACAGTGCCTATTTTATAAGCTCTCTAACATAAGTGTGGGTGGCTAGTGTCCTTGAGGATGAATTCTGCTACTTCTCAACAAACTATATGAAAACTGTTGGTCTCAACAAAACAACAATCAACTTATATAACATAGTATAGGAAATTTAGATACCAAGACTATTTTTAAGAGTGTGTCTACCAATTAGGTTTACACACACACACACACATGCAAGCATACATATGAAAGTGTAGACACCTTGTCTTACATGTGTTAGAGCTAGGTAGATTTCCTAGTAGCACATGAGAATCGTAATGAATTTTTCAAATTTAAAGTGGTATGAACACATATGGAGAGACCATGAAAGGAGAATGATAAGGTAAATTAATTATTTTCATCAGAGTATAAGATGAAAAGTACCTCTCTGATTTCCTCTGTCTTTGTACAAGAAAGGAATATTTCATATTTCTGATCCAAAGATAAAAAACAATCTTTTGCAGTGGAGTTCATCTTGCCTTTGGATTCATCTGTGCTGACCTTATTTGAGGAGATCCGGACTATGTTGTATACATAAGACCACAAGAAAAATGCTCCTAGCTGAAGTATCAGAAATAACTTGCATAGTTAGAGTGACCAAGAATTTTCATCTTTCACCGTGTATATTGCATCAAAATAAACTGGAAGAGTGAAAGAATGAAGCATGAGGTGCTCACCACTACATTTTCATTAATAATCATTCAAATGCAAAAGCATTTATTTACTTTCTGGAAAAAAAAAAAAAAAAAAACCCTAACATTTAATTTGTATCTCCGCTATTTCCTGCCTTTGTTTATTCAGGAGTTATGAAAATTCATGACAGATCAAGCTAATAGAGTACCATACCGCCATAGAAAGTGAAGCATAAATCTTTCCAGACTTATTGCAGAAGTCAGAAGCTCAAAGGACCGCCTTCCTCTTTACAGACTGCTGGTGTGATAATTAACGGCAAATATCCCACATTCCCACGTCTCCTGTTTGAATCAACCCAAAACCTTAGCTTCTTATTTATCCAGACCATTTCATGAAGTAATACATAATGCATGGGATTCTTATAAGCTTGCCCTGTCTTAATTATGATTGCTGTATACATATATGTTTATATATGGGTGTTCAGGGATAGGTACCTGCTGCACAGCAACCCAATATGAGGCCTTTTAGCTGTTGGGGAGCTCTTGTAATTTTTATTAGTATCCATCCTAGTACTGAACCTATACTATACGTAACAAGGATGTTGAACGGCATGAACCACCTACATTATGTGATAAAAAGTTGTGCCAGTAATGAATTTAAAAGAACAGATGCTTAAACAAATGGACATGAGCATATAAACACTATAAAAGAATTGATTAGGAGAGAACTCACAGCATAACAACAGTCTTGAAGGTAATTGTTTTAGCCAGTGTGCTACTCACTAGTGCTGGACCGAACACACAAAAAACTACCTGAAAAAGGAAAAAGAAAAAAATGTGCAATAGTTGGTTTATTCTGTCCTCGAATAGTTACAGATACATTTGGTAGTGCTTAGATGTTTCATAGGCTCCAGAGATACATTAAATACAGACCTGAAATCTAAGAACAATTACTTACATTATTCAATTGATTCCTAGTATTTGTCCCAAACACATCTATTGGATCCAATGCAAGAACAAAGCCAAGTGCAGTCAAAATTAGTATTTTGAGAACCGGCATAGAAGCAATGTAAAAAAATTTAAAAGCCCCATTGCATAGAGTCCTCCTATATTTCAGATAACTTGGCTCCTGCGGAAAAATGAAAACATATAACAAGAGTCACGAATCAATCACTACACCGCAGAGAAATGTTCAAATTGTTACAAGTCACCGTACAAAGAGATTTGCATTATCAAGTATATCTTACAGCAAGAAATAAATTAAAATTGTAATGCAAGATGAGTAACTGTTATAAATAATGTGTAGGGAGTCTGCGGCCAGAAAGATCGAGAAAACAGTCTACCTTTATTCCTCAATCAGTCTCTTTTGCAATGTTGATCAAAACTCTTAGGGAGATGAAAGTGGGAAGACAAAATGAGAAAGTAAGGAGACCTTCATAATACTAGATTGTTTTTGTCAGCTAGTCAAATTTCTCCTTGGATTCCAGTTCTTTCAAAACATATCTAAAAATTTGATTGGTATAGAGCACATAGGCACAGCTGCTTGTGAATTCTGAGCGCCAAATAGACATGTTGGTTAAATATTTTGAATCCAAATACAAGACAAAAGAAATAGTAGGAAGGAAAACCACAGCATCAACTTCGGTCCCCACCTACAACTATACAAGACTACTCCTTCCTTCTGTAGTAACATCACTTCTTCTTTCCTGTCACCTTCCTGTTGTAGTACTGCCTTCCTCTATTTGCATCACCCTCAAAAATAAATTTGTATAGCAACAAACCTCTCTTGGCTTTGACTTCTAATTAAACTATTAACCTTCACCGCCTTTGAATTATATCAAAATTTTCTATTTTTGCTTCTTAGACAAGAACAGACAACAACATACATTAGCAATTATAATGACTGCCATAACTCGAGCAAATTACATTTCATTCATTAATCAGAAGAATGACTCTACCTGTTTCCTGTAAAACAAATATTCACTATACAAGTTATAAGAAGGCCCAAAAAACTGCCAACTTGCAATTACATTCCATTTGTCCACAACAGAGACAAGAGTACTGATTAGCGATTTTATTATGGAGAGTCCCAAATACTCGGACCCACAGCATAAGTACATAGCAAACTAACACGACTTTCACTCTCACTTGCCAATTTCCTCTAAAGCAACAAACAAACAATTAACTATTTATTGTCAGATTCAAAATTAACAAATTTTGCTCCAGGTCAGTGCAATTGGGTAATAGCAGCGAGCAACAAACTCGTATACCAGGGTTCATATTTAATGGATACGAAGTACAGATGGTAAGAATTTACTGTTATATAGAGTACATACAATATAATTAGATCATTAACCTAAAATGAGATAGTTAAGCTCCGGTAGCCCTGTTTGGGCAATTTCCAAACTCCAAAATGATGATTCCCTAAGAATTAGAAGGCAGTAACTGCGAAAAAATAAAAAGCAATGCATGGGGTGCCATTCATCAAGTTTTATTTAATAATATTTTCATGTACAATGCTAGCTTAAAAAGTTGCCCCGTAGCAGCTCAATAGGTTAGTGTTTTGCTGGTGAGGCATTACAAAATTTCTATCCCACAAACCACAAGAAAAATGTGGACCAAAGCGTAAGAGAAACAGAGGCCAATGCATATGTCCATAGCATTATGACTGAGCATTCACTCTCCCCAGCTCCATACAACTGGGTCATAGTACCTGCATCATCATAACATTACTATAACTTACTTGATAAAATACTACAACCTATGCTCATTAAAACTGAAACTGGGTAATTTTGTACTATTCCTACCTATGTTTACTGCTGGGGGAAGAGCAAACTGCAGTAGAAGAACAAATCGATACAATGGATCTGAATTCACCAATCTGAAATGGATGGCAGCTCTGACAATGCCTACCCCAAATATTGGTAGAGCAACATATCGAACCACTATGATACCGATAATTATTGATAACTGTACCCGTGACCCTTTCAAACCTGAGAAAACATCAGAACACTAACTTCAATTGACCAAATTGAAGTTAACTCAAAATAAGTTTGTATAAAAAATATTCAAATTAACATCTCCAGTCACCTTTAAGAAGATTTGCTCCCACAATTAAGCTGACCGTAGGAATTGCAGCCTCCCTGAGAGTCGAATAATAATAATTACAATAAGACAATAAAAAACTATAATCACCAAAACTAAACCAATCTCCATCAAGAGCTGTATAGTAGAAAAAAATGAGACACACCCCAGCAAAGCTGTAGAGTCTTCAACCACCCGAAGAGGAGCACTGTCACCAATTAGCACCCTCCGTAACTGAGGGATGGCACCAACTATAAACCCAATAATCTATGCAATAGAACAAGTATTTTCATCAGAAAATAAAATGTTAACAGTTAATCTCATTAATACCTTGTAACCATTGATTCTTACAGAATGCTTGCATCACAGTATCAGGCCCTTTAAGATAACTTGTACCATGAAAGATAGATCTAAATTCTAGATTATGCAAAAAAACTTGGTTGGATTATGCTCAGTATAGACTCCCTCCCCAATTATGAGTTTTACGGGGGAAGAAGGATGTTTCTGCCTTCCATTCCCTCAAGCTAAATGTTGATGCAAACTTTAAACGACAATGCGATTGACACAGAAAAGTTTCAAAGATTCAATGCTGTTTGAAGATTAATTTCATCAAATCACATTTAATTATCACAGAATGAACTTACAATGCTCAGCATGGCTCATTCTCCATGGACATGTTTTGAGTAACACTCTTTAAGATCCTAACTATTGACATTGTGTACAAACTAAATTCATCAAATTCATATTCTGCTATAAGGAAACAGATTTCTACTTTACCTGGTCATAAAATGTATATCCCAATTATGATTAACCACACCAAGAATAGACAACTACGGAATATAATTATACAAATAAGCATACCGATCCAATAGTTGAAGGTGCAAAGAGCTTCTGCAGCTTGACCTTTGATGCAAATTTTTGGAAAGACTGGTTAATCCTTCTCAAAAGTGGCAGCTGTGAGGAAACAGAGGCAAAGGTAAGATGATTTTTTGAAAGCATCCTATTTAAAGAATTGAAGAGAAAAGTAAGAACTGCCAACAATATTATGCAGGATCTTTAATATAGAAATACTACAATATGCTAAGTTTGAAACATTTTCATCAAGCCAGTGTACCCAAAAAAATTCCTCAGATTTGCAGCTTAATAGGTGAAAACCTGTGAAAAAGTAACAATTGAAGGGGTCAAAAACTATTTGGCCATGAAAACGATGAAGACAGGAAGTTGGATAGAACAAGAGTATTCTCTTGTTGAATAATATCCATTGAACGTGTTAAATCGAGTTATAACTATTTTAATGCTACAGAACATTGAAGATGCGTTATCATCCTTGCAGCCCCTTTGTCTACTGATTGTTGGCATTAATTTGGTAAAGATACTAAGGGGAGGTGAAGACATGCTTGCTAACAGGCAGATAAATAATATCAGTATTTTGTCATCATTTTCAATATTATAAATAAGATAAAGTTACACTTACACCATTGTGAAGGAGATAAACATATAGCCTACCTCAGGCTTCCCCTCAGATATAGCGGGGTCGCGTTCAAATTGATCTATATGGTCTTCTTTCGGTGAGCAGCCACTCAAAGGAAGCAGTGGTCCCGAGCCAGAATTTGGAAGAATTTCAGTTCTTTCTCCTCCTACAGTTTTCATACTGTCTGTGTCATCTAGTTTGACTAGTTGTGAATTCTTACTTGAAAATATCCTCACAATGTTATACACATATGACCACAAGTAAATGGCTCCAATCTGAAATATCATAACATAAAAAGGCAAAATATTGAGCAGATGCTAAATCAGTTAGTCATTATCATATATTGATTCAAACTGTTGGCAAATATTTATTAGATTGTTCTTTATCTTTAAAGTTGTGGTGTTAGGCAAAGTTCTTACTGCCATAGAAAGTGAAGCATATGTCATTCCTTGGTTATAACAGGTATGAGCATTGCCAAATGGAGTGCCCCGTTCCTTACAGACCGCTGGAACCATAATGAGAAGCAAATTCCCCAGATTACCTACTCACATCAAGTCCAAGAAAAATAGCAACTTAAAAAGAAAATCGAATCTTTTTCTTTTGTTCTGAAATTTGAAATCGTTAAAATTAATGTAAATTAACTTATGACAGTTTATCACCAAGTATTCTTTTATTGCCATTAATAATTTTCTATGTTTACTTATCATATATCCTCATATGACTGAAAGTGCAATCACTAAAACAGGTATTGCTATAATTCATTGTAAATGAAACTTGAAGGTAGGGAACCATAAATATTTTATCTACAAAAAAGCAACGCCTCAGTAACCAACTTGACTGTAGCTAAAGATTTTTGGCCCCCTCTAGGCCAGAAGGACCTTTGGCCTTTGGCCCTCTGCAATAATACTAGAACACATATGGGAACATAGCAACCTTGTACTCTTTATCTCTTTTGACCTTCCTACTTTCATATTTCTTATAAAATTATTCCATATTCTGGCCCCCTCCTATGATGAATTCCTGACTCTGCCCCTATGAATGCTTTCACCAAAATAAAACATAAACTTAGCAGTGATTACTATGAAAACTAAAGGAAAGGACTTAATGCATTCACACATTCAATTTCAATTCATGAAGAAGTCCGTTGCTTCAGTTAAGATTATAGGTAATAAAGAAATGTCATTTGTCGTATTTTAAACATCTTAGTTCAGTTGGCATACAGAGGAGAAGAAAAAGACTACCTCCAGCACAGCATCCTATAACAAGGCCCCACAAATCCCGAGGAGGTCTGGTAATTTTTACAAGTATCCATCCAAGTGCTGAGCCAATAATGAATGTGAAAAGGATATTGAATGGCATAAACCACCTACGTAGTTTTGGAAATGCTATTATCAATGAAATAGCAGAAACAAATAAAAACAGACTTCAATATAGAGATACAATAAGTAAACGACTCACAACATGCCAAAACTTTTAAGTGTAATGTTAGCGGCCAGGCTGCTAGAAACAAGTGCTGGGTTGAAGACGAAAAATGTTACCTGTATAAAAGTTGAGGAATTTTGATGAGACCTTGTTATGAGCTATATTTCTATTTCTTATGCTGAGATTTTAAGAACTTCATACATGATGTTTATAAGTCCAATGGCAAACAAATTGTTTAGCATAGTAGACTTTGGTTTATATGCATTTTCCACAAGCAAAAGATAAAACCAAATAATTTATGTGATAGGTAATCTAAGATATGATGAATAGCTGGTTTAGACGCTTGCATATGTGATGGTTAGAGTAGAAAACTGACATTGTTGAAATGCTTTCGCGCCTCCTCTCCCAATAAACCAACACGATCCAATGCAAGAAATAAGCCGAGAGCAGTGACCAGGAGTACCTTTAAAACCGGTATAAATGAAGCAATAAAAAGATCCAAAATCTTCATTGTCTGTCAGAAAAATACTATTCATCATTCAAGTGATCCATAAGAAATAAATTTGAGATTAAAGTAGAAAACTTGTTCCTTTTAATTTGTCAATGAGGTGCATAAATCATTATTATCAAGCGAAAAAATATGGATATATCCACTGTTAAAAAGCCACATAAAAATTCAAAAGAACATGCAGATCAGCTATGAGTAAAGAGTGAATGAAACATTACGAGTGATAGAAAGAAGAGGTGAGAAAGATTACATGCAAAGACCAAAGTGGTGTCGTGAGTTGGATGTATATATATATTAGAACAACATGAAATGAAACAAGTAACAATCCATCAATGCGAGATCACACACACATATAGAGAGAGAGAGAGAGAGATGATCGAAACAGAAGCAAATTATGAAAGGAAAATGCACATGCAGATGACTTAATTCCTAAAACAAGGGATAGTGGGGAGCAGCGTTTGTAAAGAAGGAATACCGAGACAGAGAGAGAGAGAGATGGAGACTTGTTGGGCTGAAAATCCAAGTTGCCAAAACTACCAGAGAACATGAAATATAAAGAATAGAGTTGCTTTGGTAAAAGTGACGGTGAGAGAATCCAAAAACCAAAGGAAAGAGAAGCCAATTAGAAGAGTGACACTGGGAAGTCAGTCAGCGACGCATGGCATGGAAATTGCATGTAAACATGAATAGAGCGGTACTTTTTTTGTCACCTTGGCAATGTATGGCACGTACGCGCATTATTCTGATTAACTGACTACTCGATTGTTAATTGTTACCCTCTTTGGAAGGTAAACTTGACGCCTAACACCCCCCCCCCCCCCCCCCCCCCCCCTTTTTTTTTTTTTTTTGCGATTCTTACGGAAGAAATCCTTAATGGACAAAAATACTCTTAATGATACTTGAAGACTAATTTTTCCTACAGTGTTTTCTAGTGCAGTACACTCCCACACAAAAGCTCTCTATTTTGTCACTTCTCACACCTCACTCTCTTCTTACTTTCTACATCTCACTCACTTCTAACTTCCCACACCCAACCCCTCTTCTCTCTTCCTACACCCAATAAAAGAAAGAGTCAGTTAGCTTGTTCCCAACATTTCTCATTTTTTGGATTGTGAAAGAACTGCAACCACAACTAGTCTCTTCTTCTCTTCGGTTAGTAAGTTTTATATTGGGTATCTGAATATGGTAATATGAATAGAGGTTAGAGTGCCTAAATTAATACGTAATGATAATGAAAAATATAGGTCTCACACAAATTTGAGATTGTGGAATGAGATTGCCATTCCTCTCACTCTATTTAGGATTCTCATTTTCATTCATTTCCCTTTTAAATATTAACAATTCCATTACCCCTCTTTTTTTTTTTTTAAAAAAAAAAAAGGAAATTAAAAAGCAAAAGTCAGAAAAACCTATTTTATATTTATCAATGGTCTAATAGAAAACATTAACTTATTAGTAAAAAAAAAACATTATTGTTATTATTTAAAAAAAAATAGTTTGATAAGCATAATATTAGTATATAAAAATGCATATTTCTTGATGACCAAAATATATATATATATATATAATTTGCTTTCGAAAATGCTAAAGGAATATATATTTTTAATCAAGGGCATTTTTGTAACTTTCAAACAATTCATTCTGATTCTAAGTTAAAGTAAATATCTCAAAAGAAATATTGTTGATCTCAAGTATGATTCTTGAAATTGAAGTAAATAACTTATTATAATTCCGATATATCAATCGAATTTCAGGCAAATCCAATTTCAAATCATTCCAATTCAAAGTCATTACAATTACATTCAAGTAAACTCACAATAAGTTTACTATTCAATTTTAAATATAGAAAAATTTATTATTGTCTCTTTTTTTTCCATTTACTTTAAATTTTCAACTTATTCATTACAAAAAATTTTTTATAGCTTACAATTAATACAACATAATTTCCTTTTTTTATTTTCATCCAAATAAGCACATTAAGTAGCAAATCCATAATCAATATGATAAGTTACTAATACTTAGATTCAACCCAAGTGCAAAACATCTAAAAATTAAAGAATAAAACTAATTTATTCAAACTTCTAAATCAATTAAAACAAAAAACTAATTTAAATTTGAGAAGGAAAGAGGTTGGAATTCAAAAAGTGGCAACATAGGGAAAGACATAAAGATATAATTAGGTTAAGTGTAGTTTTAGTTATTTATTTATTTATTAGATTAATTAATCATTTTATATATATATATAGTAGTTTGGATTAGCTTACTTGGTTTGATAAAACACAACCTACAAACTAATCCAAATCAAATGGGTTATTTTTAAATAATTCAATGTATTTATTCTATTTTGTAAAATCAAAACTACGGTTAAATTGAATTAATGTGTACCGATTAATCAGTTTAGTAGTCCCTGTGCTCACTCCTAACTGATTTTTAGCATCAAAAGTCAAGAAAATGCAACTCCATGCTTGTTTGGCCAACACCACATTCAAGACACAATAAATTAATGTGTACCTTGTAAGTAAATAATAGTAGACATTCAATAATTTTATCCAATTTTTTCATTTAATCTTATATGACAATTGATATATTATTCTTATATATTTAAGTTTGAGATCGACATAAGAATGACATATCAGTTGTTACGTAAGATTTGATGGAAAAATTGGATAATAATGTTTGGTATCTACTATTATCTCCCATAAATTCAACATGGTTAGCCACTAGCCATGCAAAGTTAGGAGTAGATTTTTGGTGCATTAAAATCACGTTAACTTTAACACTTAATTACTAGTCTTAGCCATAAATTACTACAATGTTTTATATAGAATTACTGTCTTTAGGTTTATCTTCACTATAAATTACATTTCATACAACTGTAGAAATTTAGCCCCTATTCTAAAGAAAAATTCTTATGAACTTTGTTGTGGAAACTCTCCAAAGTTTAATTATAAAACTTTATAATCAAACAAACTTCCTTTAAAGTTATAAAGGAAGTTTAGGGTTTAGGGCACCAAATTGCATGCATATATTTATGTGGTTGATTTTAGGGTTGGGCACCAATAGGTTTGGAAAACCAAATCTTTATTTAGTCATTTTAATAATTTACAATCAAAGTCAAACAATTATATATATAAAATCAAATCAAATCAAACTTACTTTAAAGTTATAAAGGAAGTTTAGGGTTTAGGGCACCTAATTGCATGCATGCATTTATGTGGTTGATTTTAGGGTTGGGCACCAATAGGTTTGGAAAACGAAATCTTTATTTGGTCATTTTAATAATTTACAATCAAAGCCAAGTCAATTATATATAAAATCAAATCAAATCAATAATAATTGGTTGGCTCTATTATAATAGTGTGTTTACTTGAGAGCTTATGAAATGAGAATGAAGAATGAGTATAATTATTGATATTTACTGTAACACCCCGAATTCGAACCAATCGAATAAACAAAATATATAGATGTAGCTTTTAAGAAAGCTTAGGTGGAGTCCAAACAAAAATCATAAGGGATGCAATTAGAAACTTAAATAAAAAGGGGCCCAAAGGAAAATCAATTTAAGTGAGCCTAATTAGAATTAGTATGGCCCAATTTCTTTCTAAGCACACCCAATTTCTTTTCTAAATACACTCACCTAAGGTTAAGTATGTAAAAAGAGAATGGAATTCTCTAGGAAGGACATTGATGGAATTATAAAATTTTTGGAGGACAATTGATGGAAAAGGAAAGAAAACTCTAGAAAGAATAAGTTAGGAATTATGAAACTTGAGAGGGCAATTGATGGAAATGAAAGAATTTTCTAGAAAAGGCAAAAATGTAAATAAGAGGTTATGACAAGGGCAATATTGGAAATGCAAAAAAAAAAAAATTCTTTAGAAAATATATAAATGGAAATGAATTGTTATGAAATAGGTAAGATTGGAATTTCAAGAGAACAATTGGTTAGATTTTTATGGAAAAATAAGTAGTGAAAAAGATGGCTAAGTATACATAAATTGGGCCATGCATGAAATATATATATATATATATATATATATATATGTTATATGTAAATTAAAAAGCCACCCTACTATAATCTCCAAGGTTGGCTGAACAGAAAACCCCTCCCAACTTTCTGTTATGGCAGAACATACACCGCTCCAAAGAAGAAACGAAAATCAAAGGAAAGAAAGAAGGAGAAACAAGAAGAGATAAAGAAAATCAAGGAGGTTTGGAGATTAAATTTTGGTAAAAAACTAGTTTCAATCTAGATTAATTTTCTTAAGTTTAGTCCTTGTAGATTCTAAGTAGGTTTTGATGTTATTTTAGGTGAAAAATGTTCCAAGGAGGGTACAAGCACAAGAAGAGTTCTATAGGGTTTGGAAGCAACCAACCTAGTGAGTGGATACTTGTAACACCCTCTACCCGATCCTCATTCGGATGGAAACCCGAGTCGGAGGATGTTACCTTAATCGGTGTATTCGTTATTACTTTACATAAATACATTATAAAAAAAAAAATTTCTCAAAATCTGGCAGAGTTTCCTCTGTTTTTCTGAAAAATCCAAAAATTATAAAAACCTGCATATTTCAAAAGCAAACACTTTAAAATACATTCATTTTCTCAACTTTCATTTCGGACTCTCCGTCTGACTCCAAAATCACTTCACCACACAAACATTTATAATCACAACATTTAATAAAAAATCATATTCATCAAAATTAAAAACAAATCAAATGATAATTAAGGATTTTCTTTACAAAATTATTTTACAAATCGAAAACCTTCTTTGACATAACTTATACACATTATTATTTATTAAATCTTATAATTCCATATACATGTACCTACATTTCCATGTACTTAAACACCACCGTACAATACTAAAAGTAAAACTATCAATGATGGAGGGATGTGACTTGCAGAAAGCACGGCAACTATCTTCTCGTCTATCCTTATTTACAGTGTCCAAATTCAACCTACGCGTGGAAAATCCAACGCGCTAAGTATTTCTACTTAGTGGGTGTACACTAAATTTAAATTTCGTCAATTTCAAAGATAACAGATTTTTAAAACAAGATTCCACAATTATCAAATTTTCACAATAAAGTATAAAGAGATCAATTTACTAATAAACACACATATATTTATGAAATGCCTACAAGTCATTTTCCAAATATGACTCTACAAAATCAAAATTTCACTATTTTCAAATATTTGTAAAGAAATGCAATAAAATTTTTAAATGCCCTTTTCATTAAAAATTATAGTATTGTCAAACAAAATTTTCCTAAATCTCAAACTTTTATCAAACTTCACAAATACGTTCATTCACCAGTAATTGCACATATAAAACAATTAATTTAACTTTTTCATTTTGCAAAATACCATAAAGTAACACACTCTTTGCACGTATTTTCAAAATATTATAATACTCCATAAGAAAATCACTTTATTAATAAAACTTACATAAAACACATAAAATATGTTTCCAAGCGTATCCATATGATTTCTTTGAATTTTTATAATAAATCACAATAGAAACACGTTATTAACAATTACTCATATATAATACATAAAACTTATTTTCCAAACATATCTCTACGATTTCACTTAATATTTTTCAAAATTTGCTATCACACAATCAAACAAACTCAAAATTCCAACATTTCCAAAATTTATAGTATAACACTATTAAAATTTAAATACCGTTTCATTAAAAATCAACGTATTATCAAACAGAATTCCACAAATCTCAAACTTTCATTATTTCATAAAAATTAAGTTATTGTAACACCAAATTTAACAATTTTCAAGTTTTTATCAAAATTCATAAATAACTTCATTCATCAATAATTGTACGTATAAAACACATGAAATTCGTTTTTAAGCATATCAAGAATCAAACGTTCAAAATGTTCAAACTTTTATTAAAATTCACAATTAAGTCATTTTATCAACAATTGCACATATAAAACAATTATTTTAAATTCCTAATTCACAAAAATGTCTTAGGGTAATATAACTCTTTTACGTTTTCTCAAACTTTTAAAATAATATGTAAGGAAATTACGTTACTAATAAAAACATATGTAAATCACCTAAAGAACGTTTCCAAACATATTAACACGATTCTTCGATTTTGTATGTTAAATCACAACAAAATCTCATTGTTAACAAATACATATATATAAACACATAAAAATCATCTTCGAATATAGTTACACGATTTTCATTTAATAGTTTTCTCAGTGCCCTTCGTAAACTCTGACACGATACCATGGATTGAAAATCGGGTTTCACGTTTCCCCCGACATCGGACACTCGGTGACTACCCGCCGGAGCACGTTTCATATAATACACAAATTCTAGGACCGGACACTCGGTGCCTCGCAAGATCCATGAATTTCGTATCAACATATATAAGCAAATCAGTGCAGTACTGCTATAATCACCCTATTGGCATGTCAACTACCAATCCCCACCTACCAATGTTCAGGTTTACTCGGGTCCATATAATTTCATTTATTATCAAAAATTTCATTATTTCACAACTTTCGTTTCTCAATAAAAATTTTCATTCGGAAAAACTCTTAACGCTTTTTTCAATCAAAATATATATATTTTTTGTATTTATTCAAAGTATCATTATAAGCATTACAATACATCATTTCTCATTTAAAAGTTACTCATCAATCTCATCAAAACTATTGTGCCCTTCTTCCGATATATATTCGGTCAAGGCACTAACTCATCAATTTCTTTCCGATTTTTTTTCGTCTCAATTCGGAAGTTATTAAAATCACAATCCAATACTATTGATAATAAATTGTCAAAATAATTTCACAAATCCTTTAGACTCCACATTCGGTCAACATTTTTTCTTTCTCAAAATTTTTCATTAGTCAATGCCATAAAATTCATCATAATATCACTTACACATAAAATACCACAAAATTATTCATACTAAAATTCACACATAGTCACGAAATCAATTTAATTAAAAATTGCACAAAAACACATTTTTTCACAAACTGTTCAAAATTTAAATATCAAATACTACAAAAATCATTCATAACTTCATTTGCATATTTTCAGAGAATCTATTTAATTAAAACGTAATAAACTCATATATTAAATTAAATCAAAATCTCTACTAATAAAATAAGTTTTTAAGATAGGTGTACACCAACCTTTTGGACGCTTCCTATAGCCTACCCACTCACATAACTCCTTTGATTTTCTTATCATCATAGATCCATCCTAAAATCACACAAAACTTAACTTATAACTTATAGAAAAATAAATTAATTTTTCGAAATCCAAATTCTATTAATATAAACTTACCTATCTAAATAAATTGGGCACCCAAAAATTTTCTTTTCTTTCTTCTTTCTTTTTCTGCTCGGCTGCATCTCTCTCTTTCTTTTTTTTTTTTTTTTTTTTTCTTCTTCTCTCGCTGTTCGGCAGCTTCTCTGCCTCTTTCATTTCTGCCGAAAACACATATATATCTACCCACTCCACCGCCTCATGCATTCAATTCTCCTTTTATCTCATTTTATTTCATTATTTTATTATTATTATTATTATTTTCATATATATATAATTTTTTTTTCAATGGGACCCACCACCAATAACTAATATATATATTTATTTACTTCAATGGGTCCCACATCATTTTAAAAAATCAACACACCCGTTGATTTTTTTTTTTTTCAATATATGTAATGTTTTTTTTTTAACCCTTATAACAATTTTTTTTAATCTCACTTTCTTAGTTTCTTTTAAAAATATCCTCCAATACGATATTTATCCACAAACTTTTATATTTATAAAATTGAAATCAGACCAAATTAATAATAATAAATTGAATATTAATTAATCTCTTGGGTCCAGTTGATTGAAAAATTATAAAAATACCTTTGTACATATTGTTTACAATTTAATATAATCATATATATTTTATTTTATCTTATTTTATTTTCTAATTCAATCACCTATCAGTCATAATTTAAATCTCAAAATCTATCACACAAACTTTTAAATTCATACTCAATTTACAATTCCCCGATGTCACATGTCATATTTTCGACTCTTCGCTAAATTCATTAAATCGCCTCCAGTGATTTCTGGATTGTTCCATTTCAATCCGAATGTCCTTCAGAAGTGTCGTTTAAGTTTTTAAAATACTTTTATAGCATTTTAACACTTATTCTGACACCTCTCTAAATTTTTGAATTTTTTCGAAAATCTTTCCGGATTTCCGATCGGATCTGAAAATCGCTCCGTTTTGCCTCAAATGAACTCATTTTTAATCCATTTCAATTTCCTTAGACTCTATTACTTATTCCAGAGCATTTTAGCTTTGAGGTCCGTTTTCTGAAAAATTCACTATTCACACGGATACTATTCCGTCCGAAAATACTATTCATCCAAAAATAATTATTCATCCCGAAAATACTATTTATCCTGATATATTCTCATTTCTCTTAAATAGAGGAAAATTTGGGATGTTACAATACTTTCTCTCAAAACTTGATTTATAAAAGTGTTTTTGTATGTTTCAACTTTTATTAGTTTGATGATTTAATTATGGTTTGTGATCCATGAGTTTTGATGTATGTTTTAAGGTTTTGAATCATATTTTAAGATTTTAAATTATGATTTGAGGAAAGTGGATTGTGTTTAGTTTGTATGTTGTATTATAGGTGCACTTTAGAATATGTTTTGGAGACTTTTAAGAATATGTTTTGAAAATTGTTAAAGTATACTTTATGGTTTTGAAATATGTTTTAAAATTTTGAATTATGATAAGTGATTTGAGAAAGATAGATTATAGTTAGTATG
Organism: Litchi chinensis; assembly: GCA_019925255.1. Lineage (NCBI taxonomy): Eukaryota > Viridiplantae > Streptophyta > Magnoliopsida > Sapindales > Sapindaceae > Litchi > Litchi chinensis. The sequence continues at coordinate 58,474 of CM034471.1, forward strand.
CATGTTGTATGAGAAATAAATTTTAAAATAAGTTTGTGAAACTTTTAAAGTGTGTTTAGAATTTATAAACCTTAGATTGTGTTTTATCAATTTTAAGATATGATTTGTGAGTTACAAAGTATGGGTTTTGGTTTGGAAACTTAAAGTATGCTTTGTGATTAAGATTATGTTTTATGATATTTAAGGTATACCTTATACTAGAAATTATGGCCTTGGTAATTCTAAAAGTATATTTGATGAGTTGTGTATTTTATGGTTTGTGTTGAGTTTTTAAAGTGAGTTTTATGATTTAATAAAGTAAAATCATGTTTTGATTTCCAAAGTATATTTTACCATTTGACAAAGTGAGTTTTGATTAATTGATTTTCAAAGTATGTTTTATACTTTAACAAAGCAAGTTTTGATTTCCAAAGTATGTTTTACAATTTAAGAAAGTCAATATGTTTCATAGTTTATGATTTATATTACTTGAATTATGGATTTAAGATTATGTTGTGATTTTAAAAGTATACCTTATGTTTTGTGGTTTTAAGGTATATTTGATGATTTGTGAATCTTACATTTTGTGTTGAGTTCTAAAGTTAGTTTTATGCTTTAACAAATTAATTATGTTGTATGGTTTTTGAAATAAAGTATTTGATTTTGAAATCTTAAAGTATATTTTGAAACTTATGGGTTTGAGATTATGTTGTAAACTTATGTTTTATGAAATTAGGACCATGTTTTTGATGATTCTAAAGTATGTTTTATGATTTGTGAACCTTGTGTTTTGTATCGAATTTTTAAAGAATGTTTTACAAACTAATAAATTTATTATGTTTATGGTTTATGAATAAATTAATTGATTTTTGAAAGTTTATAATTTGTTTTATAAATTACATGAAAAACTATGATTTTGATTAATACATTTATGGATGAGATTTTATTGGAAACCAAAATTTTTAGTATGGAAAGTTTTACAAAAAAAGTATTTGAAATTTTTCTTGTAAAAATATTTTTAGAAAAGAATTGAGAAGAAATAGAGAAAGAAAAATGTTTTTAGAACACCAAGACATACCCTCCCCTTTAATGGTCAGAATGGGCATCACATGAGTAAAAACCCAGAATCAGAATACTGTCTAACACATGCTTGGCAGAAGTCAGAAAGTTGAGTAATGGGGATTGAGAGAAAGTCAGAGTCATTGAGTCGCCTAGCATGTGGATGACAGAATCCCCGCTCAACGTGTGTGATGAGTAAATTCCACCATACATGACAGAACTCCCTCTCCCCAGAAATTATCCTTACTTTACGTGAGTGTTGAGTATCTTCACTGTAATACCCTTTCCCAGTTTTACTACTGTACATCTGTATAAAATAATGTATTGTACGGAAATACACTCATTTGTGATATAATAAAAGGATTTTAAGTGTTCGGAGGTAAAATTAAATTTTTGTAGAATTTTCGGAAGGATCGGAACCAAATTTAAATTATAAAAAGTTGAGGGGCAATTGATGAAAATAAAATTTTTTTCTAAAGAATGGCAAAATGGTAACTAAAGTGAAAAGACAATGACATAAGGGAAAAATAAAGAATTCTCTAGAAACTTGTAAAATCGTAAATTTAGGAAAGTTTAATGGTAAAAAATGAGTTTGACCCACGCTTATAAATATACGGGTGTGGTGAGAGTTACCGTGAAAGTGAGAGAGAAAGTGGGAGAAAAATCTAGAAAGAGAGTGAGAGAGAGAGAGAAAGTTGTCGGCAGAGCAAAGGAGACATATCTGTAGCTATTCCAAACCAAATCTCTAACACATTTGAAGGGAAAATCAAGTCGTAGAAAGGTGAATAGCAAGCTTAAGAGGAGTATCAAGTCAGATCTCATAAGAATCAATTGGTAAAAGTAAGTTTTCATGGTTTTATGTTAGCGAGAAGTCTGTCGAAGCAGTCTATGAACTGCATCTGATATTATTGAGATTTTGGTGTATAGATCTGATGATTTGAAGCAGCAATCGAGTGGGAAAGCACGACAAAAAGGCGGATGAGGAAATCTGGTAAGTGAAGTAGCTAAGAAATCACGTAAAGTTGAAATAGTTTGATTATCGTTTGGGATGTTTAAGTGCTCGTCGCACAACCTATTGTGTTTGCGATCTAGGTTGATAGGTAAAAGCTGATGAAATGTTGTTGAGTATATGTATGTGAAATTAATTGAGGTTGGGGTGTGCTAATGCTTGTGAAAGTGTAAAATATGGAAAAGGAAGGTTATAAGTAAGTTCGTGTGAGTTAGAATGGGAACTCGTTGAGTGCGAGCTGGATGACATCCTCAGCTTATTTTTAGTGCTGGTCTAGTTGGACTGAAGCGCGAGCTCACAAGAGCTCGCTGAGTGATGCTGCAGCCTTCTATAATGTCTGTCCGAGCTGGACTAAGGCAGAAGCTCCCAAAAGGGTGAGTTGGGCAATGTTTATGAATAGAGCTGAGCTAGTAAGTAGTACTTTACTTAAAAGGGTGAGCTGAGCAAACTTGCTGAGATTGATAATGCCCACAAATCAAGTTAAGTTGGATGAAGTGAGAGCTCAGTGAAAAGACGAGCTAGACGAGCTGGGGTACGAGCTCATAGCTCGAGCTGGACTGGCAGTACTACAGTCCGTAGCATCCTGGGTGAAATTATAAGTTGTAAAGATAATAAAAATGGCTTGGAATTGAAGTGTTCTGCATACTAAGCAGAGATTTTGTTTATAATAAGTGTAGATGAAAAAAACGAGCTAGAAGAGATCGCTGGAGACGTGATTTCAAGTAAATAGGAAAGTAAGCAGTGAGTATGAAAATATTTTAAATATTTTTCAGTTTCCTTTGCAAACTATTATAAATTTTCATTACTTGTTCTTTATAACTTATCAATAATTTGTCTTTTAGCATGCAAAGAAACAATTTATGTATGAGATGGTATGCAAAGTTTATTAGTATATTTTATGAAAAAAAAAAAACAAATTGAATTGAACTACAGAAAAAGATAAGATTTTCAAAGACTAGTGGAACGGTCCAAATTTATAGATAGATAGACCTTACACTTCAGACTCGGCCGATATACCCCGCAGTGCATGGCAAATGTTGAGAGGGCTAGTCCTACTAACATCAGAAGGATCGAGTTTGTCATGTCTACAATGTCACCCTCTACACTTGCGGGGTATTATCTCACTATACAGTGTGCAATGGTAGTTTAGCCACATAATAGCGAGATGTCTTTGTAGATTTGTCACGATGTGCGATACTAGCTTTTACGCCACGTGACCCCTCACACTAAGCAGAGCTGGTTAGGCTGCTCATGTATTTGTAGCTTCCTTTGGGTTCCCTATTACTGCAATTTTTAGAAAGAGAAGCATACCATTGAAAACGAATTTTTGAAAGAAAAACATTTTAAAAATATTTTAGAAAACTATGAAATATTTTAGCAATTTATGAAAGTTTTTGGAACATTAAAATGAATTTATAAAATTCAAGTTTTTAGAAATAAATTATTTAAAAGAAAAATGTTTTGAAGAAAATGTTTTTCGAGAGGTAAATTTTATAAAAGAAAAATTTAAATAGAAATACTGATGCACTCACTGAGCTTTGTAGCTCATAATGTTTTTGGTTTTATGTTACAAAAATCTCTCAGGTGCAGGAACAAGAGAACATAGTACCGATCTGCCTTATTCTGATTAGGTGGGTCAGATGATCGACGATGCAGCATAGTTTCTTCTGTAAATATTGTAACTTTGCTATTAAACAAGTGTGTGTGTGCACATTTTAAATTGTGAGCAAATTGTGTAGAATTTTTATGTTAAACTAATGCATGCATGTTTTAGATACTTGAATATTTGAGATACTATTGATTATGTTTTGAAAATTAGCTTTGAAATTTAGTATTTAGATTCTAAAACTTATAATTCATATGTTTAGCAAAAATATTTATAGTTACGGGTTCGCTCAATGGCATCCTTCTAGGTCTGGTTAGTTAGACTTCAGATAGGTTTCGTGGGGTGCCTAGCAGGACCATTGAGTTCATTAGAGGGAATTTGGGTCGGGTCGGGTCTTATCATCCACCACGCATGACAGAAATCCGAGGTACTAATTGGTGTAGAAAATAAATCCAAAAGCATTTTAAAAGAAAAGTATTTCAGAATATGGTACATGAAAAAGAACTTATAGAATTACATAATTTCAAAAAGGGATTTTTTAGAAAAGTCTTATAGAAAAGTTCTATATAGAAATTATAGTTTTACGATAATATGATTTTTATTTCAAAAATAATTATTTATGCACTTGTGAGAATGTTTCTTTTGATGATTGATAAGTTTTGAGTATTATTTAGAAGTAATTTTAGAAAATTATATCAAGGTTCACAGTTTTACTTTTGAGATCATGCTTCCAATTTAGTTCTAGTTTATTATTTCAGCATGCAAAATTTTATGATTTATTGAGAAGTAGCTTTTGTTATCAGAAACATGTTTTATTTTATTTAAAAATGTTTTTGAAAACTTATATCCACTCACTGGGCATTAGGCTCATCTTTTTTTTTCTCCCTAGGTATCCGTTGCAGGTTCGTGCAGATTATTGTGTATCGCGAGGAAGGTCACATGATGAAAATTAATTGAATTTGCGTTTGTTGATTTCGTATTTACCAAATTTTGTAAGTGTATTTCTAAAATAATTTTACAAATTGAAGATCATTTTATAGATATTGGAAAATATTTTATATGTTCAGCCGATGAGTTCAGCATGAAAAAGTTTTAAAGACTTTTGATTTGTTTAAATTTGGTTTTGTAACATCCTCCACCCGATTCCCATTCGGATGGAGACCCGAGTCGGATGATGCTACCTTAATCGGTTTATTCGCTATTATTTTACATATATGCACTATAATTTTTTTTTTTTTTTTCCGGCAGAATTTCCGCTGTTTTTCTGAAAAACCCAAAATTATAAAAACCTGCAATTTCAAACACAAACACTTCTAAAATACATTCGTTTTCTCAACTTCCATTTCGGATCCTCCGTCCGACTCCAAAATCACTTCACCACACAAACATTTATAACCATAATATTTAATAAAAATCATATTCATCAAAATAAAAACAAATCAAATGATAAATAAGAATTTTCTTTACAAAATTACTTTACAAACCAAAAACCTTTTTCTACCATTAATACACATTCTCATGTATAAAATCTTGTAAATTCATATAAATGTATATGCATTTCCATGTACTTAAACACCACTGTACGATACTAAAAGTAAAAGGATGGAAGGATGTGACTTGCAGAAAGCGCGGCAATCATCTTCTCGTCTATCCTTATTTACAGCGTCCAAATTTAACCTACGCGTGGAAAATCCAACGCTCTAAGTATTTCTACTTAGTGGATGTACACTAAATTTAAATTTCATCAATTTCAAAGATACATGATTTTAAAACAAGATTTCACAGTTATCAAATATTCATAATAATTCATAAGGATATCAATTTACTAGTAAATGCATACATATAAAATGTCTCAAAATCATTTTCCAAATATAACTTTACAAAACCAGATTTCACCATTTTCACATATTGGTAAGGAAATGAAATAAAACCTAAATTCCATTTCAAATCTCAAGCTTTTATCATTTCATCATAATTATGTTATCGTAACACAAAATTTCATAATTTTCAAACTCTTATCAAAATTCATAAATAACTCTATTTATTAATAATTGCATGTATAAAACACATGAAACTTGTTTTCAAGCATATTAAGAATCAAACTTTCCAAATGCTCAAACTTTTATTAACATTCACTATTACGTCAATTTATCAAAAATTGCACATATAAAACAAACATTTTAAATTCCTCATTTCACAAATACCATATGATAACATCACCCTTTTATGTTTTTCTCAAACTACTAAAATAATACATAAGGAATTTACCCTATTAATAAAAACACATATAAATCACATAAAAGACTTTTCCAAACATTTCAACACGATACCTTCGAACTCGTATATTAAATCACAACGAAAGCTCATTATTAGCAAATACATATATATAAACATATAAAAATCATTTTCGAATATAGTTACACGATTTTCATTTAATATGTTTCGTAGTGCCCTTCGTAAACTCTGACACGATACCATGGACTGGAAACGGGTTTCACGTATCCCCCGGCATCGGACACTCGGTGACTACCCGCCGGGGCACGTTTCATATAATACACAAATTCTGGGACCGGACACTCGGTGCCTCGCAAGGTCCATGAATTTCGTATCACATATATAAGCAAATCGGTGCAGTACTGCTATAATCACCCTATTGGCATGCCAACTACCAATCCCCACCTACCAATGTTCAGGTTTACTCGAGCCCTTATAATTTCATTTATTATCACAAATTTCATATTTTCACAACTTTCATTTCTTAACAAAAATTCTCATTCAGAAAACTCAAAACACTTTTTCAATCAATATATATATATATATATTTCTCATTTATTCAAAGTATCATAACACATCATTTCTCATTCAAAAGTGACTTATCAATCTCATCAAAATCGTTGTGCCCTTCTTCCGATATACATTCGGTCAAGGCACTAACGTGTTCGTTTCTTTCCGTTTCTTTTTCGTTTTCATTCGAAAATTATTAAAAATCAAAATCCAATACCATTTAATAAAAAAACAGTCAAAATAATTTCACCAATCCTTCAAATTCCACATTCGGTCAATACTTTTTCTTTCACAAATTTTTCATCATTCGATGCCACAAAATTCATCATCATATCACTTACACATAAGTTGCCACAAAATCATTTGTACTAAATTTCACACATAGTCACGAAATTTATTTAATTAAAAATTGAACCAAAACACATACTTTTTCCCAAACTTTTCAAAATTTAATTATCAAATATTATACAAAATCATTCATAACATAAATCACACATTTTCATCAAATTTATTTAATTAAAACATTATAATCTCATATACTAAATTAAATCAAAATCTCTACTAATAAAATAAGTTTTCAAGATAAGTGTACACCAACCTTTTGGACGCTTTCTATAACTTATCTACCCACAGAACTCCCTTGATTTTCTTATCATCCTAGATCCACCTTAAAATCATACAATAATTAATTTATAACTCATGGAAAAAAAATAAATTAATTCTCTTAAATCTAAATTCTATTAAAATAAACTTACATAGTTGAATAAATTGAGCACCCAAAATTTTCTTCTTTCTTCTTTCTTTTCTTCTTCCCGACTTCTCCTTCTCTCAATTTTTTTCTTTTTCTTTTCTGCTTCTGCTGGCCGAATGGCCTCTGTTTTGTTTTGTGAGGAGCCGTATATATATATATATATATATATATATATATATATACACACACGGCACCGCCTCATGCACAGTCACTTCTCTGATTTTATTTTTATTTCTTTTATTATTTCTTTTTTTTTTCTATCTCAACCGGCGCCACAATATATATATATATATATATATATTTATTTTTTCCTTTTCTTTCTCAATATCACCCAATCGCCCACCACCACCTATATATATATTTAATTGATTATGGCCCACCATCTACTCTCTTTACTTATATGAGTGACACTTGTCACTTTTCTTTTAAGAAAATATGGCAACTTATCTTGATTTGCACGGTCAAAAATTCTCTCTGCACTTTATCTTGTCATTTTACACTTTACACCCTATGAACCTTTTCCTTTTAATCCAACTTTCTTAATTTCTTTTAAAAACATCCTCCAATAGGATATTTATCCACAAACTTTTATACTTTTAAAATTAAAATCAGACTCAATTAATAACAATAAATTGAATCTCAGTTAATCGCTTAGGTCCAATTAGATCGGAGAGTTACAGAAATGTCATTGTACATATATTTTATAATTAAATATAATCATGTCATTTTTAACACCTTATTCCTATTATTATTATTATTATTATTATTATTATTTCACTTAAAAGTCACAATTTAAATCTTAAAATTTACCACACTATCTTTTTAATTTATACTCAATTCATAATTCCCTTATACCACATGTTTATCATTTCTTATCTCTTTTGATTTGACTTTTCTAGGATACTCAGATTCAGCTTTTCTGGAAGTTTCTTGAAATCCTTTCAAAATTCACCGGGACCTATATTCGGAATGCCTACATACTCCTGGTAACCTCAGTTACTCTTAAAAGTCAATCCATGCTCTTTTCGAGCTCTCCGTAAATTCACTAAATCGTATCCAGCGATTTCTGAATTGATTCTATTTTCATCCGAATCACCTTCGAAAGGGTCATTAGAGTTTCTAAAATACTTCTTGAGCATTTTTATACTCAATTTGACACTTCTCTAAATTTTTGAATTTTATCGAAAATCTTTCTGAATTTTCGATCGGATCTGAAAACCGCTCTGTTTTGCCTCAAACGAACTCATTTTTAATCCGTTTAAGTTTCCTTAGACTCCATTACTTATTCCGGAGCTTTTCAACTTCGAGGTCTGCTTTCTGACAAATTCACTATTCACACGGATACTATTTCGTCCGAAAATACTGTTAATCCAAAAATCACTATTCATCCTAAAAATGCTATTCATCCTGATATATTTTCATTTCTTTTAAATAGAGAAAATTCGGGATGTTACAGGTTTCGACCGAAGGGATTCTAGAATTTTGAAGAGTATTTCAAAAGATTTCCAGAAAATTTGGATTTTTATTCAGAAAACCCCAGTTTTCACAGGATCCTTTCGGACTTAGAATAAGAGTCAAGTCGAGTCCTGTCATTTACTTGCTCTAAATTAATCTGTAATGATAATAAGAAATGTAGGTCTCACACACATTTAGGGTTGTAGAATGAGATCGTTATTCCCCCCCACCTTATTTAGGATTCTCATTCTTATTCCTTTCCCTTTTAAATATTAACAATTCCGTTATACCTCTATTTAAAAAAAAATGGAAATTAAAAAGCAAAATTCAGAAAAACTTATTTTAAATTTTTCAATGGTCTAATAGAAAACATTAACTTACTAGTAAAAAAAATATTTTATTATTAATAAAAAAAAAAATAGTTTGATAAGCATAATATTATTATATAAAATACATATTTCTTGATGACCCAAAAAAAAAAAGATATTTGCTTTTGAAAATGCTAAAGGAATATATATTTTTAATCAAGACGTTTTTGTAATTTTTAAATAATTCATTTTGATTCCAAGCTAATGTAAATATCTTAAAATGAATATTATTGGTTTCGAGCATGATTCCTGAAATTAAAATAAACAACTTATTATAATTCTGATACATTAATCCGATTTTAGGCACATCCAAGTCTAGATCATTTTGATTCAAAGTCATTATAATTATATGCAAGTAAATGCACAATAACTTTACAATTCAATATTAAACCTAGAAAATTTATAATAACAGTTTAAATTGAATTAATTTGTACGAATCAATCAGTTTAGCAGTCCATGTGCTCACTTCTAACTGATTTTTAGCATCAAAAGTCAAGAAAATGCAACTCCATGCTTGTTTGGCCATCGCCACATTCAACACACAATAAATTAATGTGTTCCTTGTAAGTAAATAATAATAGATATCTACTATTTTTATCCATTTTTTTCATCTATGATAGTTGATATGTTTTTATATATTTAGATTTGAAATCGACATAAGAATGACATAGTTATGTAAGATTTGATAAATAAATTAGATAATAATGTTCGGTATCTATTATTATCCCCCACAAATTCAACATGGTTAGCCACTAGCCGTGCAAAGTTAGGAGTAGCTTTTTGGTGCATTAAAGTCACGTCAATTTGATGGATAAATTGGATAATAGTGTTTGGTATCTACTATTATCTCCCACAAATTCAACATGGTTAGCCACTAGCCATGCAAAGTTAGGAGTAGCTTTTTGGTGCATTAAAGTCACGTCAACTCTAACAATTAATTACTAGTCTTAGCCATAACTTACTGCAATGTTTTACAAGGAATTAGTATCTTTAGGTTTATCTTCACTATAAACTACTTTTAATACAACTGTTGAAATTTAGCCCCTATTCTAAAGAAAAAATCTTACGAACTTTAATTGATTTCAAGTCAACTTTAATACTTAACTACTTGTCTAGCAATAAATTACTACAATGTTTTATGGCGTAAATACTGTCTTTACCTTCATCGTTGCTATAAATTACTTTTAATACAACATTCAATTGTCTTATTATACAAACATTGAAATTTGACTATTGCTCCAAAAAAACTCAGAAGAAATTTAATTAATTTAAAAGCAGGTCTAATAATATGTGATTGTAGAAAATGAGGCATTGTTGAAGAGTTTAACTCAAGAGAACTTGAACGTTACAAACAGTGCTAGCATTGAAGGCTAGACGTACTGGCATAGCCCTATAAAACTATTGGTCAATAGATGAGTGGATTATACATATTCAAATAATCAACCATTATTCTCAAAAATCTCTATTTTCAAAAAATCTACTGATAAAAAATTTACTTGAAAAGACTCATCCAAACATAACCTCATTGTAATGAATTTGCTAATTTCCCTGATATAAACTAAGGATCAATGCTAAGAATTAGTGCTCGATAGAAAGCACATATAAGAGCATCTCCAACACAAATGTAAATTATTTTTTATAATCCATTGATATGTCATCAATGTGACGAGTTTTGTTTCCTATATGACATTAAATTGAAATTGATAAACAAACAAATTAAAAGATGCTCTCCAATGCTTCTCTTTCAAATACTCAACTTAATGAGGAGTTAAAAATTTTTATTTTCTTTTAACCACAAAACTTAATAGAGAAAACACCCTATCTTCACAGAAAAAACACAAACCACATAAGAAGGAAGACATTATATCAAACCCGCATTGTAATTCAACACCCTTTATCAACAGTAGCAGTTCACTTCCACCACTATCACCCTCAACACCACCAATTTCACATCCACCACAACCACCTACAACTCCACCTAATAACTCAACTCTTCCACCACCATTAATAGAGCCACCCAAAAGCTCACCGCTACCATACCGATACTGTAACACCACGAATCCGAACTGAGTTATATATGTATATAAATGAAGTTTAGGTGGAGTTCAACTAAAATCATAAGAGGTGCAATTAGAAACTTAAATTAAAAAGCCCAAAGAAAAGGAAATTCAAGTGAGCCCAATTAGAACTAGTATAACCCAATTACTTTCTAAGCACACCTAATTGTTTTTCTAAATACATCCACCTAAGGTCAAACATGTAAAAAGAAGGATGTGAAAGGGGTAAAATTGTAAAGAAGGAGTATGTAAGAGGGATAAAATTGTCCACCACACAATAGGAGGAATTATAAAATTTGTGAAGAACAATTGATGGAAAACAAAGAAATCTCTAGAAAGGACAAGAATTGAATTGAAATGTTATGGAAAGTGCAAGATTGGAAATACAAATGAACACTTGGTTAGATTTTTATTTGATGGAAAAATAAGTGGTGCAAAAGGTGGCTAAGTGGATGAAATTTTGGCCATGCATGAGAATGTACATATATGTGTGATTTTTGTGATCAAAAGACAACTCCACCCATATTTTCACCCCTTGGTCGAACCCTACCCAAAAGAAGAGAGAAAAATCAATGGAAATGGAGAAGAAAGAAGGAAGGAGAAATAAGAATAGGTGAAGGAAATCAATGAGGCTTAGAGAAAGAATGGTGGTGAGAAATGGACAAGTGTAAAAGGAATTTCATAGGGTTTGGGAGTAACCTAGTGAGTGAATATTTTCTCTTAACTTGATTTATGAAAGTGTTTTTGTTATATTTCAACTTTTATTAGTTTTGACATTTAAATATGTTTTGTGATTTATAAATTTTGATGTATGTTCTAAGGTTTTGAAACATATTTTAAGATTTTGAATTATATTTTATGATTTGAGAAAGGTAGATTAGGTTTAGTATGTATGTCTTATAAGATATGAATTTTAGAATATGTTTGAAATTTTTAAAGTATACTTAGAATTCATAAATTTTAGATTATGTTTTTATAAACTTTAGATTATGTTTTATTAATTTTAAGATGTGACTTGTGAATTATGAAGTATAGATTTTATTTTGAATCCTTAAAATATACTTTGTGATTTATGGAATTTAGATTTTATCTCATGATTTAAAGTATGTTTTATGGTTTATAAATTAGAAACTATACTTTTGGTAAGTCTAAAATACAATTGATGATTTGTAAATTTCATATTTGTGTTGAGTTTTCAAGTGAGTTTTATGATTTAATAAAGTAAATTTATATTTTGATTTCCAAAGTATATTTTATGATTTAATAAAGTGAGTTTTAATTATATGGTTTTCAAAGTATGTTTTACAATTGAATAAAGTAAACTATGTTATATGGTTTATGAATAAATTATTTAATTTTGAAATCTTAAAGAGTATTTTGAAATTTATAGAGTTAAGATTATATTTTGTGATTTTAAAAGTATACCCTATGATTTGTGAAATTTAGAAGCTATTTATTTTGGTAAATTTAAAGTATGTTTGATGATTTGTGAACTTTATAATTTGTATTGAGTTTTCAAAGTGTGTTTTATAAATTAATAAAATAAATTGCTTTTTATGGTTTATGAATAAACCAATTGATTTATGAAAGTTTATAGCATATTTTTTAAATTTGCATGGAAAACTATGATTTTGATAAATACATGCATGGATGAGATTTTTATTGAAAACTAAATTTTAATATGGAAAGTTTTACAAAATATATTTTGAAATATACTTGGGATTTTACTTGTAAAAATGTTTTTAGAAAAGATTTGAGAAAGGAAAGAAAAATAAAAATGTTTTTTTTAGAACACCAAGGTGTACCTTCCCCTTTAACGGTCAGAAAGGCATCACATGAGTAATACTTAGAAAGTCGCCTAACACATACTAGTGCAGTGGTCAGAGAAATGAATCTTTGAGACTTGAGAGAAAGTCATTGAGTCGTCTAACATGTGGACGACAGAGATTATCCGACGCCCTCTGCGTATGTGTGAAGCATCTCCACCACTTATGACAAAGTTCCATAGATACTAATTTGGTGTAGAGTACAAATCTAAATCATATTAAAGGAAAAGTTTTATAGGTTATGAATTTTCATATTTTACATGAAAAGGACGAGAATTTACAAAGTATCAGATTTTCGAAAAAGGATTTCTAGAAAGGTTTTACAAATTATAGACTTACTTATTTGATATTATTAAAGTTATAAAAACAATTTATATAAAAGTTTATAGTTTTACTTTAATATGAAAATTATTTCAATTTTATTTCCAGATATAAAATATATATATGTGTGAATCATAGAAATTGTCTCTTTTATTCAACGAAAATTTTTACATGTTATTTAGAAATATTAAAGAAAAAGTTTAACACACAAAACCCCTTTGAGGTTAAGTCAAATACAAACATATTAACATTTTATTTTTTGTACACAATACCCCTTCATTAACGGTCAAAGGCAAGTAAAGTTAATGGTTGACCTGAAAATGTTATACAATGACAAAAATGTCCATGAATAAGAACAAAAATTTATATTAAAAATTTCAAAATAAATTTAAAATAAAAAATCATTTTAAAATGTAAATATATAAATTTTAAAAAAGAAGTTGTCAAATCTCCACCACGGTGGATATTATTATTCAAAAAATTAAAAAGTTTAATATATTTTAAAAATTTTAATAAAATAAAAAAAAATTCCACCATCTATCCGGATGGATGGATGGATAGTGGAGATGTAGTAATTTAAAGAAAATATGAAAAAAGTTATAAAAAAAATTTTTTTTTCTCTCTTTCTTCATTCTCCCACTATTTCTGTCTACCTTCTTCTTCAACCCCCTCTCTCACTTTCTCTCACCTCAAATCTCCAACATCGTTCATCATCAACACACTTCATCTTCAACAGCATCATCATCAACAATCAACATCATTGGCAAACCCAGATGACGTTCCATTGATGCTTGGTGGATGTTCGATTGATAATGGTGATGATGGTAGGCTTTGTTGGTGATGTTCGGTTGATGATGGAAGGTTTTGTCAGTGATGTTGGTTTGATTATTGATTGGGTTGATGACAGATTGGATTTGGGGGTTGAAGATGCGGTTTGGAGTTTGACATGAAGTTGTTTCCAAGTTCGATATGAAGCTGTTTCTGGGGTTTGAAGATGAAGAAGTTGACATCGAACCCAGAAAAAATTGTTTTGGGGTTTGGGGTTTGATTTTGATGAAGAATATCTACAAAAGTTGTTTCTTGGGTTTGATGATGTGAGATGAAGTTGATGAAGTTTCTAATGTTTGATTTCAATGAAGAAAATCTGGGTATTTGTAGATCTTCAACTTCTTTTTTCAGAAGTATTTTTTTTGCTTAAATATTTTTTTTCTTTATTTGTTGTGAATGATGGTGATGATAGGTTGTTAATGGTGATGAATGGGTTGATCTTAATTTAAGGATCATGATTAATGGTGGGTTATCGTTGTTATTGGCTGTTAATGGTGGATTAATTGGGGTTTGATATCGATAGTGGCTATTAATGGTAGATTGAGGATGAAGATTAATTGGAGGTTTATATTGATTTTTTTTTTAAATGATTTTAAAAATAATATTAATTTAGTAAAAGACAAAAATGTCCTTATATCAAAGAAGCTTGACTAACTTTGACTGATGGATGGGGGGTTTTATGTTTCAAAAATAAAAAATTGTTTCCTCTTGCATTAAGCATTACCTCAAAGGGTTTTATGTATTTAACTCTTAAAGAAAATTTTCATAGAGCTTACAATCTTACTACGAGATCATATTCGAATTTAGTTTTATTATTTCAAATGCGAATTTATATGATTCATAGAGAAGTAGTTTTTGTTACCAAAAACGTGTTATGTTACATTTATTTATAAATGTTTTAGAAAAACCATATTCACTTACTAGATGTTAGTGCTCACTCTTTAGAAATCCATTTTTCCAGATTTTCATTGTAGATTCGTGCAGATATTTACATATCGTAAGAAGGGTTACATGATAACAAACAGTTTAATTTGTGTTTATTACTTCTTTATTCACTAAATTTTATAAAAGTATCTCCAAAATAATTTTACAAATTAAAAATCATTTTACAAATAATTGAAAAACTATTTTATATGTTTAGTTTATTGGTTTCAACACAAAAAATTTAAAGATTTTAGTTTTGTTCAATTCATATTTTGATCGAAGTCATTCTCAAAATTACGATGATCATTTTAAATGATTTTTAGTAAATCCGGATTTCAATCCAAAAGACCCCCAGTTTTCACGGAGATCTTTCTGGACTCAAGATAGGAGTTGGGTTGGATCATGTCAAGCATTTGTACCATCCCAAAGTCCACCTTTAACATCACCTCCTCCTCCACCTGTAGTAGTACCTCCTAGTGATGGATCCCCACCACCTAAGCAATCTCCTAGTCCACCTACTCCTGAACATATTGAACTTACTCCACCACCTTCAAATTCACCTTCAAAACAATCGTCACCACCTATAACACGAGTGTCTCCACCGCATTCGTCTCAATTACTAACCGCACCTCTACTAATTGACAATAACGGTTCTTCTCGACCTCCGTTGTTCCGCGACGTGGCTATATGATGTTGTGCGGTGACCAATGCAAAGGAGGAGTGCTACACTCCTCTATTTCTTTGGCACCTTGGTTGTGTGGCAATGTGGCTTCACTCTCCATCAAATTGGAATCCTTTCAGCCGGTGCTGACTTGGCATGCCAATTTGGGAGATGGACCGAAGCTATTTGTGCAAGCGACGATGTGGAGAAGTTGACGACTGTGAGGGACTGCTTGTTCTTCCGATGATTGTGAGCCATTGGCTTGGATGTTTCCATTGATTTGCTGAGTCAACAATAAAGAGGCTGTCGAACAGAACCTCTGAAACTAGACAGTCATGTTGACAGTCTCAATTCTCTTTTTTGACACCTTAGCTTGATAGGCAACATTAATAATTGCATTTGAGAACTACATTTGAACTCAATGTCTATTTATCCTACCTAGCATTTTAATTTTTCACAATCCATGAGAGCATTGAAGATACTTTAATACAATCAAAATAACAACTACAACTGAAAAAATTAAGTTTAGCTGGCAATTAATGTGCAATATTTAATTATTTATAAAGAGCTCGTGGTTTAATATGCATTATTTCTACACACCAACCAACATTTATAAGAACTAAACCAAACTTAGAACAGAAAGAAAGAGGGGAAAATGACAATCGATATCTTATTTTGCAGTCAAATGGAACTTTTAATTAATTAAAAAGTTTATTTCCAAGCCTATTTTATTCTACAAAATGCATATATGTTATGTTTGGTTTAAATGCGAAACTAGATTATATAGAGTAACAACTCCACTGTCAAGGGTGTGGATTGGAGGAAAGGCATTACAAAGGCATATGGATAGCATGAACTATTATCCCACCAACCACATGAAGAATACGGACCACGTCGTGAGTGAAATAGAGGCCAAAGCATACGTCCATAGCATTATTACTGAACATTCACTCTCGCCAGCTCCATGCAATTGAGTCATTGTACCTGCAATAGTAACATCATTTTTCAGTAATTAACTTATCTGATAATACATTACAAGCAGACTACAATTGAAATTGCAAAATCTGTACTAGTTCTACCTATACTTATAGCTGGGGGAAGTGCGAACTGCAGTAGAAGTACAAACTGATACAACTTATCCGAATTGACCCACCCAAAATAAATGGCTGCTTTAACAATCCCTACTCCCGACGTCGGTAGAATAATGTATCGAATCACTATGATCCCTATAATTATAGAGAAATGGATTCGAGACCTTTTCAAACCTGAACAAAATCATTGTGGTAGTATTAATTTGTTACGAATTAGACTATAGTTACCCTAAAGTAATGACAAAAAATAAAATTAAGATGGTATGTTAACGTACCCCCAAGAAGATTTGCACCCACAATTAAGCTGGTTGTTGGAATTGTTGCCTCACTGTAAATCAAATCATCAAAAACAAGTATAGGACAATCACATCAACAGCTGGAGAGTACGTAGAAGGAAAAGATACACACCCTAGCAAAGACGAAGTATCTTGAACCACCCGAAGAGGAGCATTGTCACCAACTAGCACCTTCCGTAACTGAGGAATGGCACCAACCGTAAACCCAATAATCTATGCAACACAAAGAAAAAAAAAACTGTTACAGTTCATCTCATAAATCAAAACTTTTTCCAATCAAACAGAGAATATTATTGTAACAATAAGCATACCGCTCCAATAGTTGAAGGTGCCAAGACCTTTCTCAAGTTGACCTTTATTGCAAATGTTTGGAAACATTGCTCAATCCTTCTTAAAAATGGCATCTGTCAGGAAACACCAGTGAATTCAATACATCCTATCAAGCTAAAAGGAATGAAGAGAAAGGTCAAAGCTATCAAGCAAGATCTTCAATGTAATAATACTAGTACAATGCAACAAGTGCAAAAGCATTTTCAGAAAGCTAGAGCTAGCTACTTTAATTAACAAAAAGGTTTCTCCTGCATTTGCAGCTTATTATATATCAGTACCACTGAAAAGGTCATCATCGAACAAGCACAAAAGGTAAGTTTGAAAGTTGGAGTCAACAACTGTATTATTTTCTTGTTGAATATTATTCATTGAATTACATCATGAAATTGCGCTACACAACACAATATTAAGATGTAATATTATATTTATATACTGTCCCTGCAGCGATCGATGTTGTGGACAAAGACATGCTTGCTGATAGGTAGGTAGATAAATAATATTAGTATTTTGTCGTCATTGTCAATATTAGGAAGAAGATAAAGTTTAGTAACACCATTGCATGTCGAGGAGATCATACAATTTTAAGAAGGGTAGTTGTGGGACAATAAGAATTGAAGCAGGTTACCAAAAACCCAACAAAAGGGTACAATGATACAGCATATAGCCAACCTTAGGGTGCGTCCCCTCAGTTATGGAGCAATCGCGTTCAAATTGGTCCAAACGGTCTTCCTTTGGTGATGGGCAACCATTTAAAGGAAGCAATTGTGTATTGCGAGAACTTTGAAGATTGTCAACTCCTTCTCCAACAGCTTCTATACTGTCTGTCTCATTTGCTTTGGCTACTTGAGAATTCTTACTTGAAAATACCCGCACAATGTTATACACGTATAACCACATGCACAAAGAGGCAATCTAAAATACGATAACATATAAAGGCAAAATATTAATTAAAACTAGGTGAGATATATATATATATATATATATATATATGTATCTGCTATTCAAGCTGCAGGTAATTAATTTGTAATTAGATAATTCGTACTGCCATAGAAAGTGAAGAATATGCCATTCCTTTGTTGTAACAGACATTAGCATTGCCAAATGGGCTGCCCTGTTCCTTACAAATTGCTGGAATTATAATGAGAAGCATATTCCCCAAGTTACCTGCAGCTCACATATCCATTCCAACACATAGAATATTACATGATTTATGTATGCAAGATAAGAATAATCAGTTATACACACACACACACACACACATATGTTTCAAAACATTTCAATCGTTATTCATTAGTCATTAGTCATTAGTCCTATCCGAAGCAAAACAAATTAATAATCGGTTAATTATTTTGTATTCATGGAAGAATTTTGTTCATCTGGGGTTTCATGATCTTACTTGTTTCCCAATTAAGTAACTTATCAATTTTTTCTTTTCTTTTCACTGTATAAAAGTGTCCTGTTCAAATTAAAAACTCATAGAATTTATTTGATGCATGTCATTTTTTTAATAAATTTTGCAAGGACCTTTCTTGTTAGATGTTTAGTGGATGTGTACAAAAGGTAGATATGTTGGCTGCTCGTAAATCGTAATATATAAAGAGTTAAATTTGTTATTTGCATTAAAAGTTCAATCTTCAATAATTATTTAAATTTTGCTCCCTATGAATAAAATTTTATGATTTCGCCAACTCAAAACTAGCTAGCCGTACACAAATTGTAAGGAGAAGAAAAAACAACCTGCAGCACAACTTCCTATAACAAGACCCCACAAATCACGAGGAGTTCTGGTAATTTTTACAAGTATCCATCCAAGAGCCGAGCCAATGATGAACGTGAAAAGTATATTCAATGGCATAAACCACCTACACAGTTTTACAAATGATACTGTGTGAATGAATTACTAACAGGAACAAAGAAAAACTAAAAGAAACTGATCGGTTTCATATATAGGTTCAATGAACAAACTCACAACATGTCAATGCTTTTAACTGTTACATTACTGGCCAAGCTGCTAGCAACAAGAGATGGACTGAAGACGAAAAATGATACCTGTTTAAAATCAGAATTACGTCTACATATAATCAACAATATATATTTGTAATTCTATGCTTTCAAACAAGTAATTTGCGTTGAGAATATATACTCTGGATCTATAGTGTAAATAAAACTTACACTGTTCAAGTGATTGCGTGCCTCAGCTCCCAAAACATCAACACGATCGAATGCAAGAAGTAAGCCGAGAGCAGTCAGAAGGAGTACCTTTAAAACTGGTATAAATGAAGCGATAAAGAGGTCCAGCATCTTCATTGTGAAAGTCCTCTAGTCCTAATTTAATTAAGAGAAGCAAACACATACGCCCACCTACACATATGATGATGATCTTATACATGAGCTGAAATTTTTCACTAATAAACCCACTTGGTGTAGAGTTTATTCTAGAAAGCAGCATTAACAAAGAAGGGATGTGGAAAGTTGATGTAGACTTGTTAATGTTTTTTATGTTTTGGTACATCACGGTAGAAGAACTGCAAAGTGTATACAAAATTAGAAAATATGAGAAGTACCCACTTGGTCCGATGGCAAGGCATAGAGATGATGACGAAGGATGGAGGAGTCAGCAGTGGCTTTCTGCACCATGCATGCACTTCATTGGTTACTTATATATTTGGACTTGGACATGTATGTGTTAATTAATTCTCAAATTAATTGTGTTTTCCAGTAAAAGAAAATGCATGAGAAAATAAGTAGCGTAGTAAGCTATATTTGCAAAAGTTCCCCTAAATGGTTTACCTTGAAGAATTGGAATTGTTGGTTTCATGAGGTGAATGAATCTGATGATCCGTTTGTTTTATCTTTTATTATTTTTTACATTGAAAAGTGCATGATGTATACGACAAACAAATAAAAAGGTGTAAACTAATGGGCGGGCATGTGCGTAATAATGGGTTGGCGATGATGGAATATGAGTCAGAATTTCAATATGCAATTAATTAGCAGGCCCCGCAGATCCTATCAGCGGTAACAATTACCATCTCCAATTCCGGATCTGAATTCTCTAATAACCTAAGCTTTAAAGCATGCATATATAATTATTGTTGATATAATAAAACAAAAAGTAATTATATCTCAATCATTAATTGATTATAGTGTTTATGTGTCATAACATTCAAAGAAACATATTAGATGAAGTTTAAGTGAGGGGAGTAAATTTGCTGGGCAATGATTGTTGAAGTTTCAATTTGATTTGATTCCAAACTCTTTAAAGGTTCATTTAAAAAATATATATACATATTTAAATAAGTTTTAAGGTTATTTATGTCAAGAAAAATAAGTTTTAAGGTTATTTTTATCATTAAAAAATAACAGTAAATTGATATTATTAAAAGTCATTTAAGTTTTTTAGTGGTAGCAAAACATAATGCTATACTTTTTGACATATGTCTCTTCTTTTCTTTATACACTTTATATATTCAAATCCATTAACAGATTATTATTCAATTCATAATCACCGTTATCTTGAACTTGTAAGTTATTCGACCACCAGTTTTCGGCATGATTATATTACCACCTGATAATCACTTATATTTCAACCATGTTATTATTATATTTTAATTTCTTGGTTTTGATTGTTCCATTCTTTGGTCGGGCTGGGCCTGTCAATGGAGAAACTCTTATATAAGATGGCATCTCATGGATTATTTAAAATGTATCAAGTGATAAAAGTGTTAAACATAGTTTAATAAAAGTACATAATTAAATTTAAAAGGCTGTCATATGATATAGCTTTTAATTGGATGTATACCTAGCAATTGCCTCATGTAAATTTTTCTCCTTGGGCTTCCATGTCTACGTCAATTACATCAACCACGTCATTACTTGCGTAATGTGGAGATGGCAACATACAGCATAAAAGTTGTGGCCAAGATGGTATTTCCAATTTAAAAAAGCCACAAGTTAGCTACAAATCAAAGGTTGTCCAAACTGTAGCAGCCAACCACCATTAAAATTTAAAACTAAAGTAAATCCAAACATTAATATAAAGAAGTAAATCTTTGTAGGTGGGGGAGCAAATTGAAGTAAAAGAACAAATTTGTAATGATGGGGTAAAACTTTTACAACATTAACAATCCCAACGGTTTCAGAAAGGCTGCTGAGAACCATAAGCCCAGATGAATACGGTTTTGTGAGCCCTATATGGAAATGCCAACCAAGATTATATATACTGTTCATACAGAATGGTTTTGTAAGAAGAATATTATTTTTCCTACTCATGGAGGAATGACTCCTTAAAATGCCAACTTTCTCCATAATTATCAAAATGATTGTCACTTTTTGTACGAAACATGATGTTTCGACTTCAACAGCTGCTAAATCTATTGATCAATATTATAATTCTAATGATCACTACTTCTTGCATATGACAAATGCCCTTAAACCACATGAAAAAGGGTTATCCATATATATAGCATAAGAGAGGATGCAGCCACGACGTAAGTCATAGCGTAATTACAGAATATTCACTCATCGTATTTTCCTTGAACAACTAGGTAATTGTACCTGCCAAGTATCCGATGGATAAAAACGAACCTATAAATCAATGATCATCCAAAGCAATTAAATTAAGCGAACAGTGCCATTGAACATTAATTAAGAGATTATATATTCATTGCAGGTGGAAGAGTAGTATACTGAAGTATATTACAATTAATTCATGATAAATGAAGAGAAAATTCTCATTTCATTAAAATGGAAAAGGAATACAATCAGCCATATATATATGGGTCTGGTAAGGAAGCTGACAAAATAAGCTACAAGACAAAAGGAAAAATAAGAAACTAATACAATTTATCATCACTAATGACTCTACTTATATTTAATACTCTCCCTCAAGATGGAGAGTAAATGTTTTGAACTCCCATCTTGCATAGCAAATTCTGAAATTGTGTTGGGCTCAATGCCTTGGTTAGTATGTCTGCAAGTTGGTTTTGAGAGCGAACATGAAAAGTTTTCACTATTCCAGCTTGAATCTTCTCCCTAACAATATGACAGTCAATTTCAATGTGTTTTGTACGCTCATGAAACACTGGATTAGCTGCAATGTGAAGAGCAGCTTGATTGTCACAGTAAAGAGTGGCTGGTGAAGCATGAGAGACACCCAAATCACGCAAGAGAGCAAGAATCCAAAGTATTTCACATACTGCATTCGCCATGGCCCGATACTCAGCCTCTGCAGATGATTTGGATACTGTTGTTTGCTTCTTAGATTTCCAAGAAATTAGGGAAGAGCCAATAAAGACACAGAAACCAGAAATGGACCTTCTTGTATCAACGCAAGCTGCCCAATCTGAATTAGCAAATGCTTTAAGTTGCAATTCTGAATCTGAAGGAAAGAAAAGTCCTTGACCCGGTGTCTTCTTGATATATTGTAACACTTTATAAGCAGCATTTAGATGAGGAATCCGTGGAGAAGCCATAAACTGACTCAACCTGTTTACAGCAAAGCTCAAATCTGGTCTAGTGATGGTTAGATATAACAACTTCCCTATCAACCTTCTATAACCAGCAGGATCTTCAATTGGGTCTCCTTCATCTTGTGAGAGTTTTATGTTTGGTTCCATAGGAATACTTGATGGTTTGCATCCAAGGAAACCTGTATCTGAGAGCATTTCAAGTGCATATTTTCTCTGACAAACAGAAATTCCTTTAGTTGATCTAGCAACTTCAAGTCCTAGAAAGTACCTCAAAGGACCTAGATCTTTCATTTTGAACCAAGCTTTGAGAATGAGCTTGAGGTTTTCCACTACTTGATCATTGTTACTAGCAATGACAATATCATCAACATATACCAATAGTGCCAAAAAAATCTGCCTTGAATTTTTTATGAATAAAGTATGATCACTGGATGATTGTATAAAGCCCTCAGACAATAAAACACTAGAGAATTTATGAAACCATTGTCGTGAAGCTTGTTTGAGCCCATAGATTGACTTATGTAACTTACATACAGCATTTGGTGGTAAAGTCTCCCCCTCACCAGGAACATATCCTGGTGGCAATGTCATGTACACTTCTTCTTCAAGGTCACCATGCAAAAAAGCATTAGTGACATCAAGTTGAGTGAGAGACCATTTATTGATAGCAGCTAGAGAAAGCAAAAGTTTAACAGTTACCAACTTGGCAACAGGAGAGAATGTGTCAAGATAATCAACTCCCTCTTGCTGTGTGAAACCTTTTGCGACAAGTCGCGCTTTGTGTTTTTCAATGGTTCCATCAGCATGATACTTTATCTTATAGACCCACTTACATCCAACAGGTTTCTTACCATTAGGAAGAGAACAAATACGCCAAGTCTCATTGCTTATTAAGGCACTCAGCTCAACTTCCATAGCTCTTTTCCAAACCTGAGATTGAGATGCTTGATGAAAAGTAGTTGGCTCAAAGTTGGAATTGATAGCCAAAACAAAGGATTGATACGACTTGGAGAGGTTTGCATAGGAGATGTGATTGGTCATAGGATGGTGGGTACTAGAGGAAGAAACCTGCGTGGAATTACAATAATAATCAGAGAGATAAGCTGGTTTCTTGATATTTCTGTGAGGTCATGGCTGAGTGGAGGAATTGGGATTCGAAAGACATCTACTGTTAGAGGAAGTGGAGGAAGGGAAGGTGTGTGCATCATCTTGTGTAATAGGCAGTGGTAAGATTCTGTCAGAGAAGAAATCAAGATGAGTAGGAGTGAGTGGAGAATTTGTAAAAGGGAAGATGGACTCATGGAATATGACATGATGAGATATGAAGGTTTTGTTTGATTCAAGATCAAGAAGTTTGTACCCTTTATAGCCAAGAGGGTAACCAAGAAAGACACAAGCACGAGCGTGGGGAGAAAATTTGCTTCTATTATGAGGAGAAGTAGATGCATAGCACAAACAACCAAAAGCACGTAGAGTAGAATAATCTGGTTTTTGTTGTTTTAAAGATTCAAAATGAGTTTTATTGGATAATAAGGGAGAAGAAGTGATGTTAATCAAATGAACTGCTGTCCGAATACAATCCCCCCAATAAACAAGTGGAATGCATGACTGAAAGAGCAAAGCACATGCCACATTAAGTATATGTTGGTGTTTTCGCTCAACTACTGAGTTTTGTTCTGGAGTTCCAACACAAGAATGGTATGGAAAGACTCCATTGGCACTAAATAAGTCAAGAAATGCTAGTTCGAGTGCATTATCAGAACGGACAGCCTTGATGGTTATATTGTACTGGACAGAGACAAACTTAAAAAATTTAGGAAACAAGGTCTGAACTTCATCTTTTGTTCGTAGAAGGTAAACCCATGTGGCTCGTGTGCAATCATCGACAATGGTGAGAAAAGACTTATAGCCTTCAATAGTTGGTGTGTGAAAGGGTCCCCAAATGTCAATGTGAATAAGATCAAAAAGTTGTTTTGACAAGTTATTATGTGAAGTAAAAGGCAATTTGCATTGCTTGGCTAAGTGACAAATATGACAATGTGAATCAGGACCAACATCAGGACAAGAGGAAATATTTAATTCATTTCTTAAGATTTGAATTTTTACATTAGATGGGTGTCCAAGGCGTTTATGCCAAATGCCAACATTGGATACAACTGAGTTAAAAACAAAAGAAAAATTACATTCATTGACAATAGAAGGAGATTCTACATCTAGAATGTATAGGTTGAGAAGACGTCTACCCCTCCCAATCATCAAGCCTCGAGAATGATCCTGAATAATACAAGAATGTGGAAGAAAATTAACACTACAATTGACACTAAGGGTAAGAGAACTAATGTTTAACAGATTATATCTGAAATCAGGGACATAAAGCACGTTGTCTAAAACCGGTGTGGTAGATAGCTGAACAGAGCCTATACGACAGATTTTGATAGAAACTCCCGTGGGTAGTGTAACAGTAGTGTTTGTGACAGGACTTGAATGAGTGAAAAGAGTGAGATTATGACAAACATGGTGTGTGGCTCCAGTGTCAATGATCCAAAAATCAGAGGTGTTTGGAAAAGAGGGATTACCATTGATTTGAGAAACAAAAGGGTTGGAAGCAATGGTGTTTTCAGGCGACTGCTGACTTTGTTGATGAAGTTGAGTGCTTAAATAAGCAATGAGTTATTGTAGATGCTCTGGTGCCAATGGTGTAATGGGCTGCACTTGAGTCTGTGTATGTCCTGTATAAGATGAAAAATTAGCAGCAGCATGAGTTTGAGTTGCATTCCTCATACTTGAGAACTGACTCGGCGTTGTGGATTGAAAGGAGCTGGTAGTGCCCTGTGTTTTCAGTTTTGGGCGAGATCCTGAGTTTGAGTTTGTTCCATGTGTCTTATAGCCCGGAGGATATCCATGCAATTTGTAGCATTTGTCAATGACATGTCCCACCAACCCACAGTGAGTACAAGTTGGACGATCTCTTTTTTGCTTGTTTTGAGAAACTGAAGCCGCAAGAGGAGTTGAAGGAGTTGGAAGTAAACTTGGAGCAGGGGATGAAAAATTGAAAGCCACGGGTTCATTGGGAACATGGGTAACTCCAATGGTTCTTTGCCTTTCTTCATGAACAACGAGATTAAATACCTTAGAGACTGATGGCAAGGGATTGAGCATCAAAATCTGACCACGAATTCCTGCATAAGACTCGTTCAAGCCCATAAGAAATTGCATGACACACTCTTGTTGTTGATAATCCATCCAAGCCTTCATACCACCACAAGAGCACACTGGAACTGGTTGAAAATTTCGAAGCTCATCCCAAAGTATCTTAAGCCTTGTATAATATGTTGTCAGATCTAGGGAACCCTAACTCAAACCATGTAATTGCTGCTTCAATTGAAAAACACGAGGGGCATTACTTTGGTGGAATCTTTCGTACAGATCTCCCCACACAGCCTGTGCAGAATCTAGATAGAGGAGGCTATCAGCTATTTCTTTTGAAACGGCATTTAAAATCCAAGATGTCACCATTGAATTGCAACGTGACCATATTGGGGCTGTGGGGTCATCTGGGAGTGGCTGAGCAACCGTCCCGTCGACAAATCCAACTTTGTTTTTGGCATTTAAGGCCATCAACATAGATCTCCGCCAAGTCGTGTAGTTCGGACCGGTAAGAGAGTGAGACACCAAGCTCAGGCTAGGGTGGTCTCCATTTGAAAGAAAGAAGGGACTGTGAATGTGGTCAGGAGAAAATAGATCTGGGGTAGCAACATTGGAAGTTAGGGTTTGAAACTGATTGTTATTGTTATCGTTGTTTCCCTGCTGATTGGAAGCGCCACCGCCTCTAGCCATGGTTGTCGAGTAGCAAAGAAGAAGAAAAGGAAAGAAGAAATTGTCAGAGAATGTGCAGCTGGAAGAAGATGCTCTAATACCATATTACAATTAATTCATGATGAATGAAGAGAAAATTCTCATTTCATTAAAATGGAAAAGGAATACAATCAGCCATATATATATGGGTCTGGTAAGGAAGCTGACAAAATAAGCTACAAGACAAAAGGAAAAATAAGAAACTAATATAATTTATCATCACTAATGACTCTACTTATTTTAATAAAGTAAAAGAACAAATTGGTATAATGACCTTGATCCGGTTATGCCAAAATTATGCGCAACTTTTACAATAACAATGCCCAAAAGTGGCAAGAATATAAAACGCACCGCTATAACCCCAATAACCATTGAAACTCCCACTTTTGAACCTTTTAACCTGAAAGTACACATACAATGTCTTGTAAAAAGTCAAATTGGAGAGCACTATAACCAAGGCAACTTTAGCATCATCAACATTCAACAGACTACAACTTTGTAAAGATATTTGGTAATTACAATAAACAATTAATCGATTATGATTTGTCATCTAAGGTATTAGTAAACAATCTGAATTAACATAGCGATGCAATTGTAGGTGGTGCAAACACCATCTTCAGATTAAACTTTTCTGTGAATACCTGAAAGCCGTGAATCATTTTAACCTGAAATGAATGCTGTATTCAAAAGAATCCAATAATGTCGACTACAAAAACACATTAGCTAGAACAATACGCTAAGTAATTTTTAATAAACAACTAACTATTTTCCATTAGAAAACATATATAGGAGGTATCTTCAAACTATCCTTTACAAATTTATACATTGCCAGTGAATTGCTGAATTTTTTTTTTTTATTAACACCTTAATATAAAAACCGTTGTCCATTAAAATTACAAATAATAAAAGTTGTCATAAGAGTAAAGAAGGGAAAAATCTTGGTTCTTAGACCATCTCCAGTGTTTAGACACCAAATTTTATATCATTTTGATGTCTACATCAAATTTTCCTCTACTTCAATATATTTTATATCACATTAGTGTAAATAACATCTTCAGATAATATTCTATATATAATTCTTTAATTAATATTTATTAAAATTTTAAAAATACATTAAAATATATTCAATATTATACTCATTTTAAAGATCTCAATAAAATATTTTAAATGACATTTTTTTATAATAATTTAATATATATTTGTAATTAAATTAAATTTTAAATAAATATCAAATTTAGTGTTATAAATAGTATAACATCATATTTAATATTATATTATTTATTAATACCAAAAAACAGCCTTGAGACACTCAAATTGATGTCCATATTGGTGCTTGATATACCATTTTCGTGCACTGGTTAGACGTGGCCTTAGAGTGGTTCTAGATTGAGTGAGTTCAGGTTGATCATTTACATAGTCATCGGGGCTAGAGAAATCCTGTAACTCCAGTAGTGGTTCTGTATAACTTTGGAAGACAAATATCTTCTGAGGTTTTGAATGCTGATGGTGTCATTATTGATTGATTGATGGATTGATGAGTGGTGCTATTGACTTTTTTTGTTTTTTGAATGGTATCTGAGATAAACCTAGGGCGTCCGGGACCTTGAAAGCAAGATATGATCCTGATAACACGGTTTGGGGGGTTACTCCCAAATTAGGAGGGATCTACCCACACGGAGGTGGGAGAGAAACCTACACTAGAATGAGAGGTCGCCCCACACAAATGGTGGAAAATTAAGAATTATATTATATTATATTAGTATTAATTATATTATTATATTATACATATAGAGGGGGGTATACCGGGTGTCGAACCCGTGCCTTCTTGCAAAGGGAGGCACGGGTTTTGGTTGCTGGCGCCAACTGCGCCAGCAACCAAATGACAGTGGCGCTATTGACTTTGATCAGTATTTTTAATGCTCTTTTTTGCATATGTATATTCACGATATCGGATAAACATAAGTCCATCTATAAACTGTTGCCATCTGTAGCATCGTCATAATATCAAATTAATAATAATTTCATACTTACTCATTAGCAGAGTTAATAGATCATGAGAAACATGAGTTGCATACAGCCATAGAAAGAGAAGCATAAGCCTCTACATATGCGGAGCGGACTGATGAATCTCCAGAAGGACTGTCTGAGTGGTCCTCACATAGTCAGAAGCAAGTTTCCCAGGTTTCCTGTGTGCATCAAAAGACAATTATGAAAGTAAAATGAAGATATGGTTACTCTAATATAATGCTAATATAGAGCACACTGAGAAAAAGGAAAAAAGTAGCAGCAATCGATGACAAGGCCTTGGAGATGAGGAGGGTGCGAGTGATTTTAATAAGAATCCAAGCAACTACGAATGTCAGCAATATATTCACTGGCATGATCAGGAACCACCTACTCATTTGCACCTGTGTGTAAGGCTTGTGGTTAATACCCATCTCAAACAAAAAACCAAGATACCATGAAAAGAGAACCCACAATTAATGTAACCAAACTTTGGAAAGTAATTGTTTAAGACAGGTTGCTAGGAATGATTGATGGAGAGAACACAGTCTGATCATCAACACTCACATTAGCTATATCAAATGTATGATAATAGTGAAAAGAGGTGCCAGTTTGAATCTGCAATTCATAACCATAAATGGGCAGTTCGATTTTGCTTAGAAGCCCATATGACACTGAAGTCTTATGGGCTTTAGCTTCATATTATCGATAGGCCTTCAAAGCCTCTCTCATGTTGATCATATATTATCTGAACCCATAGCCATAGTTGTATATTTTATACCTAGCATAAAATCGACATTATTTGATTGTTTCATTGTTATAATATAAACAAAATATGTGAATGAGTACGTTTCAACTAAAAATATGTGAATGAGTGCGTGAGGTGTGAAAGCGAGAGCAAGTGCGTATAAATGATTTTGTCCCATTCCCACATCAGTCGACTTTATGTCACATCACGTCAAAATTATTCTTATAGGAAGAGCAACGACGTCGTGTGGTTGTTAAACAGGAAGGAAGAGGAAGAAAGGGTGGCTGTAGAGTGGAGGAGGGTTGAAGGATCAATCATTGACTAACTCACGCAGGCAAGATTTACGTTTTTGGTTTGATGATGGACGAGCTGATTGTTTACCAGGTAAGTAAATAGAGAAAGCCTATGGTTATGGACAAGGAAGGTGTAGGACAGGTCCATTCTTCTCCTCCCATAGAAATAGATCCCATTCCTCCACTTCTTAACTCCATGGGATCGCACAGTGCCATCATTCATCAACAACTCACAAAAGTTCAACCAATGCCTGAACCTGCTACTGCCTCTCCAAATGTAAATGGGAGCCACAGCCTGCATTCTCTTGAGGGTGGTGATGAGGTGCTATCAGCATTCATGAACTTTAGGCAGAACAGCATGGAGTTTAAGCCCCCTAAGTTCTATGGAGACCCTTTGAACTGTCTCAAGTAACTTCATACTTTTATCACCTTTATTTATCTTGTTCTCTTCTCTTTACCTCCTCCTCGTATGTCTATACAGGTTGTGGAGAACAGTTACTAGATTGGGTATGCCTTGTTTACCCACTCCTCTTTCACTTGCATTTTTAATTTATTACTACTTTACTACAAGTGTATGATCTGGAGCTATGCCTCATGCTCAACCCCCAAAGTATTGTCTGCATTGATATGTAACTGTTTCTGATTATACATAGGTGACTTCGTCTAAGTTGTGGCGGCAAGTGGGAGAGTCCTTTAAACCCCCAAAGTAAGCAACAATAACTGGTGTTGCTTTTACAATTTATTTATGAAAATATACAACATAAAGTTAATGCTATATTGCCTTAGTGACTGCAGTTTAGATTTGTATTTTATCAAGAATATTGGTAATTGTTCTAGATCTTCTGTATACATGTACTTGATCTTGAAAAAATGAATATATTCTAGGCTTTATTGTCTCTAAACCCACCCTGCCCTACTTTCCAAAAGAATAAAACACCTAGGGAGTGTATTTTGTCACTACCTAAGCGATCAGCCCATGTATTAATTAGTATCTTTTCATCCTTTCTACATCTGTGCAGGACATGTACAACAGTTTCTTGGACATTTCGAGGTTTTTATGAGAAGGTGATCTATGAGTCATGGATTATATTTTGTGTTTAATGGCATTGTTATATTACATCACAACACAAATTGTTTTGTTTTTCATGATAATTTGTATATTGCATTTGCTTCATGTAGTTGCACGTATGTGTGTGCTTGCACATGTGCATCTTCACAAATGTAATACTACATGGTTTTTTTTTTTTTTTTTGAGAGAATACTATATGGTTTTTTCTTGAAAAAGAAAAAGCCTGTATGGTTTTTAATAACAAACTTTAAATTTTGTTTGTGTAACTCATGAAACTTTGTGCTGTTATCATATTTGATTTATGTTTAAGGGATATTATGCATCCTTAGCTCCTGTCAAAGAAAAAAAAATTGTGCATCTTCAGCACTTTCCTGTCCCTCAAATATTCTTTCAAGTTTCCAAGCATCACTTGATAGCGTCTCTTGTAGAATGTTTTAAACGCTATGGGACTTGAATAATTGTTTCTTTTGTTAGAAGTTATTCGCTGAACATGCTTTCATAGTGCTTGAGCTCATATAATATTTGATCATGATTTATTGTTGTCTTTGTTTTCCTATAGGCACTTCTTGATTATGAAAGGCACAAGACAAGTTGTGGTGAACCTACCTTTACTGTTGCTTCTCACGTCGAGCCTATGAATATTCATAATCAGGTACATAAACTGTATTAATCATCAACTATGTGGTTTTCATCCATTTTGCTTCTAGGTGCATATTATACCTTGTGAAATGGTTGAAGTTCTATAAAATAACAAATGCTTCTATTTATTTCCAGTTGCAATGAAAACAATGTCTTGCTCTTTAGTTTTGAATGTTTGTTGTTGGACAAACTTGTGTGTGACTGCTTAATTTAACTCACCTACGAAATTTGTGTGGGTGTGTTCAATAAAAAATATATATAATTTTAAATGTTATAAAAAATATGTCCATGTTTGCATTAAACTTGTGTCAATTTTATTTTGCTCTAAGAAGCGCTCGCATATTTCAAACGAGAATGAATCCAGAGTGGTTACTCAAGCAATGTCAAGATTTTATATCTGGATCTCTACATGCCTTGAGAATTGCTTGATAACTTCTGAAAACAACTTTGAAGCTTGAATTAATTTTCAAAATGGTCATGTTATGATATATAGCCACTTTCGTGCTCTGGTAGTAAATAGGTCTTAGGATCTCATTGTTATATGCTGCTGCAGCTGAATCTTTCTTGGTTATTAACTCTTTTTGGTGTTCTCAATGCATGATGATTAATAGGCTTCCACATCAGGTAGAGCACGAAGGGATGCTGCTGCACGTGCTATGCAGGGTTGGCACTCTCAACGTGTTCTCGGTAATGGTGAAGTTAGTGATCCTATAATGAAGGTCTGTTGATTTCAGCTTCTTGAGGGATTTGCTTTCTACATTGTGTTGCTTGTTCATTCTGATTCATGTATTTTCTTAATGTGATTGATCTGTAATCTTTAGGATAAGGATTCTCTATCTCTGCAAAAGCGTGAAAAGTAGCTTAAAAGCCTTGGCATGGGCCTTTCGACAGAATATTTATCCTAGTGAGCATTATAGTTGACCAACAGTTTTATCAGTTTGAATCTTGCCTCTTGGACCGGGTTTACTTAAACGTAAGAAATCACCTTGCATGGAACATGTCGCCAAACCTCAGCGCATTAAATCATCTAACCCACAGTTAAGATCCAGTGATTTTGTCAGTTTTGTATATAAATATCGACAAATTGAGGTTTCAACAGTGATTCCTCAATAAGATCTGTGGAATCAAGTTAATTTATGGGCTGTTTTTCCTGCAATCTTCTTTACTTTTCTTTTCTTTCTTTCTATTTTTCTTTTCCCCCTATTTTTTGGGGGGATGCTAGCTTGGATGTTGCAGTAGTTGACATTGGAAAGCCAGCCGATTGGGTGAAGATCAATGTGCAAAGAACTGTAAGTTCCTGTCTCATACAAAGAGGTATAGATATGTATTTGAAAGTTCTAATTATAGCTGAGTCAAATTTAATGTCACAGAAGGGTTGTTATGAGGTCTACGCATTAATGCCAGGGCTTCTGCGCGAGGAGATAAGCATGTGTCCTCAGAAATCATCTGCATCTTATTTCCCATTCCTTTACATTTTTAACAAAATCATGGTATCATCATGGGGTAGGTTTTCTGGTAGCTTCAAGGTTATCAAAGTAATCGCTAGTTGCTTAGAAAAATTTGTGAGGATTCTTTTTGACACACAGAATCTAAGACCAGGCCACAATATTTGTGCCTAGGCATTCACAATATTTTGTTGGGTTTACTTTATCACATTTGTGTCTCAATGGAAGGATTACTTGTTCTTTGGCAAACTTAGGTATGTGTTCAATCGGATCCAGCTGGACACCTGGTTATAAGCGGTGAACCTGAGAATCCTGATAACCCTTGGGGTGTCACACCTTTCAAAAGGGTGAATAAGTTTTTCAGAAAGAGCAACAAATAAATCAGTTTTCACTGTGGTTATAACAGTATGATCATCACACAATCTCCTAGTTGCTGCCATAACTATGACCACCTCACAAAAGTAATCAGTTTTAGCAGTTTGATGTAACCCTTACCATTTTGACATTGACATTAAACATTTACGATTCTGTTGTAATGTCATTGTTGACACTATCTTTGTTACCTTGTTAATGTAATTGAATGATTAGTTACCTTCTCAGTTCGCAGATCTATCCCTCCACTTTCCACACACATGACCACCTTTGAACCTTGCATTGACCACATCCTATTGCGGCTGTTGCACTGGCCAACTTCAGCCCTGTTGCTCATTTTTTTACGGAGTCAAAATTGGACTGTGTTCACAACTTAAAAAGAAACTAAAGCGTGTTTCTAAATATCCTATGTTGACGTCAGGTTGTTACCTTACCTGCAAGAATTGATCCTCATCAGACTTCAGCTGTAGTGACACTGCATGGGCAGCTATTTGTTTGAGTTCCATTTGAGCCATCAGAGTAGTAGTCTCATGGGATGAATATGCTTAAGCCCCAGTAAATGCGTCTAGCTCTGCTACTTAAAATTGAAATTGGCAAAGATTTAAGCTCTAAACCCATGTACAATTGATCTTACAACTGGATTTAAGTTTGGTCTATATATGATGATATTAATTAGTTGACCCGTTATTGTAATCATCTGCAGCATTCTTTTCATTTTATTTAGCAATTTTATATGTGCCTAGTGTTGTGTTATACTCCCTTAGTTTGTTTTTGTTGTATCCAAAGACAAGATCTTGAAGTTTCTGTTTGAAGACATGGCAATCAAATTTGGTGAGGACTGCAGGTAAATGAGGCATGACACTAATAAATAAATTCACTGAGGTTTTCGAGCATACCTGTCCCAACAATGTTCCAGCGTTTCTGTCATCCCAGAATAATTAGGTCAGTTCACAAAATAATTGTTAGTGGTGTGGATTGTGGAGGGGCATATCAATTGCATTACATTATATAAACTTGTTCTTTTAGTTTTTATATATGGTAATGGCATGTTTTTTTAATAATTTTGAGGTGCTGCTGTGAAGCTTTTTATAAGAACATGGCATAATCAAGTAGCATAAACATTTACCCTTGTTATGTTGCATAAAGGCAAGAATGCACAGATAAAAGTATTGATGCTTGGTACTAACATATGTGGTTTTGTTTACTGTTTGGTCGTTATTGTCTTTCCTTAGAATTTATATGCAGTTGTTATTTATGCAAGTTTCTGGAGGCAGTACAAACTGTAAATAGAAAGCATGCAGACGCAGCAAATTAGTTTAAAAGCTAAGGTTTAAATGGAATTGAGTATGCATGTTTGGGGACAATCTTGAATCTCTGATGTCGACGTTGGAATTCAGTCGACGGGTAATCAATGTCCAATACCTGCAATCAATGTGAGAAAGCACAAATACCAAGAAAGAACACAGACAAGAACCGAGAATCAAACAAGGAACACAAAGTTTTTACGTGGTTCAGCAATAATAGGCCTACATCCACGACTGTCTATCTCGTAAATTCTGCAGAGTGACAGTATATTATTAATTATTCTCTTATTATGTTACAATAATTTTAACCCCTATTTATAGGGAAAGAGGCGTTACAATTCTGGTTGCAGCAAACCAGGAAAAAAATCCTGAATTAATTACACTTCCCAAATAATCAGGAAAAATAAGGAAAAAAATTGTAAATTAATTACACTTCCTAATTTGGTTGGAATAATATCAGGAAATTGCCATAATTATCTTGAGATAAGGATGATTGAATTTGAATTTGAATTAACTTCCATATCTGGAGAGAGAATCATTATTTGATTAGGTAACTGCCTTTTCTGGAAGATATTGTATTAATTACGTTTTGAGCGACTTCGAGCTGGATGCTGAGGAGCTCAGAGCTCCATCCTGCTAGCTGTGAGCTGGAGGTAGCTAGTTACGAGCTGGAGGCAACTAGCTGAGAGCTGGATCCTGCTAGCTGAATATTTAGCTAGCTGAGAGCTGCGAGCTGGGACCTGCGAGCTGGGAGCTGAGCTAGCTGAGAGTTAAATGCTAAGCTAGCTAACAGCTGCGACCTGCGACCTGCGAGCTGAGCTAGCTGAGAGCTGAATGCTGAGCTAGTTGACAACTGCGACCTGCGACCTGCGAGTTGGGAGCTGAGTTAGCTGAGAGCTGAATGCTGAGCTAGCCGATAGCTGCGATCTGGAGGTAGCTAGGTGCGAGCTGAGAGCTGGGTCAGTTTATTGGATTGGTTCTTTGGGTTTTTACCAACCCATTTTGCAATCCTAAAAATAGGCATAACATAAGCCCCTCAGCTCTTAGTGCAATCTTCGGACTGAGAGCTAAAGTCCACTGGTAAAAGCCAATGTGTTACTCTCTACTGTGCTGCCTTTTCAGGTTCTTTCCCATTACTTGACTCATGGCGACTATTCTTGGTCAAGTGTTTATTTGCTGGATTTCAGACCATTATGAGAGCGATAAAGCGGTTGGGGCTTCAAGTCTTCGAGGAGAAGAAAAAGCTGAACAAGTTGTCTGGCAAGCTTTCGTTCACGGTAATGGAGTTTGAGAGATCATAAAGAATAGAGCAAGTCCTTCGAGTCAAACTGATGAATGCTGAGTAGCGAGTTGAAGCTGCTGAATAGCTAGCTGAAATTGCTGAGTAGCTAACTGAAATTGTTGAGTAGAGCTGTTCAAAGGGTTGAGACCTCAGCTAACAACATATTTAATAGAGTTGTCTAGAGGTTTGAGACCTCAGCTAACAGCTAAATTGATGGAGCTGTCCAGAGGTTAAGACCTCAGCTAACAACTAAATTTATGGAGTTGTCCAGAAGGTTAAAACCTCAGCTAACAGCTAAATTTATGGAGCTGTCCAACCTCAGCTAACAATTAAATTTATGGAGCTGTCCAGAGGGTTGAGACCTCAGCTAACAGCTAAATTTATGGAGCTGTCCAGAGGGTTAAGACCTCAGCTAACAGTTAAATTTATGGTCATAACAAGGGAAATTCATAACTTTGATTAATTTTTAATATTGAATTACAAGGTAGAGACACGACCTATTAGATGCAACTGCGATGCGAATGCACTGCGAGTTTTATGTCTCTTAAGGCCTTTTGGAGTTGCAATTATATTGGCTATAAAGGCTATTGAGGTCACAGGTTCGCTAGTCGCATTATATAGTCTTCCAAGCGACCTTGCTTGACTAGATCCTCAATGACATCTTTTAAATCCCGGCATTGCGAAGTATTATGTCCGGCTTCATCATAATAGTTACAAAACTTGTTCTTGTTTCTAAACTTGGCACGGGTCTTCATAGGAGTGGGTTTTCTTAAGTCCTCCATCTTTCTCTCAATTGCAAGATCTTGTCTTGTGTATCTGATAGGATTTTGTAACTATCATGACGACCTTGATGCTGAGGTTGCTCATTTCTAGGTTCATTCTTAGCCTTCTTAGCGACCTGACTATTTGCATTGTTACTTTGACCTTCACCTCCGTTCCTACCATTGCTTCTTTTCTTCAGCTGGTAGAAACTATCTAGTTCTTCTGTTTGGTTAGACTTTTTGAAGCCAAAGGTTTCCTCCCATCTAATCTCCTTTGCAGCTCGCTCGTAGAACTCGCCTAGGTTCTTCACTGGAGACTTATAGATGTTCTCATAGAGCTTCCCATCCTTACGAAGTCTAGCTGAGATCGCAGTTAGGATGCTTTCATCTGAGGGATTCTCCACATTAGTGACCTCATGTCTGAACTTGGTAATGTAGTCCTTCAAGGACTCGTTCTGTTGTTGAAAGATTGTAGCGAGGTGACAGGATGGTACGAGCTACCTCTTCAGATCCCGATACTGATTGATGAATTTTTGTTGACATTCCTCCCAACTACCTATACTGCGAGCTAGAAGACTCTTGAACCAGATCCGTGGAACGTCGCCTAAGGTGGCCGAGAAAACACGACATTTCACTAAGGGGTTGGACGTTTGTAAATTCATCTGGACATTAAAGGCATCGAGGTGATCATAAGGGTCGGTATCACCCTTGTACTGCTGAATGCTTGGTAGCTTGAATCTATGAGGGAGAGGCTGCGTCTCAATCTCCCTTGTAAACGGAGTCCCCTCTTCATAGTGCTCACGCTGGCCTTGAGCATCAGGTCACGCCTCAAGCTGTTGGATCCTTTGAAGAAGCTCCTCCACCTCGTTTGCGTACTGAGCTTCAGCTCGGGCTCTATTATAACCAGCTTCTACTCGCCTACTTCTATCTTGACTTACCCTTATCACCAGGCTTGCGGGGCGTGCAACTTCTCTTTCTTCGCAAACAGGGCGACCTCCGGCTCTAGAGCGCACATTAGAGGAACGAGCTGAGTCAGCAGGTAGCTGCACATCTCTAACTGGCCTTTCTAGCCCTTGCATTCCATGCTGCGGAAATTCCTGCCTTTGAGCCTCAACCTCATCTCTAGGCGTGTTCTACGCCTGAGCCTTCACTAACGAATTGACAGCATCCGCGAGCTGTCGAACTGTGAGCTCCAACACTTCCTGTCTTTGGTACCACGCCTGTTGCATCTCAACTAGAGCGTCTGAAACATATTGGCGAGGGGGCAAGGGTGGCATGCCTGTTGCAGCACCTACTGCCTGACCATACGATGGGCCTGCTGCATGTCGCGCTGATGTTGACTGGTCTGGCTCTCTGCTTGATCAGCCTGTGAGCCTACGTATTTAGTTTGTTTGGTTCTTGCCATGTCTGAAAGTTGAAAACTTGAAATAGAATAGATTGCAGTCTAGGCCCTTCTTCTAGCGCCAAATTGTCGACGTTGGAATTCAGTCGACGGGTAATCGATACCCAATACCTGCAATCAATGTGAGAAAGCACAAATACCAAGAAAGAACACAGACAAGAACCGAGAATCAAATAAGGAACACAAAATTTTTACGTGGTTCAGCAATAATAGGCCTACATCCACGACTGTCTATCTCTTAAATTCTGCAGAGTGACAGTATGTTATTAAATATTTTCTGATCATGTTACAATGATTTTAACCCATATTTATAGGGAAAGAGACGTTACAATTCTGGTTGCAGCAAATCAGGAAAAGAATCCTGAATTAATTACACTTCCCAAATAATTTGGAAAAATAAGGAAAAGAATTGCAAATTAATTACACTTCCTAATTTGGTTAGAATAATATCAGGAAATTGTCATAATTATCTTGAGATAAGGATGATTGAATTTGAATTTGAATTAACTTTCATATCTGGAGAGAGAATCATTATTTGATTAGGTAACTGCATTTTCTGGAAGATATTGCATTAATTACGCTTTGAGCGACTTCGAGCTGGATGCTGAGGAGCTGAGAGCTGAAAGCTGAGAGCTCCATCCTGCTAGCTGTGAGCTGGAGGTAGCTAGCTATGAGCTGGTTCAACTAGCTGTGAGCTGGAGGCAGCTAGTTGAGAGCTGGATCCTGCTAGCTGAGAGCTGC
This sequence comes from Litchi chinensis, assembly GCA_019925255.1. Classification (NCBI taxonomy): domain Eukaryota; kingdom Viridiplantae; phylum Streptophyta; class Magnoliopsida; order Sapindales; family Sapindaceae; genus Litchi; species Litchi chinensis. The sequence continues at coordinate 97,205 of CM034471.1, forward strand.
GAGCTGCGAGCTGCTGAGCTGGGAGCTGAGCTAGCTAACTGCGACTGCGAGCTGTGACCTGCGAGCTGAGCTAGCTGAGAGCTGAATGATGAGCTAGCTGACAGCTGCGACCTGCGACCTGCGAGCTGGGAGCTAAGCTAGCTGAGAGCTGAATGCTGAGCTAACTGACAGCTGCAACCTGCGACCTGCGAGCTGGGAGCTAAGCTAGCCGACAGCTGCGACCTTGAGGTAGCTAGGTGCGAGCTGAGAGCTGGGTCAGTTTATTGGATTGGTTCTTTGGGCTTTTACCAACCCATTTTTGCAATCCTAAAAATAGGCATAACATCTGATATGTTCCAGATGAAAACATTTGGAATGTTTATTTGGATGCTGGTGTCTAAGTTTACAAGTCCTATGTTTTCTAATGGAAAATAGTTAGTTGTTTATTAAAGATTACTTAGTGTATTGTTCTAGCTAATGTGTTTTTGTAGTTGACATTACTGATTTCTTTTGAATACAGGATTCATTTGAGGTTAAGATGATTCACGGCTTTAATTATGATGTGGAGCATTGGCCTATATAGTTTCATGATTTTTTTGGGCGATCAAAAGAACATTACTTTTACGGTTACTACTGCGTGAAAGAGTAACATTTAGTTGTTACTTGTACATTATAGAATTTTTCTGTGTATTATTGAGTTTCGAGCTCCAAATTTAAAAATGCAATAGGCTATTAACAAATTATTTAGTAGTAGTTTCATTGTCCAATTATATACGTCTTCGTTTGATTGAATGAAGAATTAATATTTCGGTTTTCACAACCACAAATTTATATATCCATGTTGGAAGAGTAGAGGTGGAATTCAAAGTTGATGGTGTATTTACAAATTAGTGTTGATTGCTCAACTTATTTTCCTTACCTGCATGAGACACTTAATATCAAAACTCATTGGATGATATAATAACCATAAATACTACAAATCACATTGCAATATTTTGAACAAAATTTTTACATAAATTTTTGGAAAGTGTTGGATTATTCAATAACGATTTGCATAAAATTATGCATTTTTTTCAATTAGTGTAGGATATCTCGAATTTTACTTTGGTTTTCTCTTCAATATCCAATATTTATAAAAAGAGATCCCTTCATTAACATTGTTGTCAACATAGATATATATATATATAATTATATCTTGCGATTATGAAAAGATGACGTCATGTAATTATGTTAGTTGTGGCAGCTAGAGCCTCAAAGTATATAAGAAGCAATATGTGATGTTGTTTTTCGAATCTTGTTATGATAATCGATGGCTCTCGTTGACTCTTGCAAGATACAATTATTTTGTGTCATTGAGACTAAAATTGATATTTCACTTGTTCAGGAAATAACTAGATCTTTAGACATATGTTATTAATCCTAGGCATCATGTTTAGTTTAATTCTAGAAAGCTTCGTAGCAGCTAAAATACCAAGTCTGATATAATGCATTTCCCATGTCCCTCCACAGTCCACACCATGAACGATGATTATATATGGTACTTTGTGCTTGTAAAGAAAAAATTTGGTGGGCAGCCTCCCTGCTTCCATCGAGTCTGCCTTATGGGCACACATATGGCTTCATGTGGCCATTTCATGCAATAGTATTTTTTTCATAATCTTCAAATTCAATAAGACCTAACAAAGTCACGTAGGAATAGTGATCATAAACAAAGAAAGAGCAGTATCTTGACAGTGAACCCATTTTACGTTATCAAATTTTAATGGAGACTCTAAACTAAATTCTTACATTACCAGCTTTTCAATATATATATAATTACTGGACCTATACAATGTCCAAGTATAAGAAACAATCGATCAAATTATTTAATGTGTTTATTATGAGTTTATATCAATCGATTGGTAATATTAAATCAAACAGTTGAATGTCGATTGTGATTTAGACAAAGTAATAAACGCTAAAAGGTTGGTCAGAGTAATCTTGCTTAATTCTAAAAATATATAATTGTAGTGATGAAGAAGTAAAAGGTAATTAAGAATTGATTATCATATATTTACACAGGAACAGTGAGGGCATGTAGGTAGAGCTGCTGGGCTTGAATTGAAGTGCCTACCCTAAGCAATAACAAGATTGACTAACATGCATGTATTGTAGCTTCTAGGGAAAATAAATTAAGAAGCTAACAAATAGAGATATAAATTTGGTCATTTATGCGTTGACACGATTCATATTTAATTAACACGAAACCTAAAATGGTGACTCTTATTAGGCGAGCTTTGAATAATTGTTTTGATCCATATTAGAAGTGATAGAATATATGTTTTCCTGTACCTGCATACTACTTCAAATTAAATTGTGTACATAAATTGATGAAACTACTGAGTAAGGCACATTAATAGTAAAGCATGAATGGGCATATCTAGATTTTGGATTTTACCAAACTTCAAATATTACAGCTCATGTACATGTGACATGGCAATGGATTGATGGAATCTGATAAGAGTCTCAAACTTATATCCAATTTTTTTTCGAAAACTAAACTTGAATCTAATTAGTTCAAAAAATAAAAAAAATAAAAAAACTTGAATCTAATTAATAATCATAGCAGTTCATCTACATCTAATTTAATTAATAATTATAACAGCTCATCTACATCTAATTTTAGTATTTAATGATGACAAAGACATTACAAACACTCTAATAATTATACTACAATTGTTAAGAGATATTCAATTGAGATTGTATCCACTAATTACTTTTTTACATCTCATTCAAACATAAAATTATTTGGTTGAAACTAATTAGTAAAACTTTGAAATCAAACACAAATCTAGACTCCATAATAGCAAGAGAAAGAAAATCACATATTAATAGTGCGTTTACTTCATTTGGAGGTATCGGAACCCCAAATTGATGTGGAACCCACACTTTCATTCTCATTACGGAACGAATTTTAAACAAATAAACGTCATCAATCAATCTCATTCCTCATTCTCATTCCCTAATCCATGAAGTAAACATACCCTAAAGTCTTGATTATGCGATTGTACAATCTATAAATAACTATATTTCTCATTAACTTCTTGAAAGAAAATAATAAGTAAATGATATCATGGAGTCGTGATTTGATGTATAAAACATGATAAAAATAAAACTTCATATGAAAAGTAGTCCAACGTTAATGATTAGGATATTAGATATTCATATGACGGTGCATAATGAAAATAGTTAAATAATATATTTAAAAAAAGTTAAATAATAGTAAAATAGTAGCTTAAAATGGTAAATAAATAATAGTAAAAAAGTGAAAGAAAGAGGGGTAGAAAAGGAAAGTGAGGAAATGGAGAAGACACACGTGTGGGGGAGAAGGAGAACGTGTGGGGAACAGCGCGCTAAGCTGGGCTGGGTCTATATATTATTTCCTACACCTTCGCTTCTCCTCCAAGTCTTTTCCTTTTAATTTACTGTTACAGACTAGTTTTCCTTTTGTTTTATTTGTTTTTGTTTTTCAAAAACAATCAAACAAAAACGCTTTCTAATTTTATACACTTCAAAACAATATTCTCCTCTCCTCTGTCTCTCTTTCTCCTTCTTTTGTATTCACAGTTTCACACAAACAAATTAACGTCGCCGCAACTCGGTCACATGGACGACCTCCGCCGGCGACCTCTAACCACCACCAAGAAAAAAAGCCCTCCTCCTACTACAAAGGCCTCCGATGCACTTCCACTGCCTCTATATCGGACCAACTCCCTCTTCTTCACTTTGTTTTTCTCTGTTGCCTACTTTCTTCTCCACAGGTGGCGTGACAAGATCAGAACTGGTAGCCCTCTCCATGTCTTGACGTTCTCCGACATCGCCGCCTTGGTCTGCTTGATCGCCTCCGTCATTTACCTCCTCGGCTTCTTCGGCATTGACTTCTTCCATTCCTTCATTCCCCGCCAAACCGACACCACCTGTTACGTCCACCACCAAACACAAGAACAGTTTGATCATGTCAAACAACAACCACTCAAGTTGGACGCGGAGAAAGACGATGGGGAGATTGTCAAACAAGTGGCATCCGGGTGCACCCCTTCATATTCTCTGGAGACCAAGCTGGGGGACTGCAAACGAGCAGCCAAGATCAGACGCGACGCCTTGCAAATGACGTCAGGCAAGTCGTTGGAGGGAATGCCGTTGGAGGGTTTCGACTACGACTCCATACTGGGGCAGTGCTGCGAGATGCCAGTCGGCTACGTGCAGATCCCGGTGGGGGTGGCGGGGCCCTTGTTGCTCGACGGGGAGGAGTACACGGTGCCCATGGCCACCACGGAGGGGTGTCTAGTGGCCAGCACCAACAGGGGTTGCAAGGCCATTTACGCTTCCGGTGGAGCCACTTCTGTCTTGTTAAGAGATGCCATGACAAGAGCTCCTGTTGTCAGGTTTTCTACTGCTAAAAGAGCTGCCGAGTTGAAGACTTTCTTGCAGCATCCTAACAATTTCGACACCCTCGCTGTTGTTTTCAACAGGTTGGCTTTCTTCCTAGAATCAAATCCCTCAAACTAGAATATATGTTGTTTGCATTAGTGGTCTTTGTTAGGTCGAGTAATTATCGACATGTCAAAAAGAAATATAAATTCAACGAGAAGAGGTAGGTAGGTTAGCGTTTTCAGTTGTTCTCTGTATTCAAGTTTGACTCTTTCATTTTCATTCATTATTCTTTTCTTTTATATGGGGATGATATCTTGTTGATGTTGATGTATTGCTTATTATTTTTACACTTTTGTGTATGTGCATCATTTGATTAGCATTCTAATAGCTGCATAACTTATTGTTAGAACAAATTATATGATTTGATTTTTAAAACAAACTATATTCTTGCATAGTACTCAAGCCATAAATGCATACATATATTTTGAGTGCAGATCGAGCAGATTTGCAAGGTTACAAGAGATAAAATGTGCATTAGCAGGGAAGAATCTGTATATGAGGTTCGCCTGTAGCACTGGGGATGCCATGGGCATGAACATGGTCTCTAAAGGTGTCCAACATGTCCTTGATTTTCTGCAGACCGATTTTCCTGATATGGATGTGATTGGCATCTCTGGTAAGTGTACTTCCTTCTATGTTTGATTGTCTACTCATATTTGTTTGTTGTATGTGTTTTGTATTTTCATGAGACAAACCAGCTAGTCTTTCACGTGGACTTGTTAGATTTAATATTATTGTTGATAAACTGAATTCATGCATGTGAAAATGTTCTAGGTAACTTCTGTTCGGACAAAAAACCAGCAGCTGTGAATTGGATAGAGGGGCGTGGAAAGTCAGTGGTGTGTGAGGCAGTGATAAAGGAAGATGTGGTGAAGAAGGTGTTGAAAACAAATGTGGGTGCATTGGTGGAACTGAACATGCTCAAGAACCTAACAGGATCAGCAATGGCAGGGGCTCTAGGAGGCTTCAATGCCCATGCCAGCAATATAGTTTCAGCAATTTACTTAGCTACTGGTCAGGATCCTGCTCAGAATGTGGAGAGTTCTCACTGCATCACCATGATGGAAGCTGTAAATGATGGCAAAGACCTTCATATCTGTGTCACCATGCCTTCCATTGAGGTACTAGTACTACTAATACAAGATAATTTAAAAAATATAAACCCTACAGGTCTAGTATTCTAGTTCGCTATAACTAATAAAAGAATTAATGATGTCATGCCAATTGTTCCAAAATATTGAACAATATAATACAAAATGTTTGTGGAGTTTTTTCCTATCTAGGGGGGGACCGGGTAAGTAGAAGCCAAGATCCTTTGAAACTAGTCAGCTTCTTTTCGATTAAACAATTTGACATGTTATGTCGTGTTTTTAATTGTCAACTGAATTTCAAGGTTACAAAAGCAATGAAATGCATTTAAAAATCTCTGTTGTGATGAGTACTGACTTGGCTTTGTAAATATTTTAATGGGAATCAGGTGGGTACAGTTGGAGGTGGCACACAATTAGCATCTCAGTCAGCGTGTCTGAACCTACTTGGTGTAAAGGGTGCTAACAAGGAAAACCCTGGTTCAAACTCAAGGCTGTTGGCTACCATTGTAGCTGGTTCAGTTTTAGCAGGTGAGCTTTCCCTCATGTCTGTCCTTGCAGCTGGGCAGCTTGTGAAGAGCCACATGAAGTACAACAGATCTAGCAAAGATGTCTCTAAATTAACTTCCTAAGTGGACAAGGTGATCAACTAACAACCATACTTTGACGTTCAAAAGTAAGAAAAAAAAAAAGTTTTGAAATAGAGTGTGTCAATGGGAGGTGGGGCTTGGATAGAGTAGTAATAGTGGTGGTGGTGGTGGTGGTGGTGTGTAGCCTGAAAGAAGACAGGTGGGGAGAGGGGGTAAAAAAAAAAAACCAAAGCAATCAAAGGATGTTTATTGCGGTTGTTGTAAAATACTTCTTTTTTTAAGTAAACAAAGTCATGTGAGGGGCAGAACTCTTTCCAGGATGTATAAAAAAAAGGAGCCAGCAATCGTGGATTGTGGAGGAAAGTCGGTGGGTGTACCATATCTTGTTTTTAGTTTGTGTCCGTCTCCCTCTCAAAGCCACATGTTGGTTCCAAATATTTGATATTTTGTGTTTTTCTAGCAGGTTGTTTTAGCCTGTACTCTGTTTTTTCTTAATGTTGTTGTTAATTGTCTCTTGGTTGATATTAATTTAGAGAAGGGCATCTTGTAATGGGATTTAGATCTGGTTTGAAAGGTTTGCTTTTCGTCCTTTATCATTCTGTAGCTCTGTAAAACTTGTGAGACTACCCTTTCTGATTTAATTAGTCTTGAGTAGTGGATGCTTAGATCTTGTTCACTTGATTATTTAGAATTAAAAATTTTTGCATCCTGGCTTGGCTTCAAGGGGATATGCAATTGTTAATAATACATACATATGCGAACTAGTTTAAAAAAAAAAAAAAAAAAACATATGTAAACTGAAATTGTTTTTCAAATAAGCAAAAATCTAAATTCAGTAGGGACCAGTCACTGTCAATCTCCATTATTTTAAACTTAATTGTTCAAGTGTGAAACCATCCACAATTTTCACAATGTACGGCTAATGATTCATGGATGCGTTATTTTGAATTGAGCCGGAAAGCGTTAAATCCGTTGACTCTAGTACACACGGTTTTTGAAACATAGCCCTAACTCGCTTCTCACTTTAATTAAAACTTTTACTACTTGATCTTAATGGTAAGGTATGCTAGGGGCGGGTAGTTTTAACCCAATCTAATAAATCCAACTCAACCTAATCATATATTATTAGATTAAGTTGGATTAAATCTTAAAAAAATTAAGATAAATTAGATTGGATTAAGTTAAAAATTAAATTGAGTTCGATTGGATTGACAACCTAACCTAAGAAACACCCATCTCTAGTTCCCAATCTAAAATTTTCCCCTCCCTCTAAAATAATAACTACTAGAGATGAGAATAAAGGACAGCTTCTATAGTTAATTGAATATTTTATTTTTAATCATTGAATTTTTATTTATACTCGTTTTATTTATAATCAAATTGTTAAGACTATAAAAATTATCAATTAGACCTTTGTGATAGATAAACTTCAACCCGATCAACCTAACCCGACTATTATTAGATTGGATTGGATTGGGTTGAAGAATTTATTACGTTTGGTTGGGTTGAGTTGAATTGCAAATTGTTCAATGCAACTCACGTTGGATTATGAGATTTTCAACCCAATCCAATCCAAACCCAAATATGTTGACCCCTATGGTCCACAACTCAATGCACCAGTTGCTCTGTATTTTCTTTCTGTAATATGATCGTCTATATAACAAAGTTTCTATGGCACATCAATGCACCCCTCGAACTAAAGATAATTAAAGCATCAGAGCCAGAGAGCCAAGCAAGTTGGAAAACGTTCATACAAAGAATCTTGTGTTCTAATTTTTGCCGCATTCAATTATATGTTAAGCAAAGCACCATCAAAGTAACCTAATGGCATAGCAATGGAAGTATGTATAAGTACCTAAAGTTGCTGCAACATTATCTCATTAGGTATTTGGCTCGTATTCAGTCAGGATTTGAACCAAAAAAAAAACTACCAAGCATAAACTACAGTGGTATCTCTTCCATGCTGAAACAATACTCTTCCCTTCTAAAACAAACTAAAACCAATACCGCTAACTGTACAACTTCGATGCTGCCTACAGTCACTGACCACAGAAATCTGTATGCAAGTAGATAAGAAGAAAACTAATGCATCAAGGAGATACATCGAATGCTAATATTTGCTAAATAACCTAACAAATCATCATACAAATATATATATATCAATTCAGACCCATCCCAGCTGATGCACAGGTTTTTAAACTTAAAGCCATTCTTAAATGTATACAGTACAATTTAGCAGTAATATTGCAGATCTAAAGCCATTCAACCAAGAATGTGAAACAGAAGGCTTTTAATTATGATACCATCCAACAATTACATTCTAAAATGATGTACTAAGACAAACTAAAAACATATTGCCAACCCAATTAACATTAGCCAATGCAATATCGGAAGTCAATAAATCAACAATTCCAACACATCAATAGGCCAGAGAGAGAGTCCTCAAGTAGATTAAAATCGTGCATAGTGAAGAATCAATCACTCTTACCCTCCTGGGATTCTATCTCTTGCAAGTACTGTTCTGCTTCCAGAGCAGCCATACACCCTACACGGCAGAAATAAAGAAATGAACATGTTAAATGAGCTAAATAAGGAACAAGAAAAACAAGGAATTTGGTTTAAATAAAATGATTTTGCTCATTTGCAGGAGACGTATTCACTATGTCAACATAAAGTAGAGTGTTAACAAGTATGCAATGTATTTTTAGTAGATGCAATGAAGTAGACAGAGCAGGAAGCCTCGCCGCCGCCACCAACTTTTATACTCCAGTCAATGAATAAAAGAAAAAATAGCAGCTTCCTTTTGTTTAAATATATTAATTACAAAGGTATTCCATTCCACTACAGTCCTGGAGCATATTACATAATTTACAACTCATTTGTATTATGTTTCTTCTAATAATTTCAAATAATTACTATAGAATATTAAAAATATATGAGAAGCAGTGGAGAAAACCAAAGATCATTCAATAAGTGGCCCATGTTATTAACAAGGACACACACAAGCATATCATAAATGTCTCTAAACCATCTATAATGATATCAACGTGACTAACCAGTGCCAGCCGCAGTGATAGCCTGGCGGTACTTCTTGTCCTGAACATCTCCACAAGCAAGAACACCACGAACACTCGTCTGCGTTGTGCCGGGCTTCGTAACAACATACCCATCATTGTCAAGCTCCAATTGTCCATCCAAGAACTTGGTTGCAGGCTCGTGTCCAATAGCGAAAAACAACCCTGAAACCTTCAAATCCGAAACCTCCCCACTCACCACATTCTTCACTTTCAACCCACCCAAAACCCTATCCCCATAAGCCTCCACCACCGTCGAATTCCACACCACTTCGATTTTAGGGTTCGTCAGAGCCCTGTTCTGCATAATCTTTGACGCCCTGAAAGTGTCCCTCCTGTGGATTATATACACTTTCGACCCGTACTTTGTCAAGAAGTTCGCTTCTTCCATCGCCGAATCGCCTCCGCCGATCACCGCCAGCGGTTTCTCACGGAAAATCGGAGCGGCTCCGTCGCAGACGGCGCAAGCGGAGATCCCTCTGTTCCAGAATCCACCGGCTCCATCACCCGAGCCGGGAAATTTCAACCTTTTGGCGACGGCGCCGGTGGCGACGACGACGGAATCGGCCAAAACGATCTTGGAATCTGAAAACACCTTGAAAGGGAAGGAGGAGAAGTCGACTTTGTTGACGGTTTCGGTGAAGATCTGGGTACCGAACCGGAGCGACTGGTTGCGGCAGCGGTCCATGAGTTCGATGCCGAGAATGCCGTCGGGGAAGCCAGGGAAGTTCTCGACGTCGGAGGTTGTGGTCAGCTGTCCACCAGGCGCGATGTCATTGGCCATCCATCCCTCGAACATGACCGGCTTCAGCTCGGCTCGTGCGGCATAGATGGCGGCCGTGTGAGCGGCGGGGCCGCTCCCGATGATGCACACTTTGGTCTTAAGAGTGTCGTCCATGGCGGCGGGGGCGGAGGAGAATGAGGTTGTTTTCGACGGTGCAGATGCTATAAAGGAGCGTGCTTTTGTCAATAGACGACTCAGTTTACGAGGGATTTTATAGCGCATTTTTTGGATACGCGGTTTTTTAGGCGCCAAATGGGAAAACGTTTTCGAGTTCTTTAGTCCGTATTGTTGCGTCCAAAATGTTGATGTTAGAATCGAATTTTTGGTTTGCTTTTGTGATGGATAAATCGTTTCCTTGATGCCAAATAGTTGCCAACAGGAGTTCAATTTTGGCTTGTTGATTTCTCAAAGGGAAAAGAATCATAGTATATATATATATATATATTATGTTTGTTCCGTAGCAAATATTTCTTTGATTTTTCGTTACACATGTGAATCTAGATACAATTTTTCAGTAGCATCTGTCTTTTGGTTGATTTTGCCGTGTTGGCACCCAATGTACATTTAATGATCAACGCTGAATTATTTCCGTCATGACTTATAACCATCAAAACCTCGTTTTGGGCTCGTTAATGGACACATCGAAAGACTAAAATACAAGGCTAATCGAGTTAATTGGTGGATTTGGCCCAACCCAGCTAAAGTTTAGTGTGAGAAACGTAGGCCGAAAAGGTTGAAAATCATATCCCACTTGCTAATGTATCTTACTACATTCAAGTTCTCGTGACTTTGTAGATGGTGTTCCCATGCTTCCTTAAAACCAAAATCCCCTATATTTTATCTACAAGGTTGGCATTTGGCATTTGGCAAGCCAAGTTTGGTCCAATTCATTCTTGTGAGCTACTTCAAAGCTTACTGAAACCTTATGAAAATTGTGATTTTTCTAATTTCATAGATGATTTATATTATCTTATTTTAAATCCAACTGATATCATCTTTGTTAAGATAAAACTTCAATCTAAATATGAGTTTTGATCATTAAAAAACGTCACTTGACCATACAATTGACATTAAAAAACACTAACTTATGCTAACGATGCTAACCAAAACTGTATAAGAATTGATATTAATATAGTTTTATGGTTGATTTATGTTTTATATTTATTTTTTAATCCAATTAAAGTCCTATTTTTCAAAATATAATTTTAATATTCACACAAGTCTCAAGTATTAAAACTTCATTTGACCCAAACCATATAAAACTAAACTTCAAGTATCAACAAACATTAAAAGATTATATGATAGGTCCTGGCCAAAACCATGTAAGAACTAATAAAGCATAAATCTTCAAAAAAGGTTCGAGTGTTAAAAACTTTATTTAATAGTTAAACTAAAAGTAAAATACACTCGTACTAATGGGCAGACCGAGTTAGTTGATGGGTCTGGCCCAAAGCAAAATTGGGCTAGGAAAAAGCAGCCCATGCACCCAGTCTAAAATATAGATCTAGAAAGCGCAAAATCAGTGGGCACATCAACATAATTAGTGATAATAAAGATGGTCTAACCTTAATTAAATAATAGAAGAAAAGGGACCAGCAAAATGATTGAGGCATTACTTGTGAAGTTCCATAAAGTCAGAGATATTATGACAATTTGGGTTTCAACAAATATTTAATTCCAAATTATAAAAACTTTACCCTCATTTTCTTCTTCGTATTTTTGCTTAGTCAAATAATGACAAATGTATTAGGTGGTAATATATTCAAAACTTTAGAATCTTAAAGCCTACCTACTCTGAACCTTCCCAAGATTGCCACCATATCACCACCACACATTATTTTTTCCATAACTCAAAAAAAGAGAAAAAAAAAAAAAATCCATGGATTGATAATCATAAAATTAATCACCAGTAATAGTGATATATGTTTCGGCCGAAACTATCGTTCAAAAGTCTACTATATCTTCAAACATCTCTTTCTTTCGTTAGATTGTTTTTTTCCAATTCGTGACTACGATTTAACCTGCAGAACAATCGACACCTTTGGTGACCCATAGCATCCTCCGGTACTTAAATCAAAGCTTTTTACTTTGTGGTTATTAATTCTTAACAAGTATATTTTTCACCCTAAAACTGACTAACTCATTGATGAAGCACTCAATAAGCTTGGAAGCAAAAACTTAATTTTCAAGTATTGCAATGCATGTGAAAGTATTCATCATTTATCACTTGAGTTGTTCTTAGATTGATAAGTATTTATTGCATATTGAACATTTGTTATTAATTTATTTAAAAGATAATCCTTCCAAAGGTTATTGTTTTATACCTTCGGAGACATATTTATTTAATTATATGGTTTTACATGTTATTTAACATTCGCTCAAAGTTTATGACGCACGTCACATGCTTTATACTTATTGTACGAATGTATCTTTCTTTCTATTCAACCTATTTTGCATCCATACAATATCTAATTTTGATTATTTCACAAAAAGCTGTAAAATCTAAAACATTGTGGTATCATTTAATTTCTGTCATTTTTTTTCACAGAAATCTTTTAAAAAAAATACAAAATTAAAAATAAACAAGACATCTGCAAAACTCAAGATGGAATATACATTATACATAGAGAAAGGTAAAAACAAAAAATAAAAAAGCAAACAAATGATAAAGAAATTAAAAATTAAAATAATAATGATGATGATGATTTCTCTCTCTATCGTGGGCTGACAGGATTTTGATGATGATCATCGACGGAGATGGAGGAGCGTTTGATGAACTCTAAACAATCAGCAATGGCTTCAGAGTAGAAAGAATTGGAGCGAGCAAAAGATCTCAACCTGCAATTATTAATGTTTGATGAAGATGAAGATGATGAATCCATCATCGCGAACCTCCTCCGGCTGCTGCTATTGTTTCTTGGGAAAACATAACTTCTATTAGTAGTAGTGCCCTTTTTAAGAGATTTGAGAGCCTGTTTGCATGAAAATCTCAACCTACTCAGCACCCTGAACATGTACACAAACTTTGCTCTTAGACCCTGGACTGAAAATCTTCTATGGTTCAGCTTGAAGCCTCTGCTGCCATGGTTACATATCGGTCTCCTCCCAACTCTGCTGTAGTAACTCATGACTGGTTATTCTATAACAACAAGAGAAGAACAGGTTGATGAAGCTATATATATTTTTGAGTGAATATAAAGGTGAAGAAGGACTTTTTTGAATGGATGCATGTGCAAGGAAATAGCTTGGAAAATGGTGGGTGTTGAGAGGAATGATCAAAGTGTGTGCGTTTATATATATATAACCTTGTTGTTAAATACAGCGTGAAAATGGGGTTTGATTATGGGTTCTTGGTTCTATTTAATTGGGTGTGATTAACGAGAAAGAGAAAGTTATGTTAATAATTGTAATGGTAGGGCCCTAGGGACATCACGATTAAAGAAATTATCCCATTGTTTTTGTTTTCAAATTAGGTGACTAAAGTAAAGCAACAGTAACCGTGTTATGCTGTGTTTATGATATGAATTCAAATAATCTAGTTTTGACTTTCTTCATAAAATAGAGAGCATTGAAAATTTTTTATTTATATTTAAGATATATTGTGGTAATCGTATTGAAATGATGATTCGATTTCAAAAATAGATAAAATTAGGTGAGTAAAGTGACCTTGTAATTAACACCGGATGGACATGAATTGGTATTGTGAGTATAATTCATTTCAATTTCTTTAAAAGGGAAAACTTTTCTTAGTCTAACAAAAGCTTTGACTTTGTAAATTAATGCCCTTTTTTGGTTTTCTAATCGAGTGGATGTGGGCTGTGGTGTGGTGGGTGTTTTCTGTAGTCCATTAAGAAAGACATTGTTGTTTTTGCTTTATTTTATTTTGTCTAGAAAAATTAAATAATCTTTGATTCTTTCACAACAACAAAGTGTGTATATATAATATTAACTACAAATGGGAAGTGAAGCTTTCTGGATGTTTTTGTCACAACCTCCGGATCTTTCTTCACCATTCATTAGACATATTAATAATGAATAAAGTCGTGATTGTAATTTATAGGAGACCATTGTAAGATCGTACAGCGATGAACGAATTTATAACAAGTCGACAAAGTAAACAATAAGTTTCGATGAGTATGGGTTGGGCGGTGTATGGCCGACTTTTCTCAACACATGTGTGTATATATATATATTCTTCTAATAAACAAATGCTTAATGCATTTTCAATTTAAGTGAACAAAGAAAAACCAAGTGTCTTGAAATTTGGGGAACACAACAATTAACACATTATAGTCATGGGTTTTGGAAAAAGTGGCGTTGGTGATCCAACTTTTTGTCTTGGTAATGCGGATGGTCTTGCAACTTTTTTTCTTGGTTCAACTAGTTGTTTTGTTTGTATAATCAAGATTTTGTTTGTAGTTTGTGGAAAGTAGGTAGCCAGGAAAAACTGCTGCACGAAACTTGCCAGTTTCACACTCATTTGAGTGGAGTGGATAATTAGATTGTTAAGCGTTGACTACATGTATAAATTTGACACTTGTTGTATGACGCGTAGCCACATAATCTCTTTGTCTTAAGTTATCAGACAACTCCTAATTCATTGTTAAACGAAATCTCAATTTTTCAACGAAATTTGAAAAATTTATAAAAACATATTGAGATTATTAGTCGCACGATTACTTTAATAATAAAAAAATTTCACAAGCATACATGATGGAACTTGATTTAGACTTCCACCGTTAAAATGAATAAATAGCTGTAAAACCTTATTGTTTAACATTGAATTTCTATGTATCTAATTATTTATTAAGTATGTTAGAAGCCCTTATGACAAACTAATTTCTCTTATGAAATTCATGTTAAATTATACAAAAACAAAATGTGTAATCTTATAAGTATAGTGTTATATGTATATGTATAAATTTATTGTTCAATTACATGGCTCTAATGTGAAATCGAGTAGATAAGGCTATAAGAAGTAAGACTATTTAATGTTTTAGTTGCTCATGTGTATGAATCGCAAGTGAAACTAAATGATTAGGAGAGTGAGGTGTTAAAAGTGGTAGGTGCCTCGGCAGCCCAACAATTTTGTAAGTGTAATGTAGATGGAGTTAGAGTTGCCTTGGTTTTAGGTGACAAACATGAGATTTTTATGGATAAATGTTTTACATATTGTCGTACTGAAGGATGAGTCAAAACCTTAATCAAATGTTTGGTGCGTGACACACTGTACATGCCTTTGCCAGGAAAATATTGCAATTTACAGTTTTTGGATCCAAGAATAATAATAATTGTACAAGACACGCATTGTTGGAGCAAAATTAATCAGCCATTGACTCGAGATAACTTATTTAAATTAGCGTACAATGAGATCATTAAGATATTGTAAACAGAGAGAGCATGTCTAGTTTTCGAAACCGATGTTACTAGTTGTCAATATAAATGAGTTCAACTTAAATTCTTTAACAAGAAAGAGCAAACTTTCTATTGTCAAGAAACAAAAAAAAAAAAAAAAAAAGCAGACTTTTAATACCAACTTTAAATTAAATTTCTTAACCTATCATCATAATGGATATGATAAACTCATTTAGTTAAAGTCTTTGTGATGAAGTCGAAGCAGGTGGAGTAAACGTAGAGACAAACAATTGAATGGAAATAAATCGATTTTTCAGAAGATCAAACATTGATTTTTTTGTATTGAAAATAGATTAGCGGTGTTCATTAATTTAGTTAATTAAATTAAATTTGTTGTAATCAACTAGACCTGCTGTCTCCAACAACTTGTTAAAATTTAGAACACAATCAAAGGCTCAGCTCATAATTTTGGAAAAACTTTAATCTCCCTCCCACTCATCTTACCTTATATTTCTGTTAATAATTTAATTTTAAAATCTATACTATGCATATTAAGATTCAGCAAAGATGACAATTATTAAAAATAAAAATAAAAAAACAAAAATAATAATAAGATCCCGTTAGTATCACCCTCTAAAATTATAGTCTTCACTTCCAAGCCCTCACAAAAAAAATGTCATCGTCAGATTCACAGCAATCGGAGTCCGCTCCTCCGTCGGACAACTCCGACGAGAATCCCTCACCGCCGTCTCCGATTCCTCTGGCGTGGCCGCCAGATGGGAAGCCAAGTGAGGAATGGGTCCAGAATCTGATGTCGGTGTTCGACTGGTCTTCCAAACACCTCCCTCCCGCTGATCTCCCCTCCGTCTTGCCCGTCGACGTCTTCGACAGCCTGGTCCTCTCGGCCTCCAAAATCCTCCACAAAGAGCCCAACTGCGTCCGGATTGACGACGGTCTCGACCACGACGACTCCACCGTCGTCGTCGTCGTCGGAGACGTCCACGGTCAGCTGCATGACGTTCTTTTTCTCCTCAAAGACGCTGGCTTTCCTTGCCAAAACCGCTTCTTTGTCTTCAATGGTGATTATGTGGATAGAGGAGCTTGGGGTCTCGAGACTTTTCTGGTCTTGCTAGCTTGGAAGGTACTCCTCTTGCTTTAATTCAGTTCCATAGTTTCTCTTCTTAGTTTTATGAGTCAGCAACTGTGTGCATGAAGAGATGTTAATGAATGTTATATTTTGAAGGGAAAGTTTGGAAATTTAAATGATATGCTTATACGAATCAACTATTGTTGCCTCACTACACTGCTTATAATCAATGTTGATGCTTTCACGCCCTTAATCTTCTCTTTTGTTTTGTATTGTAACTTCATAATTGCACTTGTTTCTTGATAATGGTTGTAAATTTAAATACTCCCATTTGGACAATCTCTAAAAGAATTTAGCTTTGTGAAATAAGTTGACAACTTATAAATGTTTGCATGAAGCATTGTGAAATAAGTTGACAGCTTGTTTTGAGAATGATAATAATTTTAGTGTCACTGTGGTTAGGCTTCTAGGTTCCACATTTTGTAACATTTTGCAATTGGGTAAATCTGTCTATTGTCATTTTGTTCGGATTTGGCCAGTTGTTTGTGCTTGCGCAGTTGATCCAGAACATGATAGAATTTCCTTGTAAAACGTTGTTTTTATGTTTATGTTTGTGTGCAATTGATTTTTGTTGTGTTAGGATAGTGATTTTTAGTATGGTAATGAAGCAATTTAATTTGACACTATATTTTTGTCTAGGTTTGTCTGCCAAATAGAGTATATCTGCTTCGTGGAAATCATGAATCCAAGTATTGTACATCTGTATATGGTTTCGAGAAAGAAGTTCTGGCTAAGTATGGCGATAAAGGTAAGCATGTCTACCGCAAATGTTTGGGATGCTTTGAAGGGCTTCCGTTGGCCACAATAATAGCTGGAAATGTATATACGGCTCATGGAGGACTTTTCCGCAGTGTTTCCGTTACCCCATCAAAGAGATCAAAAGGGAAGAAGAATCGTCGGATAATTCTCAATCCGGAAACGACCTCTTTAACTCTTGGTTCTTTGGAAGAATTACTCAAAGCTCGAAGGTCAGTTCTTGATCCTCCGTGGGAAGGGCTGAACTTGATTCCTGGAGATGTGCTATGGTCGGATCCATCGATGAAACTTGGCCTTTCGCCAAATAAGGAGAGAGGCATTGGTTTATTGTGGGGTCCTGATTGCACAGAGGAATTCTTGAAGAAGTTCAATTTGAAGGTAATTACAGAACCAAAATTTTTCTTTTAAGTTAGTTCAGTTCTGTTTCTTATCTTTTACTTCAGGATGGAGATTATGCGATTTCAGCTTGTAGATAAGAGATAATTGAATGAGTTTCTTTAGGGGTACAAAATTTGTGAGAACTGTTAGCATTATGTGTAATTAAAATTATCTTGCTATTGATGTCTTTACACCATCTGCAAAAATTATGAGACCTGCTAGCTTTATATGTCATTAAACGTGTTGTTTATATATTGTTGGTATTGTCTTTGCACGGCTCTCTGTGATAGCTGTTGAAAGCTGACTGTTATTTAGAGTTGTGGACATACAATTCTAATATTGCAATGGTCATTCCTGTTGCTTTAGTTAATTATCAGATCACATGAAGGCCCTGATGCTAGAGAAAAGAGATCTGGTCTCGCAGGAATGGACAATGGGTATACTATAGATCATGAAGTAGAATCAGGGAAGCTGATTACTCTTTTCAGTGCTCCTGACTACCCACAGTTTCAGGTATCTTCACATTCATAAAAGTTCTTAGTTTCTTTGCTGTCAAAGGTAGTGCTTCATACCTCTATAGTCTATACAAATTTATCTACAGTCAATGAATACTTTTGTGCTGTTATTAATCTCACCTACAAAATTTCTTATTATAGCTAACATAGGTGTTCCCATGTAGGAAATTTTGTTATAATTATTTAAATGTGTTGAAATTTGAGTGTCTGTAAATATTTTGATGAGGGATTGAGGGTCCAGCATAACAAAACTTCAGATGTCAGATATTGAGACAGGTGAACTTTTGGGGCTAAAGGTTTTTGGTGACAACTGTTGCTCCTTACAGGATAGCAATTTAAAAGTGAATTGTCTCACTCAAGATTCTAATAGTTGGCCAGGTTTATGTGAATATTTAAACGCTATACATGCGTTGTGTAATAA
Source organism: Litchi chinensis (assembly GCA_019925255.1). Taxonomy (NCBI): domain Eukaryota; kingdom Viridiplantae; phylum Streptophyta; class Magnoliopsida; order Sapindales; family Sapindaceae; genus Litchi; species Litchi chinensis. Next base: position 115,765 of record CM034471.1, read on the forward strand.
ATATAGGGAAAAATAAAACAGCTCTTGTCAAAGAAATCCCTTTAAGCTCTTTGAAGTTAAGACAAAGACATAAATAATTGCCGAAAACAAAATCTTCTGATATCTCATTTTCATTTTTGCTGGTAATTGTGTTCACAGATAACATTAATGGAATTCTTATTTCATATTATCGTATTTTATTTAGGCAATGTTGACATTAGAACTGCACTGTTACTCTGTTAGACTGATCTGTAATGCTTATATGGTGGCACTAAAGCTAAAATTATGCCTGTGGCTATGGAGGTGATTCCTAATGTGTCATTAATCGTTACAGCATGCACTTGGCATAAGGCAGGCCTGAGTTTCTGTAACTGAATTGTATAGCAAGTATAAACTGCAGGAAGAAGTTTACTACAGTTGCATAAGACTAAACCGTTGATCAATTAACTACAATAGTTGCTAACTCAAGTATAACTGAAAATTCTTACAGACTAGCATGTGGAACCTGGTAGTGGATTGAATTTGTTAACATGATCCTTCATATATCTGATATATGAAATTTGAATATGCATTTTCAGAAACAAAGATTCACAACTTGATCTATTCATTGGCTTCTAACACTAGATATGAATAAATATATGCAAGCTTAATCTTGTCCTTTGAATGCTCACAATCTGTATGTGACAATACATTCTCATAGTAGCACTTTCTTGTACAATTAGCAGAACTTTCTTTGTTGGACAACAAAACGGGTTGAAGGTGGAGAGACTAGAAATCAAAATATTAATAGTGTGTATTTAATGCAACCTATATATTTAAAACTAGAACCATGTTGGCAATAATATATTTGCTTTATTTCTTTTAAAATTTAGACTTAGATGTAATTGTTACATATGCGCTAATAAAACTTCAAAAGTCCCAAGTACACTGGAGTTGAATAGTTGATGAGAGAAATCTAGCAACAAACCTAACAGGGGAATATGGATTTCGATCATGTGTTATTCTCCTTGAGTTTCTCACCCTTGTCAATTGTCATCTGCAGTTAGCTTAACGATTCTCTTGCCCTTCATGCAGGCAACAGAGGATAGGTACAAAAACAAAGCTGCATACATCATCTTGAGACCCCCTAATTTTGATGTTCCTGATTTCCATAGTTTTGAAGCAGTTACTCCAAGACCAGAGGTATGTACTTATCTATATATCTATTAAAGCAGGCTAGTTGCTTCCATCAATCATCAAAAGATATAAGAAAATTTGCTTGGAACTATATAGAAAAGACCCAAAAGAATGAGAGTTTAAGTGTTGCCAAGTTGCTTTCTTTTTCTTATTTTTTACGTAAACATATTTGATTGATACGGTGGATCCTCCAATGCAGGTGAATCCCTACTATGACTTTGAAGATGTAATTGATTCCGATGAAGAATTGGACTTAGCATCAATGGTGACTGCAACATGAAATTTCGATAAGCACTTGTTTGTTCTTTTTTGTTATGAAATGCATGAAAATTTTTATATTATGCATTCAATTTCCCCGCATGTTGCTCGGGTGTTGATTGCTTTATTTTGGAGGGTATTATTTCTATTCTCTTCCTCTAGATAGCTGCTGTCCATATGCAGAAGCATGAATGAAGCTTCATATAGCATATAAGAAAATCATTACCCATTTTGTTGTACCATAACTTTTTCATGAGTAAGCAATGGCAAGAAGTAGCTTATTTTTTTTCTGTCAATGACCTGTTGATGTTTCATTGGGAGCAATTATTATTATTCGAAATGCTACAAATTTTTTGAAATTGGAGAGATAGGTATTTGATCTAAAGACACAATCTCATTGATGTAGGTTTGATATCATTAGGTAACCTCATCTTCTCTTTGGGAGTAATTATTGATCATCTACCTCTTGCCTTTCTACTGATAACATCAAATACATCTACTCATATAATTGTATTTTTGAGTAATTAAATTTTTATATATCATATAATACAAAACACAAAAGCATATCCAACTATGTAATTAAACGTGAGATTTTATCTTCAACTGATTGAATTGTGTTGTCAGTTGAAACTTGCAAGTTTTAAAACAAGTTAGAGCCTAAATTAATTGCATTTAAAATCTTTCATCGAAGCTGTAGTCTTTGTATTATAATGTAAGAGGCAGCGTCTGTGTTTCCCTTGCATGACAAAGTTTTTGAGGGATAAGAAACTTGATTGAATTATTGTAAACACAAAGTAGAAAAAGTGTAGGTTCAGCTTAGTTCCATGCATTTGCTCATAAGTAGTTGATGGAATTAATAATAAAAAGTTATTGTCACTTCCGACTATATCTAATAATCATACTCTAGTAAGTTGAAATGTTATGCAATGTAATTTAATTTAAAGAAGAATGGCAAATTACTTAATTAGCTTGAGCATCCGCTCTTTTCACATTAGTGATTAGCAGTCAAAACTCTCACGTTTGTTCATTAAAAATAGATAGGCTAAATTGCTGTTAGTGATTTATCTATCTCAGCAGTTTTCATCAAATTTCCAATCTTGTTAGTCCTTATGGATCTCATCAAGTAGAGTCAAATCCCAACAAGCCCAACGCTAATGGGCCAAGCCCAAAATGAGTGTAATGGGCAAAAATCAAGTAGTCGAAGCAATTGTGGGTCGTCTTCGTAAATGTGGGTCTTCTTCTTCATGTGATGTGAAGTAGTAGAGAGGGTAAAACAGCAGAGATTTTGATAGAATTAGATCGTGAAGAAGAAGACGAAGATGGAAGAGTACCCAGAAGAGTATCGGACCCCACCAGTGAGTCTGATATCACTGGTGGGATGCGCCGATCAGCAGCCTCTCATTTCAAAGCACTTGCTTGCAGAGCAACCACCCATCAACACGCTGGCCTTACCAGACTTGGCCAAATTCCTCCTCCTTTTGGCCCAAAAGGACTCCACCAAACCCCCCCAAGCTGGCGGCATCCTCCGCCGTGACTGGCTCATCAAGCACCGCACCCGCATCCCCTCCGTCGTCGCTGCCCTCTTCACCTCCCACCAGCTCTCCGGCGATCCCACCCAGTGGCTCCAGGTCTGCTCCGATCTCGACAACCTCAAGTACGTACTCTTACCATCAAATTTAAACCTTTATTGGACTTGTTGTTCCAAATTGTGATTGATGTATGATTTTGTTCTGGTCAGGGCTGTTCTTCGCCCCAAGAACATCAAATTTGTTGTTATAGTTCTTCTTCAATCGGCTTCGAAGGGTATGTTTGCTTTGTCATTATCTTTTTTGTTAACTTTGCTTAATAAGAGAACAAGTTGATAAATGTCGTGGTTTTGCTAATGTTGTAGATGACATTAACGAAGATCGTTTCATTGCTCTGCGTAAACGCGCTGACATAGACTCCAAATACATTCTTACTTTCAACCCCCATGATCATACTCAACTCAACCAATCACTTACCAGGTATGCTTTTTCTTTCTTTTATCCCAGCTCTGCATCTTTTCTTTGTATGTGCATATGGGATTCCTGTCTTGTTGTGATTGAAGTCGAGTATTGTTTTTGAAGGCTAGGGAGTACGTTTGCAGAATTAGCTACTACTTATTATAGAGAAGAAGGAAGGAGGATTAAAACCCGTATTGAGAAGAAGAGCTATGCTTCTATCGATTTCAACATTAGATATTGCTTCAAAGTATGCATCGCTCTTTTATTCTAGTTTCGATAGTAACTTCCAAGTAGAACTAGTACCTTATTACCCCTTTTTGTTATTATTTTTGTCTTGTTTAAAGCCTATCTAAACATTTTCAGTTGGTAGGTTGCTGTGTTTGCAGAGTTTCGCAGAGATTGGGTTGAAGCTTTGAGGTCTTATGAGGAGGCTTATCATACAGTGAGGGAGGTACTTCTTAGATACCATTTTGCCGTTTCGTTTATGTATTATTTTGTGACTTATAATTGTCATAGACCTTTACAATGCTTTGTGACTTTACTAATCTTTTTTACACAGATGATCGGGACATCAACAAGGTTGCCACCAATTCAACGTTTGGTTGAGATAAAAACTGTTGCAGAGCAATTGCATTTTAAGATAGCAACTTTGTTGTTACATGGTGGAAAGGTGAATGAGGCTGTTGTATGGTTCCGTCAGCACTGCGCTTCATACAGAAAGCTTGTTGGGGCACCAGCAGTATCATTCCTTCATTGGGAATGGATGAGCAGGCAGTTTTTGGTATTTGCTGAATTACTGGAGACAAGCTCTGCTTCAGTTCCAAGCATTTCATCTCTAGTTCCAGGCACTGCAGACAGACCTTTGACGGAGTGGGAATTTCATCCATCTTATTACTATCAGGTCAGCAGGCATCTTTACCTTCTGAGAAACTTTACATCCATTTGTTATTGTTATACGAAGTTGTTTGGAGAAATAAATAAATATATAACATTAATTTGAGATCATCTGTGTACAAGAACAATGAAATGCATCTGGTTTTAGTGCTTTTTATTTTTTTTTATTCCCAAGTGTGAGAATATTAATCATAATTTTCGAAAACACAAAAAGCACCCTTCTTTGAGTTTCAAATCAGGTCTTAGAAAAATGAATTTAGTGGTTTTTGAATACCATATTAAATGCGCTTTTGAATCAACTTTGGATTATGAAACAGAAAATTTGTTTTAAGCAACATCTAATACACCTTTAGAGCCATGCATAATGTTTATAGATGAAAATAACCTCCCCTTGTAATGCTGTACATAGTGTGCAAGCATTGTTGTCCTCTCCATTATTTAATTAGAGTGTATACAAATGAATTTACTATCTTTTCATCTGTGGAATATTTACTTGTTATAATTTTTTTGGAATATATGCCACTTTTCCAAGAGAATATTCTGCATTGTTGGCTGTTAAACAGTCTTTGGTGAGGTGTGGTACCTGTCAACTTGTGTTTCAAACTTTTTGTCTGCTTTTTCAAAAATGTTTTAATGGGGATACGAGACAATTTGAAAGCCTGACTTTATTATATTTATCATATCATCTCTTGGTCTCTTACTGAGCTAAATACAAGAATTTATCTGGAAACAGTTAGCTGCACATCATTTGAAGGAGAAAAAATCGTCTTTGGAGCTTACTCTGTCAATGTCAGAAACTGCAAGTGAGATTGATAGCAGTGCTGAATCTGTAGTAGCTTCAGTTTATGTTGGTCAATTTGTACGATTACTTGAGCAAGGAGATTCTGTCCAGCCGTAAGCCTTAAGAATTTGAATATTTTGAAAATTTACTGTGGATTGATTATATTAGGTCTTTTGAATAAGTGCCTTGCTTTTTTATGTCACTTTGCAGTCTTACAGACAAAGAATACACCCGATATGCTATTGCAGAAGGGAAAAGATACCAGGATACCTACGAAATTATTGCCCTGCTCAAAAAATCTAGTGAATCATATGGTAACCTGAACGCCCGGAGAATGGGTTCCTATTGTGGATTACAGATGGCTGCTGAGTATTTTTCTGTGGGTGATTTCAGCAACGCAAAACACGTCTTTGATGATGTTGCAAGTCGATATAGACAAGAAGGGTGGGTTGCATTGTTGTGGGAAGTCTTGGGTTATCTAAGAGAGTGCTCAAGAAAGAGTAAATCAGTAAAAGATTTTATCGAATACTCCCTAGAAATGGCCGCTCTGCCTGTATTATCTGATACTGATGCCCAGGGATTTAAAGAATGTGGTCCAGCTGGTCCTCCGAGTCTGTCACAAAGAGAAACTATACACAAAGAAGTTTTTCGGCTTGTCAGTGGGGAAGCAGTTTCTGGATCAGCTGAAGACAATAAGGATATCAGAATAAATGGAGACAATCCACTGCATCTTGAGATTGATCTTGTCAGTCCCCTTAGATTGGTACTTCTTGCTTCAGCTGCTTTTCATGAACAAATAATTAAGCCTGGTGTATCCACCTCAATTACATTATCTCTTCTATCTCAATTACCTCTTTCTGTGGAGATCGATCAATTAGAAGTACAGTTCAATCAATCAAAGTGTAATTTCATCATCAGGAATGCTCAAAGACCTCCATTACCTGTGATGACTGATGATCAAGATGGTCAACGAGTAGAGAGTGCTCCTTCTTTGACACTTGCTACAAACAAATGGCTACGCCTGACGTATGACATCAAATCTGGTAAGCTTTTCTCTTCTACCATTGCTTTTTGATGTTATTATTCTTATGTTCATTTTGATACACACTGAACATCATTATACCTATTACCAAATACCAATAATAATTGATTCACCTGGACAGTCTTAAATTTTCTGGTGGCGTAAGAATTGTTATTCTACCTAATTCCTATTATGTGATATAATTCAGTCAGATTTTGTTGTGTTTTGCCCTCGAAAGTCCATATGGTGATATGCCACGATTGCATTTTAGGATGTATCTCCTTTCCTGATCTGCAGACTATAACTTATGAACCAACTTGGCTGATTTGCAGCAACCATTAGGTTTTTGGTTTGTGGATGCTAGATTCTTTATCAATTATTACTATTATTATTATTATTATTATTTTCCAGGTCTTCTTTGTGTAATGTGAGTGAAAATGTTCTTCCAAACACGATTTGTTGCAAATCCTAAACCTTTTTCTTCTGAAGCTTGTCTACATGGCAATCCAAATTTTGCCTGATTGACCTGTGATCCTGGTGCAAATCGCCAGTAAATATCCAATCATTTACCCTTGCATTGAGATTTCAATTACTATCAATAGCTTTTTTTTGCTTTGTGGTTATGCAGAACTTTCTATTTGCTAAGATAACTTTTCAATTTATCCAGAACAGAGTGGAAGGCTTGAATGCGTCTCTGTAATTGCAAAAATGGCACCCCACTTTACAATATGTTGTATAGCGGAAAGTCCTGCTTCAATGGATGATTTATCTCTTTGGAAGTTTGAAGAGCGTGTAGAGACCTTTCCAACCAAGGATCCGGTTTTAGCATTCTCTGGTCAAAAGGCTACCCATGTTGAAGAACCAGACCCACTTGTAGATCTTAATTTAGGTGCTTCTGGTCCCGCATTGGCTGGAGAAAGCTTCATTGTACCTGTTACCGTGACCTCCAGAGGCCATGACGTCTACGCTGGGGAGTTAAAGATCAATCTTGTGGATGTAAGAGGAGGTGGCTTGTTCAGTCCTAGGGAAACTGAGGCATCCACTGTGGAAAGTCATCATGTTGAGCTTCTCAATGTTGTTGGACCAGAAGGGGACGATGAATCTCAGTTGAATTCCAATGAGATTAACAAAATCCAGCAATCTTTTGGATTGATTTCTGTTCCATTTCTGAAAAATGGAGATTCCTGGTCCTGCAAACTAGAAATAAAGTGGCACAGACCGAAACCAATTATGCTTTTCGTATCACTAGGCTACTCTCCACATAGCAATGAATCAAATACACAGAAGGCCCATGTCCACAAGAGCTTGCAAATTGAAGGAAAGATTGCTGTTGTAATAAGCCATCGGTTTATGCTACCCTTCCGCCGGGAGCCATTGTTGCTCTCAAGGATCAAGCCGGCCTCTGCATCAGAGCTGCCATCCTTGCCCTTGAATGAAACAAGTTTGCTTGTTATTTCTGCAAAGAATTGCACTGAGGTCCCATTGCAGTTACTGTCCATGTCTGTTGAT
>CM034471.1:809040-855093 GCA_019925255.1 Litchi chinensis
TCTTCCTCTATTGCATTACAATACGTTCCAACAAACAAAACCCACCAACATGTGCCCTCCCATTTCTGATTCTGACCAGGAACAACTCATCACCAAGCTTGAAATCTTCAAGATCCATGGCAGAGACAAACGTGGCTTCAAAATCCTCCGCATCGTCGCCAAAAACTTCCCAGGTAAACATTTTTTCCTTCCTGGGAAAATTAAATTTTAGTTTCATTAACGAGTCAGAATCTCCTCAACCCCACGTTTTAAATACTATATTTATAAATACTATAGTTATTATGTCAGACCACCTTGCCAGCCTGATACGCTAGGTTACGTGTTTGGTAGCTTAAATTTTGGGTCCAACGGTTTCTGATATATTTTTTAATTTTTTAATGCATGATTGATATGATAGCTCGGCTTTTGAGTGTTAAAGTGTTGAAGAAGTATTTGGAGGAGAGGGTGTATCCGAGACTCGCGAGGAAGCCGTTTTCGGTGTTGTATGTGCACACCGGAGTCCAGAGAAGCGAGAATTTTCTTGGAATCTCAGCCCTCCGATCTGTTTACGATTCGATTCCGGTCAACGTCAAGGACAATCTCCGGGCCGTTTATTTTGTGCATCCGGGCCTCCAGGCCCGTCTCTTTCTCGCCACCTTTGGACGCTTTTTCTTTGATGGAGGGTACGTGATATTTTTATTATATTTTATTTATCACTCTATCATTGAATTGAAAACTGCTTTTTTAGTAAGCACTCGTTGTTTTATTATTGGAGGGTAGTTTTTTTTTTTTTTTTTTTTGGTTCAATGCATGGGTCATGTTCTAGAGGAAAAAAAAAATTGTGTGCATTAGATGCATGCTACTGATGTGATAAAAGTGACCATGGGTCACCATCGGTGTAAGATGCATGTATATCTCGTTTCGTGATAAAGTGTCTTTAAATTGGGATCTATAACATGTGGAGAGTAAATGTTTGGATGTTGATATTTGGCACTAAGAAAATAAGAAAATCTTGTATGATATGTATAGAAATTCTGTAATAACTTGTATGAGACGTTTGAAAAAATGCATCGATAGGGTCAAGTCATTTACTTCGTGTTATATAATTTAATTATATTACGTGTGGTATGATTGAAAGAATTGAAGTTATATATGCTTATTGTCCAACCCAAATTACCCAATTAAGCATTACTTAGGATGGTCTTATTGTGTGTGGAATTAAAAGTGTTATATCTAATCGTGTAATCTTTTATCATATTAAGAGTTTTTATTGGACCGCAGTATTAATAATTTTATGAAATCGTCTTGTACACGATTTTGTTGAAAAATTAACCGTCGGATTGAATGTTTAGTTATCATATGTTGTAATATCCTTCTAATTATAAATAAATTTAAGATTAGTAAAGAATTTTATGTCAGATTAATAACGTAGATTTATGATTGTGTGCGGCAGATTGTACGGGAAGCTGAGGTACGTGAACAGACTTGATTATTTGTGGGAGCATGTAAAGAGAAATGAGGTTGAGATTCCCGAGTTCGTGACTGATCATGATGAGGATTTGGAATACCGTCCGATGATGGATTATGGATTGGAGAGTGACCACCCTAGAATATATGGTGCACCCGCAGTGGATGCCCCTGCTGTGTCAACCTATTCTATGAGGTGTATCTCGTAAAACATTCACTAGTGGGCCTTGTAATGGGCCTTTTTAATGTCTTTTTATCTTAGGCCTTTGAGCCAGAGAACCAAATAACACTTTTGTTTTTATTTTATTTTATTTTTTTTAGTATTATTAGGTTTATGTGAATAGAATTGTGTAAAGGATGACAATGGCAATTAGAATATAAATTTTGCTATTTTTTATTTGTAATTTTTGTATTTGTCTTATGGTTATCCAATGAGTAATGGATAAATTATATTATTAATGGGTTAGTTGAAGTGTTGACTATTGAGACAGGACTCAAATTCCTCTTGGGGGTGGATTGGTGGTGATAATAACATGATAAAATATATGATTTTAATTAAAAAAAATTCCAAACTAATTTTATTGATTGAGATTGGTCAGAAGGTTATCGAGATAAGAATATTGTGGAGTATTGTTTTTATATAAAAGGATTTATTTACATGATAATGGAGAAAAGATCCACACCAGAATGAGAAACCTCACATAAATATGGAATAGTTGTTATTTTGGTTACTCGGACATGAGCCCATGTCACTGAAGACATGAGAGCAGCTCCCTAAACTAATGGCGCCAGTTGGCATTGACAGCCCAAACCAATTTTGGATGTATTGGCTTTGCGTAATGTCATAATTTGAATCCATATATTAATAATATAATATTTATATATATATATATAAAGAATGAATTGGAGAGAATGGGTTGGTTTGCTTATGTCATTCTTGTTGTATCATATACTTTGGATCGTGTGATGATGTATAGAAGAAATAAATAAGTAGACAGTTTTTTTTTTTTCTCTCTCTCTTGTTTCGTGAGCTATGCTAACAAATCCCATGGTGGATCGCTATGCAATAGAGTGACATTCATCACATGGTATTTAACTCATCTCAGTCAAGTCCATGGTTCAATTCATATTATGACTCTTAATTTAAGGTAATTTTTTCATACGATGTGGATCTATCATTCCACTTTTGGAAACTCCAATTCCGGATTACATCTCGAAGACCCTGAACAACAATGTTCGATGGGTAATGATATTTAGATATATGGATAATAATTAAAAAAAAACCTATCTATTTGAGTAATACTATTTAGTCCATTCTTTTTATTAAAAAACTAACTTTATATAATTTATAATTACCATATAAATTATGATATAATATATTAATTTATTCATAAATCATAAATATTTGTCACTTTATTTAAAATGAGGCTTGTGTCGTTCAAGATATAGACAAGCATTGTCTCTTGATCAGGACAAACTCTTACCATTCGAGAAAAGGCTCATTTCGAGACAAAGCTTGTCTCTAGATCGAGATTGAATCAAGACTCGTATCGAAAGAAACAAAACAAGGCTGGTCTCTAGTCTCTAGATCAAGATCGAGACAAGTGACTGAACCATATGTTACATTGTGATCACATGATATTAGACTCAAATTCTAGTGGTAAATCAGATGACAAGCGCGTTGATCATATTTAAAACAATAATGTACCGTCAGGAGCAAACTTGAAAATAACTAGCTACAAATTTGATGGCCTTCCAAAGAACGCATCCAACACTGAGAAAACAAATAATAGAGCAAAAGTCTCTCACTACTTTAACCTCATCTTCTTCTCTAGATTCTGCTTTGGTGATTGTTTTTGTGATGTATCCAGTTGGTTTTTGGCTTTTTTGCAGTTGACAAACTCTGAGAAGGATGGAATCACTGGCAGCCCTGCATTGGAGGAAGCAGTTTCCGTTGTCAAAGCAGTTTTAGATGTTTCTGATGCAGTGCTGCTGTGAAGCTGTTGATTACTTATTTCTGCTGGTTGCTGATCCAACAATGGTGATGGTGCTGCAGGAGGTTCTTCTCTACATGCGTCAGTTGCTGGATGGCAACTAGAAGGACTGGTGCTGAGCCGATTTGTTAGCTCAGTTGAATCTGTGGTTGATAGCCATCTGATGGTACTTGCCACTTGTGAATAATAGAATGATTTCCCGCTCTTTCCGTATTTTTCATAGCATTCTTTCTCAAGAAAACTTGCTGAAGTTTCAATTTCAATGCTGCAAACAAGACACAGTTGGTTGAATCCATATCGCTACTTCATAACAACCCAATAGACAACCAATTTTATTAATGGATTCTGTATTGGAACCTAGTCAGGAGTAAAATAGAAGTCTGACGTGCCATGCAGAACAGTTGTTATACCTTAAGTTGCCAAGCCGTTGCTGGGCCTGCTTCAAAGCATTTGATAATCTTTGCTTGCTTGCTTCTCTTAGCGATTCAGATATGGCATTCTTGTTGATTTTATTCACCTGCAGTCAATGATCTGAAGTGAATTTAATTATTCATTTTAATGCATTATCTGACCTTGCATATATCATGTTGCCAATTAGAATTGAATTCATGGTTGAATACGAAACACCAGTTGACTAAGAGTGCCAAGAGTAAACCTGTTTATCTTTATTCTGATAGTAACTTTCTTCTGCACGCTGCAAGAACTCAATCTTCGCATTTAGCCCTGATTTTTTTGATAATTTCGACTTTGATAAGTTTGTGACAAACTCCATATCATCTGGCAATTGATAAATTCAACTTGTGAGATAAAAAGCAGATCATTTTGTATTTTCAACCCACTGCCCAGCCTCATCACCAGCTCAAATTAGCACAAGATGATATACCGTCAGCATCAGATATATCTTCCTCAGAACCACTTGCTTCATCATCACGATTCCAAAATTCTGACATTGGTCTGTCATCAATCATATCTTCGGAGCTGAAACATGCAAGGCATGAATAAATCAGTTCAGAGAACAATAAGTAAATCAATGTATGGAGTTACAAATATCCTTCAAAATAGTTATTTAGTTAACAGCAAAACCTGCAGGCTAGACTGTTTTTCACCTTATGAAAATTCGAGAGAAGCTATTTTTCTGGCGAATGGCAAAAGTTGTCATTAGCTCCTGCAAGTTCTTGGCAACTAGGTTTGAATGTTTGCAGGCATCACAGGACTTACTACATAGTGATTCGGGCACCTAATTTGGAAAATAAAAATGAGTAGCTTTAATGGGTGATAAAGAAAAGCACTCAATAATACATCAAGACCAAACAAAATTGTACAAATTCCAACACCTGTTCCCCAAAACTCTCGAGAATCTTTTTCCTTCGGCATCCAGAACCTTCACAATATTCAACCATCTGCAAACAGTATGGATTCAGATTATATACAATAACAACAGCACAGAGACATCACATTTGATATGAAAATGGATTAGAGATTACCTGCTTGAAGTCGGATACGGATTTCTTGGACAAACCTTCCTGTGAGCTTGAGGTCTGTGACTTCTGGTTCTCAGCCTTGCTCAGGATGAATTCCTGATACATGGTTTTAAATACTTAGCATAGAATTCCAGTGAACACCACAATCTAAAAGGAAAAGAGATGGTGGAATTAAAGTCTATAAACAAACCATCCTTTTGCGGTCATCAATTCCATAATACAACAGACTTCTAGAAGCCAATTGATCACGACCAGCTCTACCAGACTCTTGATAAAAGGCTTCCATTGACTTTGGAATATTAAAGTGGCAAACCATCCTGACATCTTTTCTATCTATACCCTAGTAAAATTGATAAAAAGAAATCATTAGTTGCATGTGAAATCTGCTGAATGATAACACTGTGTGAAAGTTCATATGTTCTAAATTCATGAAGATCATTAACAGTCTGATTGCTTACCATCCTGAAGGAACACCAATAGCTCAATAACCGTGCAAGCACCAGAACAGCTCGAAGCAGAAGAATAAGGAGGAAAGCAAGAAATTCATCACAATCTCAGGTAATCACGAGGTGCTGGAACTAAGATAAAACTAAACATTGCAACATAAAGCACCTTCACAAGGGAAAAAAAAAAAAAAAATCTTCATCCAGATACAAACAACAAACATATGCACCAGTTTCCTGACAGAGATCTTTTGTTTAGAAATTATTTTAATCATTCTGATCCAAGGCATCAATGTGAAACAGTGAGGGATATTATTTGGTTATTAGCAAGAAGGTTGCACATTGAAAGTGTGTGGAATTGTAGATTCATACCCAAAAGCAACTGTAGCAACAACAACTTGTATCTTTGATGAAATCCAATTATCTAAAACAGCACTCCGCAGTTTATTATTCAACCCAGCATGGTAAGCTGAAAATGCACCAGAAAAAAGAAAAAATACTATTTGAGGCCTGAAAGAGATTGAAGTTATAAGTGAGAGAAAAAAAGAAGGATTATAGAAGATTAAATTACCAGCACATGAAATTCCATTTTTGGAAAGATGAGCAGACAACTCGTCACATAGTGTACGTTCAAGACAGTAGACAATTGCACAGATGTCACCAATAGACTTAAGTACATTAGATAAATCGGCATAGGCGTCATCCATAAGATCCTTGTATCTAACTGCATCATATATAACTCGTGAGATGCTTGTTTAATTGTATGTAATACTAGACGGAGAAATCTAAAATACATAGTAGCAAGACCTACCTTCATAGTATATATTTGGGCGATTAAAGGAAGATTTGAGGACTAAAGGCCTCTGCAAGCATAAGGACTCTATAACATCCTTCTGAACCCTGTAGACCAATTTCAAAAAGAAAAATTAGAGGGATTAATACTTATCAGCACTCCTCAGTAACAACAAACAAGAAAACAGGAAGGCAGCTATGGATCTTAGTTTATTATTAAGATTGTAAAACCCAACTAACAAGAAAGAAAGAAAGAAAAAGAGCTAGGAAGAAGAACAAGAAACAAATGAAATCTTTTAGGACACCAAACTTAAAAGGATTGAATAAAGCGGATATATCACAGATGGAACCCTAAGATCCAGCTCATAGCCACATGCCTAACCTATAACAATGATTATAGGATGGATTTAAAACAAGGATCACATATGAAACATCCCTTCTATTTTCTTTTACCAAAGACAGGGGGGTGATAGTGAACTTGACTATGGTATAAACAACAAAGAATTCATGCTATAAACCACTGTAAATTACGACTCAAGTTAGTATCCTTTTACAGAGTGCATAACCAGACTCACTTAGGAGCAGCAGTTGCTGTCAATGCCAATATTGGAACATCTGGAAGGCAGTTCCTCAAAGACGATAGCTTACGATAGCTAGGCCTGTTTCAAAAGAATAAGACATAGGTTAATGCCATTGAAAAAACCTGGCACAGAAGTTTCAGTTCTATACAAATCTAAGATGAAAAACCACACAAATGCAAAATTCAATAATAAAAAAAAATGCAAAAGCCATCATAGAAGATGAGGAAATTTCAATCTTTGTGTATCACCATAATGAATTACAAACCTGAAATCATGTCCCCATGATGAGATGCAATGTGCCTGAAATTTGAAAACAGCGTTAAAACATTTAACTCTGAAACTTCCCATAGAGACAAGTCAAAACAATGTCTAACTTCAGTATATGCTGCATAAACTCACACCTCATCTACAGCAATGAGGTTCAACAACCCTCTAGAATGAATCTTCTTCAGCTTCGACATAAATCCCGGTGTCGCAATCAATTCCGGTGTCACATACAGCAGCCTCAAGGAAGGTTTTCCCGAATCAAGCTCTTCATGTATCTAACAACAACCCAAAAAACATCACTACAAATAACTTTTCCAAAACCAACAAAATAATCCCAATACACAACTACACACACCCACCTTGTTTCTCACTTGCAATGCCTGCGTCGAAGAAAGAAATTCAGCAGCAATACCTTTCTCCTTCAATGCCATAACTTGATTCTCCTATATTTTTCACAACACTTATAAAATCTCACCCAAATTCTTAACTATCTCATATAGCTTCAAACAAGAAAGTATATATCAATAGGATCCCCAACACATCCAGATATTTTTCATATTTCAGGCAACCAATATCGAATCTAACTTACAAATTTAGATTCTGATATGTTCACTCAAATCGATATACACTCCCTTACCCTCATACATCATCCAAATACTCCTGACATTTTCGATATTATAACTTATATTTCTATAAATTTATATTTCGATACTTTCACTGAAATCGATATTTAACTTACATTTCTACAAATTTATATTTTGATATTTTCACTGAAATCGATATTCACTCTCTTGCCTTCAATCATCCAAAAACATCATCATCTGAACATTCCCAATATTTTCAATAGTTTAACCTACATTTCTATGAATTTAAATTCCAATAACAAGAACAGAGACGTTACAATGCACTTACCATCAAAGCTGCAAAAACAAAACAAAAAAAAAAAAAAAAAATCAATCAAAGCTGCTTTCAAACAACAAAACTTTAAACAAAAATTGTATAAAATAACATCAACCCAACACCCGCCAATATATATATATATATACCAATCAAAGGAGAAACAACAAGAACAATTCCAGATTTGGCCAAAGCTGGAATTTGATAACACATTGATTTTCCACCGCCAGTTGGCATCAAACAAAAGCAATCTCGACCTGAAAATTATAACAATAACAATAACAACAACAAAATTAAAATAATATTATTAATTAATTAAAAAATGATTTAATTTAAAAATTGAATTTTTGAGGAAGAAATTGATTGATGGACCTGAGAGGACAGATTGGATGGCGTCAAGCTGTTTGTCTCTGAAGTGAGGGTGGTCGAAATGCCATCTCAGGAGCTTCACCAGAGTCTCCTTCTCGTGTATTTGCTTCAACTTCTTCTCGTCGCTTGTTGTACTGGTCTGCTGCGTTGTCAACGGCGATTTCTTCATGGTTTCCGTTCACTGTAACGGAAGAAAATTGAAATCCCTAAAATTGGTTCGATTTTGCCGGGAAAATTCGATCCAGGAGGGGTTTGTTCGTTCGTGTGCTTTTCGGGGCCAATACGGCGTCGTATTCTATAATTGATCGAAATTGAATCGACGTCGTTTAAGGTAGTAGTCAATAACAGTCATCAATAAGGATAAAATAAATAACACTTTAAAAAAAATAATAAAAGGATAAAATAAATAAAATGTATTTGCAATTTAAGTATTATTGTATAATGTAAATTTATTAAATTACTCTGAGTTTATCACATTTAATTTAGTTTATATAGTCTATGAAATGATCAGACCCGACTGCTCTCCTGAGTTTGAAGGATTTTGTTAAAATTGAGGTTTTTGTAATTCACATATAGAATTTAATGAAAATCGTTTAGAAAAATCATTAAAAAATTATAATTTCTTTATAAATAATAAATTGAACAAAGTAAAAAATATATATATTTCTCGTGTTGAACTCATATACTATATATAAATATATTCATAAATATATGAAAAGATATTTCATTTCTAAAACTATTCTCGAAATACATTACACAATCTAATTAATTAAAATTAATATATACTGATGTAAAATATTTCTATCTAAAAATAATATGAATGCATTTAATCATCATCATATGACATTTCTTACGATATACACTAATCTGTATGAACTTGTGATAGATATTGAAAAAAATGGGTTTTATAAAAGGGCAAGCGCTAACATTCAGTAAATAAATATAACTTTTTAAAATATTTCTATTAAAATTAAATATATTGTTAGTAATAATAAATAATAATTATATCATAATAAAACTATAAACATATGTATAAATACTTTTCAATATCTTTATAAAATATAATCCGTATAAAACTTCTCTGAAGGTAATACATTCTGAATCTGCTCTGTAAAATATGAAAACTATTAAAATCTGATAATACAATATAATAAAATATATATTCTTTCTTACTAATTTATCAATAATCTTTGAATAACTCATTAAATTTATTTTATAAATATTCTTATATCATTTCTATACTTTTTTCATCAAGTTTATTTCTGTAAACTGATTTTTTATAAATTTCTTTCTATACTGATCAAGCTCAGTATATAACATTTGAAATCTAAAAATCTACACCAACTAGTATACAAAGAAATCTATCATATGTGATGAAAATACTCAACACATATGCAAAATGAAGAATAACATCTATCATACATGTGTTGGGTGACTTTCTTGGATTCACACATATGAAATTTGTTTGACCGTTGAAGAGAAGGGTATAACTTTAGTGTACTAAAAGTCCTATTTCAATCGTTTTTAAATCTCAAATCATTTTCATATACAAATTATATAATTCTATTTTGAATATAAATATGATTTTTAATAAATATTCTTCTCAAACATAAATAAATAATACTTAAATTATTCTGAAACTTTTCATATAATAAACTCAAGCTGGAAAACAATAAATTCTGATCGGATTTTGAAATATGTAAAAATATATACGTATACAATTAAATCCTAATTTCAAATATATAGTAAAATTAATAATTTATAAAATTAATTAACTATCGAATAACTCATTTTTAATGATCCATAATTAATAAAATATGAAATATAATCATAAATAATTAATTCAAAATAAATAAATCAATCTACTCATAAATTTGGTTTCAGACTTTATTTAGAATCACTAACATTCAAATTATTTTTAAGTTATTTTCCACTTAAAAATTAACACAAAAACATATTTAGAATCTATTTAAAAAAATCAGAAAATTAATCTTACAATTGAATTTATTGTATGCCAAATCAGCCCAGAAATCAATTTCAATTATTTTATTTTCTTCTTCTTCTTCTTCTTCAGCTTGTTATTTTCTTCTCTTTTTGTTTTGCTAGGTGGTTTGATTTCATGTATGATCTGGTTTCGATTCTCACAGTTTCTACATATTTTCCAGGCCAACTTAAATGATACTGCTCCTTCTTTATTAAAAAATTTGTCACCCGTAACATACTTGCCCTTCTTTTTATAAAAAATAATCACATTTTTTGCGCGACCACCTCACTCTAATTTGTTTATTTATTTATTTTTCAATCGGTCATCCATTTCTAAATTTAAAAATTATTATTATTTTAAACTTAATTGTTTTTTTTTTCGTCCATCATATGTAAATTGTCATTTTGCACCTCATGACATTGTTCCTTTGATACCTCATTTTCTTGAGTTTTTTCAAAAATATTCACAAAGAGAATATTTATCCATATATCATTTTATTTCTAAAATTTAGATAGAGTCAAATTAATAATAATAAACCAGATTTCAATTAATCTCTTGGTTCATTGGAATTGGGGCTTTACAATCTATTTTGAATGAACTTAGTTTTAATGGATTTAAATTTATTGTGATAAACAAATTGAATGAATTTAAATAACTAATTAATAAAATTATAGTTAAATAGATCAAAAGAGTCATATGATTAACTTGTATAATAAATAATTTAGCCATGTCACTCTTTTAATAAATCTGTGTTGGCTTGAATAATAATTTAATTCGATTGAGTTGTATACCACCTCTTAATAAGAGTAATTGAATATTTTTTGTCTTAAAACATAAGATATAAATAATTTCTTTGAATTTATACCCTTTTCCCCACCTAAAAGAAAAAAATTGATCTGATTGAGTCAAACCAAATTCGTGAACCCAAATTACCACCTTCTATTTTTCATATACAAGTAAATTAGATTTTTAACTAATTTTAAAACTATAAAATAAACCCAAAAATAAAAACTATAAAATGGCTCTGGCGTACCATAAGAGGATTTCTATATAAACTCAAAATTATAGGATTATTTTTTATTTTTTATAAAAAGATCAAACATTCAGCGTCTTTTTGCAAATTTTCCCTTAGAATAAGAAAGCTTTGCTATTGCACGGACGCCCTCATTATCATAACTATGAGAAGCACTTACTTCGCTCGGTCAATCTCTCTTGCTTCTGCTGTCAAAGCTCTCTAAAAATCGCAGCTTTATCCAAATTCACACACAAGTTTCAATTTTTTATCATACTCGGATTTCAACTTCTGTTCTACACTCTTCAGAGGTAATATCTTTTTAATATATGTGTAGATTTGCATTTTTTTCCCCATTAAGTTGATGAAGTTTTGTACTATAAGCAAGAGAAATTTGAACCCAACTGATCATTTACTTGTGCAAATGACATACTTGACGTGAAGAATATCTGTTTCTCTCTGTGGGCTCGGATTGGTTTGTAGAGTTTTTTTCATTTTGACTCTAGATTCTACGACTGGCAATTGTATTAGATAAAACTGATGTTGAAGTGTTAAATTTTGGTATCTGCATGGATTGATGTTGTGGATGTGGTTGATTATGTTGGCAGAGATGCTGTTTTTGTCGTGGGGTCGACCGTCTCCTCAAGAACAGAAAGCTTGCATTGACAAGTAAAATGGAATTGATTTTTATCTATGAATGAATGGATATGTTTCATATTTGTCTGTTGGTTGTTTTTCGTGCTTATCGTGTACTTGAATCCATTTTTGGTGAATTTTTGATATGTGTATGTGCTAGTAACTGGGAATTGTCATCAGGTCTGCTGGTGTCTTCAACTATGATGCTAAATACAGAGGAGCCACCGCAAAGTCTGCTTCGTCTTTGAAAGATGATAAGGAGCTCTCAAAAGATGGTTTCCTACTCAATCATGCACGGTTTTTGGTTGGTTCAGGTGTTGATAGTTATGAGAAGGGCAAGACTGCTCTTAAAACATGGAGGTTCGGAGATTTGGTTTTATGTAATTATGTGAGTTGTATTGAGGAGGATTTTTTGTTTTTTTTGTTTTTTTTAATTGGATACTTGGGTCTCTTTGCAGCCATTTTGGATTGGATTGGGCATTTGTTGATCCCAAGACACCGATACAAAATGGTGTGAAGTTCTGTGTTTGTTTGAAGGAGTTTCTACCGTGGGTTATGATGCCGCTTCAGGTGGTTTATGTAAATGAAAGCAAACATGCTAAAAAGGGTCCGGCTTCTTTTGGTTTTGGTGGTGGAACCCTTCAAGGTCACCTATTGGTGAGTGCTCATTTTTGTGCTGTAACTCTTTGTACAAATTTAAGTTTAAATTCTTGTTCTCTTTCATATTTTTCCTCTTTGTGGCTGTGTGCAATTTGTAATAAATGGCCTCTTGAAAAACATTATTTGTAGCTTGAGTATGTCTTTTGTGGCTTTATATTTTGGCAAATGGTACTTGAATATATGACCACTTCCTCACTATATTAGCCAGTCTGCTGATAAAATTATATTCCCTTTTACACCAAGAAACAATGTAACCCCTTTTGTTTTCCAGACAGTAGGTATGGAATATAAAAAAAGAAAGGTCAAATTTTCTGATGTATGAGATTGCCAAATATGTGCACAACACATAATTGTTTAAATGTTGAGGAACTCCAATTTTTTTGTAACCTCTCATATGCTGGAATATAAAAGTTGGATCTCAGATATTAAGTGTTTGCAGTTGGGTTACGGTTATACATTTTCATTCATTTGTGCTGAAACTCGGACTGTTTTAGATTATGTTGACTTTTAGCTATTTGCATTTCATCTTCTTTAAAATTAATAACCTTGACGGAAACTAACATGGGATGGAATTGCTTGGAAAGCAGGCCGGAGAAGAACGTTTTTCAATCGAGCTGGACAAAAATAACCAGGTGTGGTATGAAATACTGTCCTTATCAAAGCCAGCCCACTTTCTGTCATTTATTGGATACCCGTATGTACAGTTCAGGCAAAAGTATTTTGCTCATCAATCTGTCAATGCAGTTAAGAAACATTTGAAAGCTTCATGATTCCATTCAATGTATTTGCGAATATATATGTTCTTGCCTGTCAATGCTAGAATAATACTCTGAAGAACTATGTTATTCTAGCTTATTTCGGTTGACTACTTTGTACCACCATGTTCTTGACACAAACAGGTGTTTCTTTCATCGTTAGTACACAAAGTAATTGTTCCCCTTCAATAGAATAACTTGTAGAGGTTAAGGAGAATAATTGTACTTCTCTCATATTTAGTGGCTCTACTACTGTATGTGGGATTCCATGCTTGCCCACATTGGCTGTGAATGCACATTTTTGGCATATGTTAGCTGAGGAATATTGTGCAACACCTTGTGGATTACATGTCTGTTACAACGATGACAATTTGAAATAAAGGAAGAATAAGAAATAAAGTTTTGTTTGTACAATACCTTATGGTAGGAAGAAAAATGCCGATATATGGTTTCTAGGTAGGTGGACCTCAGGAACCAAACTCCACACTAAGTGTGAGTGAACCACAAGTCTGATCGCTAGATTGACCTCTCAAGGTTGAATGCTATGCTCTGCAAAATTTCATCGTAGCCTCATTAGACTGTACGTCATTCTTTCTTTAAAAGGCCTGTTTTAAGAAGTGTTTTTGATAATTTGATGAAACTTAGGAGAGGCATTTTTATATTGAAGGTTATGCAGAATTTTAGAGTGAGATTTATAATAACTTTTATGAGAAAACATAAGAAATATTTTGGTAACACACAACACTGCAAGGTAATGCATATTTTAAGGCAAAACAAGCAACTCAGAGCAAATTAACTCATCTATTTTGCGGCACGCTCAAGAGACTTGTCATTTTAAAGCATGAGATAATTAAGTACCCTCGGATGCCTCCTATTGCTCTCCATAAAATTTTCAAACATATAACGTTTGCATGATTTTTGCTACCTATGAATCTCATTGTCAATATTACTTCAATTAACAGCAATAATGGAGAGTTACTATTACAACTAACACTACATCGATATTTTCATATACAAGCTTAGAAGTTAAGAAAATACACGTCATGATATCACTACATGCTCAAAGTTAACAACAAACTGACATGATAAGGTAACACAAATCAACACAAAGCGCTTTACTTAAAAAAATTTGAAGCAGAACCCAGCACTAGCTACTACTGCTGCAAAATCACTGCCAATTTCTTTTATGTGGTCTTGAAGTCTTCATTTTGATACAATAAATGTCTTTTAAGCAACTAACATGCTATTATCATAAGAAGATCAAAGATGATAAAGCAAATGAAATATTCTCGTAAGCTTAACATAGCACGGTAATGTAAATTGCTGTGACACGTATAATATTATTATATTTTCGTTGTAGTGGTATTTTCATTTCATGTTCGGTTTATCATGTAACGTTATAAAACAACTAAAAAATACAAAACTGGGGGCTTTTCGAAGAGAACCGGGATCTTGCATATAAAAACATTTAGGATTCCTCACTTAATAATTCTTTGTCCATAGTATATATAACATGATGATTAAAGCTGCATGATTTTTTTTTTTTAACTCCATGAAAAAGAATTGCATTCTTTATTTTATAAGTTATATATTAATAGCTCATATGATGATTTGATGAATACTGTTGTCGGGCATTCATTCATTGTAAGTAGAGCAAAATTTGAACTTTCGGGACCAAGAAAGTTGACCTTTTGATTGTGTTTTAGAAAAGATCAGTTTGTTTACATTTTCTATGGAGGTGTCAAATAAGGAAATCTCTGGTTCCAATCTTCAAGATTCCAAAACCATGCCTAGAAGAAATCTGAATGTTTGAGACAATATTAGTTAATAACAATAATTAATTTTTATAATTTATTATCTAAAATTGAATAAATCAAATTATATAAGTCACTCATCTAGGGATCAATGATTTCTTGTTCAAGGATATTCTTTTTTAATTATAATTTTCAAGAAAAGTGAATGGAGATAATGAAGTTTATGAGAAGCTTGATCGTTTCTACCTAAGAGTTGTAAGAACACATACACACCATTCCAAAATTGGAAGACATCAGCAAAAAAGCATGTTGTCTCAAATCCCGCTATCAATGATTTAAATATAAATTTGGGTGCTTGAAGTTTGATATAGTTACAACAATTCTCCTAATAATATTAAAATAAAACAAAAAGCTTCCCACTAATAGACAATTTTTATTACTTCAAAAAAAAAAATTGACATTTTTTTTATAATTTTACGATGTGTATGATGGAATTTCAATAACATGGTTGAAGTGGATTCACCTATCACCTCAACTTCGATGATTTATAAAATTTTAATAGAGAATCACAACAAGTTTCTAAACCAATTATATATGTACATCTATATGATGAGTCTTGGACAAACATGAAGGTATTAACTAAAAATTCTCTCATTTTTACCTTTCAAGGCTAAAGTTACCAAACACTTAAAGTTATCTATTCAGCTTCTACTAGAGACTTTGAGACAACAATGAGCTGTTCAATCTTTTTTTCAAACATTAAAAAAATGACCATCAAAACAGAAAAAAAAAAAAATGTTATAGCTTGGAACTATGCTGTTTGAAAGCATATGAAGTCTGAATTTCCACTTGATCAATCCGCCACAAAACTGAAAGTCCTTGTCAAATATTGTCAGGTTTACAGGTTGGAAAAAAATGACATAATTATCGTGATCCTCTTGAATTTTAATGAATAAGCTGTGGTATAAATAACAGTTAAATTGTAAGTGAAAAGAGCACATTACAAGTGTAGTTCTCTTTCATGGCAGCAAAGAGATTTAGTGTTTCGATTTTTACAATTCTTTTCGTGACACAGGTGGCCATTGATGCCTTGAAGCATTTTGAGGAACCTGTGGCACCAGTGTTCATTTTTGGTGATTCAACTTTTGATGTTGGGACAAATAATTTCTTGCCTGTGCAACAAAGAATCCAAGCAAACTTCCTATTTAATGGGATTGATTATCCTTATTCTCAGCCAACAGGGAGGTTTAGCAATGGTTATAACACAGCTGATCAAATAGGTACGAATTTTCGAATTGGTTTTGGATGTTAACATATGTAACTTCATTAGCATGCATGGTTTAATTGTATTGATTACAGTACTTCTCTGCTGCGGATGTCAGGAATTTAATGTAATCATTCTGATTGGAATGTTTTGGTTTTTGATATTAGTGAGACTGTTGGGTTATAAAAGGAGTCCACCAGCATTCTTATGTCTTCAAAATCATCCACCAAGTTTCAAGAGGAAATTACTTGAAGGTGTCAACTTTGCCTCGGGAGGCAGTGGAATTTTGACTAGCACTGGAAACCTATTTGTAAGTTAATGTTGGCCGTACCCCACCCCCCAAAATCATTCATTTTCATAGAATTATCTTTCAATCACAGTTCAATTTGTTTATTGACAACTTTCAAAAAGAAAGAAACCATTCTCACAAAGTAATTGGAATCTGATTATGAGTTTCAGTCACGTTTCCTCCTCCAACTATCAAACTTATAATTAAAAAAATAATTGAAGTCTGATGTAATCTGTCGGCTTTGCACAAACCATTGCTTTGGATTTTCTTTTCTTCTCATGTCAAGTGCTTGCGTCTAGAATTCAACATTTAGTGATTCGGACCTTCACTTCTTAATCTGTTAGATACATCAACAGGTAAAATTGCTTTAGAATTTTACAAAACCTTTAATTTTCATTTTTATATAAAAGTAAAACATATCTATACTGTGATATAACATATTATACAAAAAAGATAGAATATATTAGTTAATGTAAAAAATTTATGAGTTTGCATGAAAGCATCAAGCTTTTGACGTAACAGCTTCAGGAATCAATAGAAGGCATATAATGTCTAAAAACAAACTATAACTTTTTTTAATCAATTTTTAACAGATAAAACCAACTACAAATTCTAAATTCTTCACAATTTTTTTTCACAGGGCAATAACATGTCACTTGGAAATCAGATCCAGCAATTTGTCACTGTCCATGCAGACATTACAGAATTAAGGGGTCCAGAAGAAACTGCTAAAATGCTCTCCAAATCATTGTTTCTCATCAGCACTGGAAGCAATGACATCGTTGAGTATCTTCACAGCAGCAGAAGTCTGTCTCCACCGGAGTTTTGGACCGCTATCCAATCCGCCTATCACGACTATTTAAAGGTTCCTTGATTTTTCCCTGTTAAACAGCCTTATCTGAAAATTTAAGTTTTTGGGTCCAGTAAGTTGTTTCTGGGTTATGAATTGACGTCCTCTCACTTATTATTATCGTATTGCTTCCACTCATACTTGAAATATGAGTCAACTAGTTCATTTTTGTGCAGATTTCCGAACTTTATTTATTTGATAACAAACATATGAATTTTGAGTAAAATTTTTAAATATATGATTAAATTTAATGTAGAGTTTGTATGATCTGGGAGCCCGAAAATTCGGGATTCTCAGTGTTTCTCCAATTGGATGCTGTCCGCTTCTGCGTGGTTCGACTGGTTGCGATGAGGAAGCAAATGATTATGCTCAATCATTCTACAATGTAACCGAAACTCTCTTAAACAACCTGAGCTTGGAACTCCCTGGAATGACATACGCACTTGGAAATTTATATGATATGACCATGCTTGTCATTGAAGACCAATATGCATTTGGTATGCATCCCTTCTCTATGATTTAATATTTCTTTTCTTTTCAGGGTCCAACCGTAGAAATTGAGACCTGGTATGGGTCCAAGTTTTTTTGGTTGGGTGGCCCGGTTTAACTAGCGAGGTCCACAAGGTTGAAGGGTTGCACTCAAAGAATTAAAAAAATAATAATTGTGATTACATGCAAAATAAATTATAGCCTAACTAGATCATCCAAACATATGTACACTATTAGAGAGTCTCATATTGATTAAAAAAGCAAATTTGTATTATATAGTTTCATATTGATTAAAAAAATAAATTTATATTGGTTTATAAGATGAGGATAAACATCTTTTCATGACCTAGCTTTTGAATTATAGAATTAGACTTTAGATCATTTTTTAATATAAATAATTTGTTTCAAACATGGTTTAACCGAACAAATAATTATAAGACTTCAGCCCACATTTGATCCTCAAGCTCACTTCTAACCAATTTGATATTTCTATAATCTTTTACTAGTTTAGGATGTAACAACTATACAGTCTTTATGTAGTAACTTATAGCAGTAGCAATAAAAGAACTTTTGTTTGATTTCGATAGGTTTTAGACACATCTTTGACCGGTTTGATGTTAGTTTTTCAAAAAAACCAATTTATTTTCTTTATTTTTCTTTTATTTTCAAACTTTTAATTTTTGAAGACTATTGAAATAGAATTTAATGATTAATAACGACTACAGAAACTATGCAAGTCCTTTACAGTAGCTTCCCGCTATTTCTGTCTAGCAATTCAAAACCAAGAATAAAATGAAATATAGAAAAACTTGATTAATTCCGAAGTATTGTTTAACTTTTTTTTTTAACATATTATAAGTACATTTCGTAGTATTGTTTAACAATTCTACAACTATACGGGACTTGTTGATTATTTCTTTTCGATTTACGAAAGTTAAAGATTCTAATAAATTATACCTTTCTGCAACAAATTATCAGGTATAGATAGTATCGATACAGCTTGCTGTGGAAATGGATCGACTCAGTGCACTGGACTTGCCAATCTTTGTCCGAATCGCAATAAGTACTTGTGGTGGGATTGGGTCCATCCTACTCAATTGGCTTCAAAATTGGCAGCTCTAACTCTCTATGGAGGAGATACAAAATTTGTCACACCCATGAATTTTAGTCAATTGGCTGTGGTCGACCTTAACTTGGGTTAATATTTTGATAACAAAATTTGTAACGTAAATTTTCGTTTATCATGTCGAAATTAAATAATTATCTGATATATCAGTTTAATAATTGTAAGAAAATTTGTAGTTACATCATGTCATACGACGTATATATTTTATGATGGTGTTAACTACATTTCTCAATTAATATTGAGGTATCTAATAAAAATAATGTTGTTCATTATTCAATATTAATATCATGCACTATTTCTTTTGTTAGTGAAAACTTATACTTGTTATTTAGTATTTTAGGTTGTTTGATTGTATGATACTTATATTGTGTGAATGTCTAGATTTTATTAAAATCAAAACTTCTCAACCGTTTGTTGAATTAATCTAATAATTCATATTATTTTATTTTATTTTATTTTTTCATATTCATTCAATAGCTGAGCCGATATTTGATGTTGCGCTTTTACAAAAGATAATTCAGATTGTTTACAATAGCTAAAGATATATTAATTGTATATACTCGTATTGGTTTTAATTGATTAGGGGAAACTGCAAAATTAGGCCTGCAAAAATTATGGATTTTATTTTTAGACATATGCAATACTTATCATGTTTTGAACCTCATTAAAGATGCAATGTCCGATGCAATGTCTGATGCTTGATCACGGTGGGTGTGGGGAGATATCTTATAGAGTAAATATTTTTTGTTAATTTTTTATTGGAGGAGTTTAAGTTTGAGTGATGTATAAGCGATAAAAAATCTAATAATCTTAATTATCCACTTTTTTAAATGTTATTTGGTCACTAGATTATTAAAAAATTAATAAAAAACTGATAGCAGATAATCTTTGCTTTTACTATTTTACAATGGACATAATAATGTAAATTATGTTTAAATGTTGCACGTTGGACTATTTTTTTTTAATGTTTCATATTAGGCAACTTTTTTGTAAATATTTTATATTAGGCAACTTTATTTTGTTACGGTTGTATTTTGTCTTGTTAAAGCCACGTTTCACGTTGTAAAAGCAACGAGCTTTGCAATGTATTTTGAGCTTCATTTCGTGTTGGACAACATCCCATCGGATCCTTAATTCAAATAATGTAACAAAGGAAAAAATGCAATTCATAATAAATTTAACGTTTACGCTTGTAGTTGTGTTCTAAATGTGACATCTTGCTAGCTAGGGGCACAGATGTGAGTAGAATATGCTGAAATTATTTTATGAATTGGATCATGCTATCAATGATATTTTTACTTATTTTAATCAACCTTTTTTGTCAAATTAAAAGAGATTTTTGCATAATAGTTCCCGAAACCATTTTTGCGAACTAATAGTTCACGAAACAATCGCGAACTGTCGTTGACATACTATATTTTTGAAAGAAAAAAAAAGAAAAAAGAAAGAGCATGTTATTACTCAATATTTCTCTCCAGGCGAAGTCCTCTGCTTCCCATTTGTCCAAAATCTTGTAATCTAAATTGGACCATGGAAAACTCCTAACTAATCATAGAAGTAATTGCACTTTAGCTAGAGTAACATCCAATCAAAAGCACACCTTTATACATCATTGACAGTGGCATGCATGTTTAAGTTCAGAC
Organism: Litchi chinensis; assembly: GCA_019925255.1. Classification (NCBI taxonomy): domain Eukaryota; kingdom Viridiplantae; phylum Streptophyta; class Magnoliopsida; order Sapindales; family Sapindaceae; genus Litchi; species Litchi chinensis. The sequence goes on from CM034471.1 coordinate 829,773, forward strand.
TTCAGAGTAGTTGTCCAAACATATCCAATAATATTTTCATGATCTTGGGAAAATATTGTTTAGGTTGATGCAGCGTACATATAAAGTCATATAATTGTCTCCACCAAGTGATAACTGTATCCTGGTCTTCTCACAGGCGATTGCCTTCGCAAAGGTGAACTATAGTTCACGAACTGCAGTCTTGTTTGTTTCTATATTCAACAACCTACAACAAACGATCAATATATATTTATTTAAGAGTTGCTTTGCTCATTGCTTCACAGTTCAAATTTGTTTTCGAATTGTAGCCGCTTCTTAGTTAAAAAAGCAACTCAGTTTAAAGTTGTTTAAAGTTATTCGTTTAAAAACAAAGTCAATATTATCATTAAAATTTATGAACATTGAAATGGTATTATTAAAATTCATTTTGGTTATTTGATGTTAGTCAAACGAGTCTTTAGTTATTTTTTGCTATACATAAAAAAAAAAAATAACAATAATAATTAAAAAAAAAAGAAAGGAAAAACTAAACTAAAATTGCAACTTTGATTGGAGGTGGCAACAGCCGGCTACACAGGCAGCATCTTTGATACAGACAAATTGCATCAACATTAGCTTAGCAAGAAGATACCACCTGTGTTACTGTCACTAGGGCAGTCCGCTAGTAAACCTGAAAAAAACAAAATCCTAGTATAAGTGAAAAATGATGATATAGATCCTAGTATAAGTAACAAAAACAATTTATCAATGCCAATTATAATTCTCCAATGGGAAAGAAACTTGAATCATATTTGTGCATATTTTTACTGTTTCTTTGTAAGGTAGTTGTAATGTGCCTAGCTAATAAGGCAGCTGTACCTCCAACATCAGCTATTTTCATATTTGGGGACTCAACTGCTGATGTAGGCACTAATTCCTTCTTGCCTTCCAGTCTATCCAGGGCAGATTTCCTTTACAATGGCATCGATTTTCCGACTGAAATGCCAACTGGGAGGTTCAGCAATAGCTATAGTGATGATCATATAGGTACGATTTTTAGTACGGATGTAGCATTCATTTAGATTTAAATTCTTAATATAAAGAATCAATTCTGAACGTAAATTGTTTAGAATCCTTAGATTTAAACATCTGCTTAAAAATTATATAGACAGCTTACGCACAACTGTGAATTTTCAGTAATTGAATTTTAACATTTAGATATATTAGAAATTATCCCAAAATCTTATGAATTAGTTATGCTTTACGATATATATATATATATATATATATATATATTGAAATTTATGCTTTATGATATTTGATTTGATGCTACTTTATTGTGCTTGTGTTCTTTTGGTGACTAGTGAGGCTTATGGGTTACAAGAGAAGTCCTCACCATTTCTCTATCTGCTGCAAAACACTTCCAGATTTCACAAAAGAATACTCCAGGGTGTGAATTTCGCATCAGGAGGATCTGGACTTCTCAACCAAACTGGATTGTTGTTATGGGCAATAAATCTATACCTGATTTGTGTACAATCGTCTAATAAAATCTTGTCATGTTTATATATATATATATTTTCAATGAACCCCAATGTTTCAAAGAAATATTAGAAACGGACTATTATTCTAAACTTTATCTGTTCAAATGTATAGCTCCAGGTTGTACCATTCACAGATCAGATCCTACAATTTAAAACAGTCAAGGGAAACCTGCAAGAGAGAATAGGCTCAGCAGCAACTGCTCGTATGCTTTTTAAGTCATTGTTCATCATATCTATTGGAAGCAATGACATCTTGGATCATTACAGGTTGAATAGTACTCAATCGAAGCAAGAATTATTCATAGACATCAAAAATGCATATCGAAACCATTTACAGGTTCCGCTTCATATAGATAGATATATGTACTCATACTCGATATTACTGTTAGGTATTGTAAAGTAGTATGACCCCTTTGCTTAAATATATACATATATATATATATATATATATATGCAGAATTTATGTGATCTAGCTAGGAGCGTGAAAATTCGGCATCATAAGCGTCCCACCAATTGGATGCTGTCCATTTGCTCGTGCTGCTAAAGACATGGGATTTGTTCAGAGGAATTGAATGATTTTGCTCAAACTTTCTATGGGATGATTGAGGCTCTCTTGCAAAGGTTGAGCTCAAAATTGAAAGGAATGAAGTATTCCCTTGGAAATGCATATAATATGAGTATGCAAATCATAGATAACCCTCATGGCTCTGGTGAGTATATAAGCATGCATTTTTCAAGAGTAATTAATTATTTCGTTGAGATTCTAAAACTTGATTAAGGATTCTGCTTATTACATATATAATTCATTCGAGCATGATATCATGCAATTTGATTTTTTTTTTTTTTTTAAAAAAAAAACATTTTCTCAAGGATAAATATGTTTTCAACAAACTTCTAAGAATAATATATTTAATCAAACATTAAATAGTTATTGTATATTCACTCCTCATTAAATAATTGTGCATTTCTTCAACATATTTGTGGTAAGGATTTTTATTTTTTCTTACTCTTTTATATATTATGAGAGTAGCTATTTAAACCAAGTTATTTGCATATGATTTCTACGTATCCTAACAGGATTGGATCTCAATGTCAATTGAAGGATATATAAACCTTTGTCTATTATGGTTTGTTCATAATTTAACCAAATACAAACTTCATAAGCTCAAGCTAAATTTCACAAATTTTGCATTCAATTAAATTATGCCCCTTTTACGTTCAATATACAAAAGCATATACCTTGAGTTAAAAAATATATATATATATTATTTAGCATGAAACTACGTCGATTAACATGCAACTTATGAACTGAACATAAATTCTGCTCGGGAAATTCTCAGGCTTCATGAATGTTAAAAAGCTTGCTGTGGAAATGGTAAGTTAAATGGAGAGTTACCATGCTTCAGGCTTGGAAGGCCAAACCTTTGTTAGGATCGGCGTAAGTACTTGTTCTGGGACTTGTATCATCCATCTGCAGCTGCTACCAAATTGACTGCCCGGACCTTTTATAGTCGAGACACAACATTTATGAAACCTATGAATTTTAGTCAGTTGTTGAGGGTCTGATATATATATATATATACTGTTGCTAATCTGAATCTGTCAAAGGTACACGTATGTTATATCTCAAATTTAATACATATTGGAGCAGTTTGCATGTTACTATCATGTAGTTAGTAAAAAACAAATGTTTTTAATTCGATGAAAATCCACATTGTGTGTGACTCTGTACGTTCTTAGAGCATCTCCAATGCAAATGTGGATTATCTTTTAGAAAAAATAGATATATCATCAATGTCAACAAAATGTGCATTCTATTTGACATAAATATGGATTGATAAACACTCAAGTCTAAAAGTGCTCTCCAATGCTATTTTATTAATTGCAATAATAAATAATCAAACAATAATATATCATTAAAGTAAATTACCATAAATTATTATTTGATGAAAATTTTCATCATTTATTGCTGACATGGCTATCCAAGAGACCCTCTAAAAATAGACATTGAGATTGATAGCCTTTATTTTCTGTTTTGCCATGTCAGCTTGATAATGGTTATGAAAGTTTGCATTGGAGAGGTTAATTTTAACTCTCTATCAATTTATCTGATGTGACATTCCATTTTTTCACAATTCATACTTGTATTGGAGATACTCTTAGCTTAATAATAACAGTGAAAGCTATGAATTGTAGTCAATTTTTGAGGTTTATGTCTAACAACATAATACAGACAGTGGCGGCTTGATCGGTCAAATGTACATGCATATCATTTATTAAATTCTAATTTATTATAAATTGGAACAATTTTATCAATACATTTTGGTGGTCGGCAAAAATTTTCTATTGAAGGACAAAGTATGCAATCTGTATGTCTACCGTCCACCTAATAAAAGGTTACGGTTTATAAATTACTCTTTTCTACTCAAAATCTATCTTATGATTTTCGTGGGAAGAGAACATACTCATCTTGTTAGGTAGACTGAATACTAAATGTCTATATTTCGGGTTTATGTAGTTTGGAAAAAATTTTCAAATTGGTGAACGCGTGCCACAACATTTGTGAGTGTGATCAATAAAAATTTATTATATATAAATCTATTCAAAATCTTAGTAATTATCTCAAGAAAAGACCAGACCTAACTATCCTCCTTTTGTTACGTTGGATGAATATTAATTAGCAGGCTCATTTTGACATGCATTAATTTATTTTGAATATGACTAGCTCTTTTTTTATTCTTTTTAATCTTATAAATAAAGTTTTTTTTAAAACAATAATAGTCATTTTCATGGCTTGATTAATTATTCACAATATCGAATTAGCAGTGTTATATATATAATTTATATGATTGCCTTTAAAGGAATTATTGTTGATAATAAATTCATTGGTTGATTTGAAGAAAGTTTTGGCAAAGAATAATACTCATGAAAAAAGTTAAATCTATTTGAAGTATAACACAGGAATCTTCAATGATGCATTTTGAAGCCTGAAATACATAATATAAAATTTACAAATTGATCACGCATAAAACTATATAATTTTCTATAAAAAAGCTATATAATTTAATTGTAAAGATATTAAATTCAGCTAGCTCAAGAAGTTGTGAATTGGTGCCCACGTAAGCAAAATATTAAATTCCACCATTAATTTGCAAACAGGTTGCAATAAATATATATTTAGATTGACTGTTCGTTGGCTGACTTCGGAGTTTGACTTTAAAATTCTGTGTTGATTGTTAGATAGTATTATTGGGTAGATGACACCTACGCTACCGTTAGTTTTTTTTTTTTGGTCAAAAATATAAGAAAATATAACCCACACACACAACACAACAATACATAAAATATTTAATAACAATATTTGATTATTGGAAAAATTATTGTTATAATGAGGGAGCTAAATCCTTTAATTAAAACAAAATGGTATGTAATGTTTTTTAATGCAATGGTTTGATCTTATTATAAGATTACAAATTCAAATACATTTTAAAGAGCAATGCTAACTTATTCCAAATTAACATATTCTCTCTTTAGTATAGATAATTATGCATCTTCTTTATCAACTTTGGTGATTGGTTGTCACGTCCTAATATACTTATTAAAAAGCATCTCCTTTAATTGTAAAAATAGTTATGTCCTAATTATATAATTAAATGTTTGAGTCATGCTTATATAGTGGCAGACTTTGAGTGTGACAGGGGACATGTGCCTCTCATGAATTTTTGAAATTTGCAATAGATTTATTTATTATCATTTACAAATTCTATCCTTATCCTTATTATATTTAATTTATATTATTTTTTTCAATTTCTATTGTAAATTTATCATTTTATTATTTTTAATCTTTCTATCACTATCCTTATTATATTTAATTTCTATCATTTTTTTTAAATTTCAGTTCATATATTTGTATGCACTTTGTTATAATAATAATAGTATATTATTAAACATCTTAAATATTGATATCACTAATTTGACTTGAAAAATCAAATCAATGGATCCCAAAATTTTAAATTTTAATTTATTACATATAATTCTCAATGTACGATCATAATTTAATTTTTATTTCTTATGTTTTATTTGTTATTGTATTTTATATCAATTTGTAATCAATAAAAAACTCTCTTGACTGAAGAGATATTTTATGCTATATTTGTTAAGTTTAATTCTAGCAAAAATGTAATTTTTAATTTGAATGTGAAATTTACATAATTTAACATTCAATAGTTATATTGTAATCACCAATCAATAATCAAGTCATCATTCCTTTATATGGATTATCAATGAGTAGAAATGTTATTTCATTTTTTTATGCTTTATTTCATTTTTTTTTTAAATTGTAAGATTATAAACATACTTAATTAAATGTATTATTTATTTCCAACATTAGTTATTTTGGGGTCTTGAAGACAATTAAAAATTAACCAAAATTATAATTTCAAATATTGCTATTACAATTTTAGTTATCTTTCATATTATTATTAATTTATTATAATGTCCCATCTATTGTGAATTTTTGGGTCCGTTACTCACTCTCGCAACCTTCACACAAGCATCGGGAAACTTCTCGCTCGTTATGGTTTAAATTCCCATACCACACATTCGCTTAATTTGGGGTACAAAACAACTCGAGGCCCATGGGCTGGGCGCGGCAAAGGGAACCAGATAATTCTAACCGCGGTTTTGGGGTGCGCAATGCGCACGTCACAAATAAAAAATAGTGTTACAATTCCAACAAAACCAGGCTCTCTCTCTCTCTACAATTCAATCTCCTTGTCACTTTCAACTATCAAGTATTTTCCGTCAATTTCTCGAGAAAATAAAAATTATCCGTCGGAAAGAAAAAAATTTACCAAACACTTTTTCCAGTTGAATTTCTGTGATGCGACCGCAGCAGCAGCTACTGTTCGTCTCTGTCCAGTGATCTGATAGCAACACACTGCAGTTTCTCTAGATGACGATACGCGACTCTTGCGGTCGAGCTTTCGACCGATTCTACCACGCATTTCCTTGTCTCTCAGATCCCGGTATTGCTTATTTGTTGATGATTTTTGTTTTCTGTTTCTTTCGTGAGAAAATTCGTAGGAAAGTTGAAATTTTTGGATGTTTGAGTAGTGGAGGTGTTTGTTTTTCTCATTTTTGAGCTTCTCATAATCAATATAGTCTTTGGTTTGATTGTTTGCAGCTCGAAGGTCGTCGTTGGGCTTGAAAGCGGCATTGGTGATGCTGCATCTGGTATTTGTAGGGATTCTCTTCCTTTTCGATTTGGATTTGATAGAGAAGACAAAGCGTGAACCGTGGTACGTTAAGGCTATTTCACGTTTCAATATGTATTTGAGTTTGCGGTTTTAAGGTTTCGTTGTATTGCTTTAAAAGCTTTAGGTTTGTGAGTGTTGTAGTTGTATGAACTTGAATTGTGAATGTTGTTGTTGATATGGAGTGAAATTGAGTTGGTTTCGTTAAATGAGTTCATGGGGTGTAATGTGATGTGCATTGTGTTTGTTTGGTTTTATGTGGTTATAGAGTCGAATTTATTAAATTCGGTGTTGTTATAAGTAGTAGAGCTGTTGAATGTAATTTATGAATTTGAAACTAGGAATCTAAGTTAATGGGAAATGTGGAAGAGGGAGAACTGTCTTACTAGTTGTTAAAGTAGTTTTGCAAACTAAGAGCTGTAGTGGACATGGAAATGGATAAATGTTCAAGAGGCTGCTTTAAATTTAAAAAATTATGTAGGGTTGAAGAGCATCCTCTGACTGGAGGGATTTCAGAATTTAAATGGTATCTGCTTGTGATATTGACGTTTGAATTGTTGATTTTAAGTGATTGATTGGCTTAATCAATGGAATTACAACATGTTTTGTTATATGTATTTTTAGTGCAGAAAAAGGAAATAATTGAGGAGAACTAAAGCTTGTGTCTTGTTTAATTTAAGAGTTCATTTAAATTCTCTAACAAGCTCAGGGCATATGTGTAAACATACCTTTTGAAAGCTATTGGAATCCGTGGGTAGATTGTCATTTGTTAACATGATTGCATGTGATTATATGATACTTTCACATCATAATGCTTAACATTTCCACCCACTTTTTACAGGTATACAACATTGTATTTGCTATTGTTTGTTGCAACATTGGTGCAATACTTTGTAACTTCTGGTTCTTCACCTGGGTAAATGTCAACACTACTGTATTAATCATCGATTTGAATCTTGATGTTTTTTCAGGACATATGGCATTAGTGGTTTTTTCTTTTCTTGCCTAACTTGGTTGCTTGTTTCTTTGTTTTGTGTGCTTTAGCTATGTCCTTGATGCAATGAGATATGTAAACGAGACAAATACTATATTTGGAAAGATATCGGCACCTTCAAAGTAAGCTAAATTTTGATGATTTATCCGAGCAATTATTACCATTGAGGTTCTTACAAAAAAATTGAATTGAACTTATAACTTGTTTAATCTTCCTGTTAATTTATCATTCTATGTTTAAGCAAAGACAGCCTGCTTCTAGCAAAAATGGAAACATGGTCATTACTGTGGAGGGAAGTCAATCAGGAAGAATTCTTCCAGCTAGTAATGTAACGTCTTGGACGAAGCTGGTCCTGGACATGCATGCACCTGGAACATCCATTAGGTGTGCAAGTACATCATGGACTTGCTTCAAAATTTCTATACAATTTATGCACATGTACTTAATTATGCTTGTAAAATTTTATGTTATTTATCAATTGACCTATGATTATCAGATTATGTAATTAAATTATCATCTTAAAATTTTAAGTATGCATCAGTTGACCTATGTTATTATAATTTGGAATTCTATCTAGTGAGATTGCCAGAAATCCAGTGGGGAGTCAAACGTGGTCTTCCTTGTAATTTATTGTTGATTTGTCAGTGAGTTGATCTAAACTGTTATAAGATCTGGCAATTGCTTGGAGTAAATTTGCACAAGTGAAGAGTTGACTTGAAAAAGAAAATGTAGAACCCCCGGGGGGGATGTTGGGGGGGGGGGGGTGGTGTGGGAGTGGTTGGGGTTGGTTGTGGGGGCAAGGTGCGGTGGGGTTGGGGTGTGGTTGTGGTGGTGTGGGGGGGGTGGGGTGGTGGTGGTGGGCAGTTGTGTTGGGGTTACTTGCAGACACGCTGTTCATTTTGTTCATCATACATATTTTTCTAATTTCCTTTCATTAGATTGCTTGATTCATGTAAGAGATTTTATTCCTTTCTGTAATGGAATAACAAATACAGGTGTTTTCTGAGATTTTCTTTTTCCTTTTCTGAGTCTGGCTCTCTAATTCCAGTCCTGTTTAACCATCATAAGATAATTAAGTATTGTACTTCATTAGCTTGAACTTACAATCTTTTGTTCAACAGTCATTGTGTTAGAACTACACTGCATGAATGATGTACAGATAAAGGCAAATAACGCCTGAAATTTTGTACTTATTGTTTCTTCTTGGACTTTGCAGAAACTTCACATGCTCATATTGTAATGTTGAACAAGTAAGTAACATTCCTGTTTGTGTTTTCATTTGTTTATTATTTCTTCCTAAATTAAAAGTCGCAATCAGATGGTACGTCAGTTTATCTAGGGTGGAGTAACATAAGGGCTAAGTGAGCCATGGTTCCGCCTCGACCTCAAATTTTTTCTTAAGAACAGTGTACACATTTATATATTTAGCCCTTGAAACACCTATTTTTTAACCACCACCTTCCTAATTGTTAGTTTCTTAAAATTTCTGCCCCCACAGACAAATTTATTGTTCTGTTATGTGATGATTATGTATACTTTCATGTTATGTTGAGTTACCTTACCTTTGTCCTATGGCGTCTGGAAGGTACCCCAGATAATAATTATTGTAAACGACTAGGTGTTGAGGTTTTATGCTTATGGAATATGTATGCTAGTGAACTATTGGAAGGTTATAAAAACTAGCATGTATTTATCACTGATGTCAAAATTTTCTTCATCTTCTTAATCAATTCTAATTTCCTTTGTCACAGAGGAAAAGTAGTAGGATAGTGATGCCGTAAAAGGAGCGTTAGGACAGTTGAATAAGTTAAGAAGTGGTTCAGTTGGTAAGAACCTTGACTAGAGAATTGGGATGGATACAATTAATATATTAGAATTTTGAGAGTTTTTAGCAGCTTGAATTGCACATTCCAAGCATGGGGCTTTCTTTCTCAAACTAAACCATGTTTCACATTAGTGGCATAATAGATTCATCTGATTAAATAATATCAGTAAAAGTTTTTGTTTTGTATCAGTAATATCACTGAAGGGAGAAGCTGATTCTGTGGCTGGGCATCTAGTGTTCCTTGTGATTGTTATATAGATTTTCTGTGGATTATGTCTGCTGTAACCTTTTGGTAATTTTTCTTCTTGCATAATTGCAGCCTCCTCGGGCAAAGCATTGTCATGATTGTGACAGATGTGTTCTCCAGTTTGATCATCATTGTGTTTGGCTTGGGACATGTGTTGGCCAGGGTAATCATTGTCGATTTTGGTGAGTTTGAATTGTTGTGTGATGTCATTCACCTAAATATAATATTCAATATAACCAACTGTATTAGGTTTGCATTAGTGTGCCATTTATATTGCCTAACAGCACTAATGGTGTTAAAAGATATGATGGCAGTTCTGAAATGAATATAATGTGGTCATTCGATTTGTATTTCTGTGTTCGATGTTAATCAAACACTGGTTGTTTCCATGTATTTCTCGATCGTGAGTGTTGTGATAGACGAACATTCTGCTTGAAGCTTCACATTTATAGATATTTTACTTTTCTTTAGATTTTATATTTCAGCTCCACATCATCTATTGGTCGTTATATGTGATTATTTAAGAGTATCCTAAAAAGAAATGTTATATGATTTAATTCAGAGTAAATTTACTTTTAATTTTTTTTACAATGGATATGATATGATAAGAATTGTTGTTTATTCATGAGTAATTGTTTCAGGTCCTCTTCAAATTTTTAATAATTTATTCTATAGGACTATGGTTCAAGCACATAATAGTATCTGTTATTTTTCAAATTTGATACTAGGTGGTATATTTTTGAAGAGACAGCATTGTGCCTCTGGACTGGTGTCTTGTACATTACATACTTGAAGTTTAATATAACACGGGCCTGGTATGATGTCTCTCTCCTTAATCCAGTTTTGTGGCTAAAATTTGTCTTGCTATGATGGAAACAATGCCTTAAACCTGTGGTTTTTGAATAAAATTGCTTTCTCGGGAAAAAAAAAAAAGAGGAAAAAGTAGTTAGCTTCTGATTCTAACATGATTTGTACATACTTTGAATCTGACTTTCTTAAAAGAATGAGGATAAGAAAATAGTTAGTTTGAATTCTAGAACTGCTTGTATCTAATTTGAATCTGAATTGGTTCCTGAATCATACTACTGTCAGGTGGAAGGATGCAATTATAATCCTGCTACTGGTTATATTATCAATTTCCTTGATCTTTCTGCTCCTCCTACTACTGTTCCATAGGTAACTATTCTGTACAAAATTTTCCCATCATCAGATTCTTATTTCAATACTTTAGTAGCAATTTTACTGTCACTTCAATGTTAACCATTATTGGCAATTTAATATTGTAATACAGAATTGCAGGTTAATTAGTTATTTTCTTTAATGATATTGTATTTATAAGATAATTGACATAATATATATGAAAAATAAATGTGAAGTTAGATTTAGTTGTACTTTCTTTTTAGGTAGTATAGATGAAGGAGGAAAATTGGACCTAACTTCTTAATTGGATGTTAAGTATTAGAGACACTTGGAATATTAGAGAACCTTGACCAGAATCAATTGGTTTGAACTCAATGTTTGCAAATTGAAGCCAAATGAACCAATAAAAAGAGAAGAAAGCTAAGGAGATTGATGCACCAACCTGGAAGAGAAATAAAAGCGGTTTGATGATACTTTTATCTAATTGGTGCATTGGGTTTCAATTTGAAAAAGTCGTGTTGAAATTGACATGTTAATTTTTGTAGAGCTTCTAGAAAAAGTTGATATGGGATTCATGTTAAATGCATAAACTTTGTTGCTTCTTCCCCAAACAGGTTGTTATGTATACGTAAATCTTATCCTGTTATGTGGGGTTGGCAAATGTACTAGATGAAACAGATTACGTAGTAAAGTTCAAAAGTTTAATGGCTTCATCCTCCATCTTGTGTTAAATGTTAGCATTTACATGGGCTAGAGGACATGATTAGTTTTGAGTTTAAAAGCAATGCAGAGATGTTGCGATCAGTAAAAATATCATGATCAGTTACTTTTAACTTGTTTACATCAGAGGAAGGGTATTCTATGCTCCTGTCTACATAATTTTGTGAGTACTAGTTAGTTTAATTGGTAAGCTTTATCATTGTTGTGCAATGCTTCTTGTGTTCAAATCTCACAAACATCAAGGTCTGGCCGTCTGGGGGAAATTGATTACATGTAATATAATATGTAATTTTTCTGTTGCAGCTATCTAATACTGACAAATCAGACTACCTATGAACTTGTAAGGCGTAGACGCATCTTTTATTTGAGGTTTGTTGCTGAATTAACTTTTCCAGTTACTGCCTTACTTGAACTAAGCATTTATACCCGAAAATGAACAGCACAATTATTTTGCATGTTTAATTTCTTAATTGGTTGTCGTTTTGTTTATCCCCAGGGGGATTCCGGAACGGGTTTATCCCTTCAGTAAAGGACTCTGCAGAAACCTATATAACTTCTGTTGCGTTAGAAGCAGCATATATGAGTTGGAGAGGTTACCTGATGCACTGGAACTTGAAGAAAAGTCGAGACCCTACACATGTTTAGATTTTTTAACCTGTCGTTGCTGCTGACAAGGCCATCCATGTGGTATTGTATCATTACCTACCGTTTACCCAGAAGATGTTACTGTGCGTATGATTTGAGAGCATAGTTGTGCATTCATTTGTTTTAGATACAAAGTTGTGGCATCATAGAAAGGTTAGGCTAAAGCTGTTTGTTGATTAATTGGTTCTGTAGTTTAAACGTTGTCTGCTTCTATTATTTTGAAGCGTGTAGAAGATTTTACAACTGTACGGGTGATCCGCCTATGGCTTTATTGATGAATCCGTCCAAGTTGGAAATGTTAATTAACTCAATTGGGGTGTTGTTTGGTATTGGTTTATAATTTTATTTCGAAGTAATGAATTAATGTGATGAGTATTGGAGGTCAATGAGTTTTTCCTATTGTCTTCTAATTTTTACATATGATATACTTATTTCGTTCAGGATTTCGTGTGGTTTTTTAGACAAGAGGAACTTTTATGAACCATAATCAAGAAGAAATATACAATTTGACATCATGTCAATAGAGAGCCTTTGAAGAGGATAAGGTTAAAGCTGCAAATTTATGTGCTAAGCAATTATCATTTTTGGGAATGACTTGGGTACTTATAAATGCTCACAATTTCACGTGAAGTCTTAATATCTAAAATAAGAGGGAAAGCTTCATCTCCAGAGATAGAAGAAACGTTCAACGTAGAAGCGATTTCGTGTGTTTTTTTTTCTTTAGAAAAGGTGTGTTTATGTGTATAGATCAATGACATTTGTTCAAACTTGCACACAATAAATCTAAGCAAATTACTCCCAATTATCGACAATGAATTATCTGATCAAAACATAAAACTACTGTGGCTTATAACTTAGACCACATCTGCAATCTACAAATCGATGAGCCCCAGGCCCAACATGAAATAGTGATTGGGTTTAATTGAAAACTAACCTTTTTTAATGGCCCAATAGAAAAATAACTCTTTTTTTTTTTTTAATAAATATTTTCATATTGACTTTTTTTGGACAAGAATAATCTTGATTACTCTACCAATTACCACTAACCCACCCCTTTTGTGTGTCACATTCACCAAGCTTGTCACTCTTTCTACCAAACTTTTTTCTCTCATTCTCTCTCTAAGAATCCTAACCCACCGTCGCACCTCCTCACCGTCTTACCCCACCCACCATCAACCAAACCCATCGAAATATATTGGAAACCCACCGTCGTTCACTCTCTCTCTATCTAACCTTTTTTTGTCATTCTCTCTCTAAGAATTTACGGGTGAGATCTTCCTCTCTCATTGTTAATTCTCAACCATCAAAGATATGCCAACCTCTCTCCACCACAATGTTGTTGATGGTGGTTCACTGGCAAATGAGGTCTTTCTCTTCTCTTTTCTTCTTCCTCTTATTTTGTTCTTATACTTACTTTTTTTTCCTTTTTAGTTGTCGTCATTAGATTCGCACGCTACCACGCATCCTTTATTTGCACGTTGTGCTGCCGTTGGACCATTGGTTCTTCGCTTTGACGCTGCTGACAGCAAACCCTTGCTTGTCGTCAACTAATTCCGTGCCACCGATAACCTATCTCAGGGGCCGTGAGTTTGGTATGATAGAGTGCTATTTTGATTGTTTGGTGTAATATGTGAGTTTAGGTTTGGATTTGAATGATGATTTATGACATATAATTTATTTTAGTGGACGTTTGCATTTGAACATGATTTGGGTTCAGATTTGAATAACGACTTGGGTTTTTTGCTTGAAAGTTGAGAGTTTTTGGGTTGATAGATTAAATTGCTATTGAAGAATTTTGACAAACCCACATGTTGGGATTCTCAATCTCTAGGTTGGGACTGCCAATTATCAGGTTGGGATTCCCAACCCCTAGACTAGGATTTCCAACCCCCATAGTGAGATTGTCAACTTTCAGGTTGGGATTCCCAACCCTCAAATTGGGATTCCCCACCTCTAGACTAGGATTGTCAATCCTCAGGTTAGGATTCCCAATCCCCACAATGGGATTCCCAACCCGTAGGTTGGGATTCCCAACTCCCATGATGGGATTCCCAACCTTCAGGTTGGGATTCCTAACCCCCATGGTAGGATTCTCAACCGTTATGCTAGGATTCCGAACCTCTACGGTGAGATTTCCAACCTTCAGGTTACGATTCCTAACCCCTAGGTTGGGATTTCCAACCTCTAGGTTAGGACTCTCAACCTTAGGTTGAGAATCCCACCAACCTTAACCTTAAGGTTAGGATTCCCAAACCCCAAGTTGAGAATCCGAACTTTACAATTGAGAATCGATTACGTCCTTATTGAGACCAAACTTTGAGGTTGAATTCTCAACCTTTACGTTCAGAATCCACTAGTTCAGAATCACAACCTAAGGGTTTTTTGCTTGGTGTTTATCTTTGTTAGGGTTTTGGTTATGAATATGACTTTCTGAATTGGTTCCTTCATATATGCATTGATTTGGTGAATTTTAGACTTGTTTAGTGTTGTTTTTTAGGTTTCAAACATAAATGTTCTAAAAAAATTGCATGAGTTTTATTACTTCTTTTGTATACACGGAAATTGTATAGGTATAATTTATGTTATATTAGAGTTGAATCGATAAATGTCATAAACAATTTTTAATGCATTCTTTTGTAATTGCAGGTTAATGTATTGGAAGATCATTGACTCCGAACATTTTAGTTTAAAAGTGATATGCCTTGGTAAACTCTTTCACATGAATGAGCTTCAGTTTTCCAAGCAGTTAGTGCACAACTTGCTTTTCAAACAAGTTGAATGTGATGATTTAAACGAGCTGTGGTTTGCACTTCCCAATGGCATTGCAATTTGCTTCTCTATCCAAGAATTTGCAATCTCTATGCACTTCCCAACGTCTTGTGCTAATTGGTATGTTGTCTTCTTTTATGCAGTAGTGGTGATTGTGGGGATTTTGTAATCAAACTGGCGGAACACATGACGAACGGTATGTCGGTAGACTCATTTGACAAATTGCACATACCACATTTCCGAGAGCCACTAGCTCTCGACCTCTGGAAATGGCCTTGTCGGGGTAATATTTTTATGGTTCTTAGTCTACTGTAAATTGGTAGTGAGCGGATGCTTTTGATGAGGTTGTGGGGTTTCAACCTCCTTGGTGGTTTTGGAAATTTTATTTGTTTGTAAAGTTGACAATATGTTGTTACAGTGTTTTTGCTTGGTGTTTGTCTTTGTTCGGGTTTTGGTTATTCATATGGTTTTTTGAATTGGTTTCTTTGTGGTGAAATTTGGATTTGTTTAGTGTTGTTTTTGAGGTGTCAGAATAGGGTAAATCATGTTGGCAAGAATATGTGACTTTTGCTTCATATCAAGTGATTCATCCCTCTCTTGCAATTGGAACATCAAACTTGATGTATTGGAACATTCATCTTCATAAGATCGCTTAAAAGAGCAACATTCATTGACTCAAACACTCCGACAACAATAGCAAGCACGCTTATAGGTTCACTAGCAGGGAAACTCTCAAACTTACTTCTGCATTCACTGTATATTCAAACTAAAAGATGGTTTTGCTAAAAACATTTCTAACAATGGCATCATAACAAATGATAACATCACAAACAATAGCCGTCAAGATCTTGAATAAGGTTCTTGGTTCAGACAATCCTCGGGATGATAAGCTACACGATGTAAAGACTTAACTTTTACAAAGTGAACACCTTAGTAAAAAAATGTATTAAGTACACTATAATAAATTAGAACAACTAATTTATTAATCATAACCTACACAACACAAAGACTCTCCCTTGCTTCTTCGCATGTTTCCATTCTTGCATTACATTTCTTTGCTTCTTTGTGGTACTATAAAGAGGTTTTCTTGAAATTAATTATCAATGCATTGATATGTTCCAGAGATTCATTGGCCACCATTTTTGGTAATGTAAGCTCTTCTAAGAGCAAAGTTATAATATACTTTTCCATTTCTTCAATATCTTTGCTCAAATCCGAATTAGTTTTTACCATAATCTACAGGTACAACAAAAAAATAACTTCATAATTTAAAAAAGAGAAAGTAATGGCACTAAAATTATTGAATCAAGTTTTTTTTTGGCACCATCACGTATTACGAATTATAATTTGCACATAAAGAATGCGATAATGCTATTTTTCAAACTGAAGCTAATTTTAACATAATAATTTTTTTAAAAAAAAATCTCTTTAAACAATAGAACTACTTTGTAGTTCATTTACAAGATTTATTTAGCACCACCCTTGACCTCTTTATAGAAAAAATTTCAAAAAAAAAAAATGAAAATACATAAAATGTTTCGATGCCTAGACTGAAGCAACAACTAGAGAATTACCACGAACTTTTAGAAAAAATGCTTTTCAGCAGAGAATCACCAGAAGGGCCACCAAACAAATGTTTTGGGCACCAACAAGGATTCCAAAGAAGATGAGTCCATAGGCAAATTAAAACTATTAAAATAAGACTTCATAATAAATTTCCCTTAATCAAGCATAAACCTAAAACATCTACTCAAGGAGCTCAAATGATGAGATTGTCCCAATATGTTTGTGTAAGAAATATTTTAGAAAAAGAGCTGTTTACATTGTTAGACCCCAACTGACATCTCATAAAAGAAAAATATTACATTGTTAGAGTGGATACAAAACCAAATATGAGAACAAAACTCTTCTCAGGCAAAGCACAAAGCACCAAATATTACATGATTGATATGGTGAAATTTGGATTTGTTTAGTGTTGTTGAAATGTCAAATCATAGATGTTCTATTTTGGTTGATGATTTTTGTTTTGATCTAAGTACTCTTGTCTCTACTTCCAATAATTCTTCGATAATATTTGTTGCCAAGTCCTTGAAACTTTCTAGAGTTGTCAAAAATTAATCCCAACTCATTGTTATATTAGTTGTTTAATTAAATTTGAAGTACTTATCAATACTATTATTTACGGTTTTAGAAACAAAAGTTGTATGAGTTGACAAATTCTCAAGAAATTAGAATGAACGTTTTAGTAAGCCAAAAAAAAATGACAATGAACAAAAATCATGGCCTTCACAATTTTTACTGGGGGTGCATTTAATCAACGAGTATTTTGATGATGTGTATTAAATTTTCGTTCCTTTCCTACGAATCATGATTAGTAAACACATCCTTCATATATATATTTTGAGCTTTCTACCTTTATGTGTTCTATGTTAATCCAATGAATGTATCTTTACATTTACCTCCAATGCTATATGAAGGTGCATACTCTTCCCTTCAATTCATTAACATTTCAAACTTGAATTAGACAAATTCTTGGATTAAAATATTGTTGAGCAATACATGATCATTTTCGATGATCATGTATATATAGGTTGAATCATGATTAGTAAGATTGAGATTCCCAACTTTGAGGTTGGGATCTCAAGGTTGGGAATCCCAATCCCAACCCCAAGGTTAAGATTCCCACCTCAAGGTTGGGATTCTCAACTTAATGGTTAAGATTCCCAACCTACAGGTTGAGATTTCTAACCTCTAAGTTGAGAATCCCAACCTTGAGGTTGGGAATATTAATTTTTAAGTTGAGAATCTCAACCTTAAGATTGGAAATCCCAACCCATATGTTCAGATTCAATCCACTGTTTACATGTCCAATATCAAATACCACGAATGGAATCATTTACAAAATTCAAAGTACACATTCACCAATAACAACTATCAATACAATATAACTTTCACATTCTATTCATATCCACAAAACCACAAGCAAAATACACCAAACAACCACAACCCACTTGCAATAGCCTAACTTTGGTTCACATTACCATATTTGGATACCCAAAACAAGTAAAACTAGTTAAGTAAACTTACCACCCTCAAAGAAGAAGTCAGTGAGCTATGGGCGCAATACAGTGTCATCCAAAAAATCATAGATGTTGGCACAACCTTACTCACTTCTTCTTTTGTTGGCCATGGTAAGAGAGAAGAGAGTTTGAGTGTGGGAAGTGAGAAGAGAGTAAGATGTGGAAAGTAAGAAAACCGAGTGAGGTATGGGAAGTGACAAAATGAAAGGCTAGTCGGCGGAATGAGACTACTGCACAACAAAACAATTTCAATAAAACACTTTCAACATATGTATAAGTTGAAATTGAAAGCTCATAACATGGGAAGTACCTCAGTCTTGAAGTTTTCATGAGAAAATTCCAATTGCTTCAAGGCGTTTTCATTTGGCTGAGATATGCTCTTATACTACAAATTGAAGAGAATTTCACATAATTATTCCATTGCATAAGAATAGTAAGCATCTCATTATGTAAGATAAGCACTTGAAGCATGTGAAACTTGTTGGACAACGGTTCTTCCCTCAATTTTTCTAGCTCATACTACTGGTAACAATAGGAGATTAAATATCCAAAGCATATCAGGTGTTTACCAAAAAACTTGAATAGCAACTCAACCTATCAACCCAAAAATTCTTAATTTTCATGTGAAAAACCCAAGTCATTATTCAAATCCAAACCCAAATCCTGTTCAAATGTAAATGTCCACTAAAATAAATTATATGTCATAATCCAAACCTAAACTCACATAATCTTATACCAAACAATCAAAACAACACTCAATTATACCAAACCCAAATAATTATTCACTGAATTTTCTCCTTCAACCAACAAAACACCAAAACAAATGCACCTGAACACTAATTATCCTAATAAGGAAAGAAAAACATACCCATTATCTATAATCAAGTTAACAATGAATAAATTGTTCACAAATTCATAAAACAAATTATGTTTTCAACATGAAGCTTACTTTTCATTGCTCTCCTTTCAAATATTTTAATCAAGTACAACAAAGCAAAACAAAACACTATAATTCAAATCCCACGTCATCAAATTTGATCACAAAACTATTGAAAATCCAAAACAACGTCACACCTAGTTGCTCAAATCCTATCATAAATAGAAACGTAATAGAGACTTACTAGTTGAGATGGGCAACATTGAGAGAGAGAGGTTGTCAATCTGCAAGCTGCAAAGAGACCTGTGATTTGAGAGTTGATGTTAGAGAGAAGTTAGAGTTAATAAAAAACAAGTAAACATAGTCAAGCAAACCAAAGTGAGAGAGGCATAATCGAGCATATTAGAGTTGATACGACGACAACAAAGAGAGAGGCGCTCAATTGAGCAGACCAAATAGTGATACACGACGGTGGAGAGAGAGAGAAAGAGAGAGAGAGATGCAGTTGAGTAAACCAGATGGTGATACATGGTGACGATGGAGAAAATAAGGTGTAAGGGAGAAAAGAAAAGAGGGTTACAAAGGAGAAGAAAAGGGTGATGTGAAAAGAGAAGAAAACGGTGATGCTAGGGTTTGTGAGAGACAATGAAAAAAAAAGGGTGAGAAGAGAGGTAAGCTTCTGTCAATTTGCTCCGGCTTATAGCTCCCATTTCATTAAGGGCATTTTTGTCCATTCATGCTCTTTTTTATACGAACAAAAACACAAAGGTTAGTTTTGAAATTCAGTTGGTTAAATGAGTTATTTTATGCATTTTCTCATAGTTTTACATACAAATTAGCTAACAACCTTACGGGCCACTCGGAGCATGAACGACTTGCATATGTGCAAGCAAGCCCACTTTCAAAAGGGCTAATAGGTAGATTCAGGTGTTACAAAACAAAAAATTTAGAATCTTCATGCCTAGTTGGACATTAAATTAGAGTCCATAGCCTTCCTTGACTCTTCTTTTTCAATCATGTCAACATAACACGATGTCTTTGAATGATTTCCTTCATGAATCACATCATCAACATCATCATAGCAATCATCATCCATTGAGCACAAACCAAACATCTCCAAACTATAATATTTTCTTATGTAAATCGTGATAAAAGTTCAAACAAAGTCTAAAAATACTACATACTTAAATATTTATATGCGTAAATTAGGAAAATGTTGATCCTGTGCCTATTTACATTTGGGGATCAAGATTTACCCCATCTCCTACAAATTTTAACACTAAATAGGGATAGATCTTGGAGATATGGGGCTTCGAGAAATTTTTGGCATCATTACATGAGACTTGAGAGACAAATGAAAGCTTGTTGCTTCATTCTCAATGAGAAAAGAAATTAATTTTTAAATTTGAATAATGGGTATGCTATGAGGGAATCATATCTAAACAATTTTTTTGCCATAAATTCATCCATAGCATTAAGGGTTTTGCTTAAATCTCATGCAATCATATATTTCATTTTAACTTAATTGTTACAAAACCAGTATTTCCTAACATGTCTAAGACAATAATTTGGCAATGAATGCTATAACCATTGCATAAATTCACAGCGAATTGTAGAAATAGACTCACGTTAAATATATGTACGTATGACTTGAATCAGTACATGTAAAATTTACAATTGTGTGGTAAGTACTTAGGGTTTTTGAAACCGCTTTTTAGCAAAAGAGTGTTTTTTGTTGTGCTTTGACAATGATATTTGCATACCTTCTTTTCAGCATCACCACGTGAACAACCTTTTCATCATCCAAAGAACCCTTCCCCAACTTTTGTTTCTCAGTCATGTCAACATGACATGATGTCTTCGAACGATCTCCTTCGCGAATCACATCATCGAAATCATCATAGCAATCATTATCCATCAAATGTAAACCAAACTTCTCCAATGGGTTGCAAAAGTGAAACCCTTGGAAAGATACGGACACAACTCTAGACTTTTCTTGGGTTGCAAGAAACACAAAAGAAGCTAGAGAACACCCACTTAAGGTTTCAAGTTTCCTGTAACTCTTATAATTCAGCTCTATATTCGCTGTCTTTTCCATCTCCAGCAATCTAATACGAGCAGCTTCTCTCTCCCTCTCCCTCAGCTTTCATCGTCTTTTCGAATCTTCCTTTTTATTATTCTTTTTTCGCCCTTACACTTCAGCTATCTCTCTTTTTCATCCTTGAAATGTTTCTTCAAGTTCTCTCCATGCTTAGTATCCTCCAATCTCTCTTTGACAACCCTCTTCTCTAATCTTTCTTTGACAACTCTCAAATTGCTGTCATGGCAGCCAAGTTTCCTTAACCTATTGATGTCATTGAAGCATACCAATCTCATTGACAACCCTCTTCTCTAATTTTTCTTTTCTTCTCCAATCTTTCTTTGACAACCCTCAAACTTTGAAATTAGAAATTTGAAAGTAACAGTAGCTAATGATTTTACTTTATGGAGAATACAAGTTGTATGAATATAGTCGTTAAAAGCAACAATTTGAAGTGAAGTGGATTTTGAATGATTTAAAAAGTGGGCAAAAGACAAAAACAGCCCAAACACTGGACCGTTATTGTGAGCCACCTGGGGCTAAAACAGTCTCATATTCTTAGTTTATAATCATTACATGGTTTTTCCTTGTTAGGTTATTAGGTTGTTGGGTCAAATCTACCCAAGATGACTCAAACCCATGACTCAATCCAAATAAAATAGATTTGGATAGCAATAAGTAATTACTGATGGTTATCAAAAAATATACATCACCTTACAAATATGTGATGTGTTTCATTTGTAAAGATTGATAGAGAATTACATTTCAATATATAACATAGAATAGAGCAAATACATGAGAGAAAACAGAGAGAAAAATGGCATAGTTCTTACACCATGATTTAAGGGTTTGGTCCCATAATTGGTGATCAAACTTCAACCAGTTGAACAACCCGGATTTAAAAGAATTTCTACTGCGCATAAATGAGTACACTTTGGGTTCCATTTTATTGTTTTATATTTAATTTATGTACTATTATGAATGTTTTCATTGGTATCAAAGCTCTATTGGGTTGTTTGCTGGCCGTTAATTATGTTTGAATAATTAAAACTACCATAAAATTTGATTTTCAGATTGAAAACCTAAGATATAGAGACTTGAAACCCATAACTTGTAGCCTTGATAACTCCCCTCCGTTTTGCGTGATTTGAGTTTCATATGAAACTAGAGTTTGAGATGAATCCATAGAATTTTGAATCACAAAATTTCATCATAAAATGAGTGAGAATAGATTGGAATAAAGTTAGGGGTAGATTAGGGTCGAAATTTGTTCTTCACTATTGAATTTTTTTTTTTAAATTTTTGGTTTGATTAAGAATAATACTCTCATTGTAGAGAATTGATTGTGATATAACCCATATCAAAATTGAAAACTAAGGGCATAAATGAAAAAAGGATGAAATTTTGAAGAATTTGGTACTCGTCTCTTCGCCATACGACGTCAAAAACATGACACGTGCCGTCTTGACGTGTGACTCTCAAGGCTACAAAGCCCTAACCATGTATGCGCCATGAAAGCAGCATGTGGTGCCATGTATGTGACACGTAAGATGACATATAGGTGACACGCAAATGACACGTGGCATATCATGGATGGTTAAGCGCAACGCGTGGTCAGCTAATGTTGTGACACGTGTTGTCCTCTGAACTTGCACACATGATGAATGTCGCCTAGTTAACTGACAAGGACGTGTGGTGTAATTTGAACAAACCACATGGTTGTTTATGCACGCGACGTGTCTATCTTGTTGACATTTGTTTTGCACTGAATGTGAAATGTGTCGCACTGATCTTAGCACCTGCATTGAAGGTGCATGCAATGACTTTGCAGCGTATGGTAGGTGCGATTGGCAAGTGGTTAGCTCCATCGACGACGGTTTTCAATGACTTTTCCAGTGATTTTTTTTTTTTAAATTTTTCTCCTCTTTTTATCCCAATTGTTTATTCACTCTAATTGTGAACCTGTCACATGGTCACTTGCACACATGATATGTGTCACCTGGTTAATTGACAAGGACGTGTGGTGCAATTTGAACAAGCCACGTGGCTGTTTGTGCACGTGACGTGTCTACCTTGTTGACATGTGTCTTGCACCAAACATGAAATGTGTCGCACTGATGTCAGCACTTGCATTGAAGGTGCATGCAGTGGCTTTGCGGCGTGTGGCAGATGCGACCAGTAAGTGGTAGGCTCCACTAATAACGGTTTTCGATGACTTTTTTGACGATCTTTTTTTTTTTTTTTTAAATTTTTCTCCTCTTTTCATCTCAATTGTTTATTCACTCTAGTTGTGAGTTGAACTGAATTATTTTATTTATTTCGCTCTGTTGAGAGCTGAATTAAAATGTCTTAGTTTCTATATTAAGTTTTATTAAAATTTATCATGCATGTGTATATTTATATTTTAGGTTATAACATGCATTTCCGTAGGACTAGGTCGACTAGTTTTAATGATGAGTCATCTGATAACATGATTACGATCATTATCTTATCAGATGACAAGGAGATTATTGAAATCTCAAATTGTCAACTAGAACCTTGAGATTAAAGAAATCTCAGATGACTAGCAGGATCTTAAGATAATAAAAGTCTCAGATAATAAAATAACGGAGGTCATAAGGATCTCTAATGATGAGAGGTCTAAAGTCATAAAAATCTCAAGAAATGCTATTCAAATTGTGGGTGTCCTAAAAATCATTTAGAGAATGATATTAGGATTGTTTTGCACAAAACACTTACATATATTGTTTAGTGAATATTTGAAAATTGGATGATGATAGGTAACTTGACTACTTTTTTTATTTCTATCTAAAGATTCTTTTATCATACTTATGAGTGTACGGTTGCTGTAACATTTTAGTGAAATGATAGTGGATGTGCTAATATAGACGTAGATATATATAGATCATAAATCTCTAAGTAGAATAAATATCATTTAGAGAAATGACATGTGCTTCGAAAAAACATAGTTGCTAAACTGAATAAAGGTGACAAATAAAATGGTGATATCTATAATATTTGGCACCGTAAGTTTCAGTATATGAAAAAGCAAGACGCCTTCAAAACCTTAACCAACACCATGATTGAACTCGAACATAGTACTTCTGCTTAACACAGAAAAGATGTTAAGACTTATCAAGCCTGTAAAATAAAGAATAGCATTGCTCGTATAATGATATTGTTTAGCATGACCGATGACCACATGTGTGCGTACGAAGAATATGAGATGGCACAAGACATTTGGCTAATTTTGATAAACAAATGTGATAGGACATCAACTATTAAATTGAAAAGACTCACAATCAAGTTTGATACTTATCAGAAGCATCATCATCATAACATGAGGTAGCATATGAAGGAATTGTCAAACATAATACATGAATTGAAATTAGTTTGTTAGGCCTTAACTAATGAGCAGCAAGTACAGACGATGATCTACTCCCTTCCAAATAGCTGGTAAAATATGAAAATCAACATAACTCACAACGATAACATCAAAACATTTGATGATATCTCACGTCATGTCGAACTTGGAGATATGCATCTAGAGGTAGCCAATGCTTCGAGTTAGCTGTATTTGGCTGAGTCAAACATGTTTAAGGGTTTAAACTCTAAGCGCAAGAGGGGTGGAAAGAATAAGAGTTGGAAGAAAGGGAAAAGATATCCTAAATCCAACAAGAATGAGACTGAAGAGAGGTAAATGTGGTGGCAATGGTGCAAAAAAGGACAAAAGTATATTGAAGTGTCTCAGCCATGGCAAGATAGGTCACTTTACTCATGAATACACTTAGCAAATGAAAGAGACTTAAAAGTCACAAACCACAAAGCTAGAGATAGAGGAGCATTTATAAAGTACTATCAGATTACCCAAGGAACAAAATGGATCTATATAGGAAACAACTTAAAAGTTGATGTGAGAGGTATTGGCACCTGCAAAGTGATTTTGTGAGGTGGCCAAGTGTTGTATCTCCTTGATATCCTCTATGCTCCGGAGATTCGATTAAATATTGTCTCTGTAATTATCCTTCTGGATTTAGAATAATATTTAACTTTTCATAGCTACTGTTTGAGGATTTATTTAGATTAATAGTAATTAAGTACTGGATATCTGATGAATGGTTTCATCATATTAAATATCAAATTTAAAGGTACTATTAATGCAATGCTTGTTTTTCACTAATTATTTT
>CM034471.1:855593-972283 GCA_019925255.1 Litchi chinensis
AAAGTTTGAGCAAAATCATTCAATTCCTCTGAACAAATCCCATGTCTTTAGCAGCACGAGCAAATGGACAGCATCCAATTGGTGGGACGCTTATGATGCCGAATTTTCACGCTCCTAGCTAGATCACATAAATTCTGCATATATATATATATATATATATATGTATATATTTAAGCAAAGGGGTCATACTACTTTACAATACCTAACAGTAATATCGAGTATGAGTACATATATCTATCTATATGAAGCGGAACCTGTAAATGGTTTCGATATGCATTTTTGATGTCTATGAATAATTCTTGCTTCGATTGAGTACTATTCAACCTGTAATGATCCAAGATGTCATTGCTTCCAATAGATATGATGAACAATGACTTAAAAAGCATACGAGCAGTTGCTGCTGAGCCTATTCTCTCTTGCAGGTTTCCCTTGACTGTTTTAAATTGTAGGATCTGATCTGTGAATGGTACAACCTGGAGCTATACATTTGAACAGATAAAGTTTAGAATAATAGTCCGTTTCTAATATTTCTTTGAAACATTGGGGTTCATTGAAAATATATATATATATAAAACATGACAAGATTTTATTAGACGATTGTACACAAATCAGGTATAGATTTATTGCCCATAACAACAATCCAGTTTGGTTGAGAAGTCCAGATCCTCCTGATGCGAAATTCACACCCTGGAGTATTCTTTTGTGAAATCTGGAAGTGTTTTGCAGCAGATAGAGAAATGGTGAGGACTTCTCTTGTAACCCATAAGCCTCACTAGTCACCAAAAGAACACAAGCACAATAAAGTAGCATCAAATCAAATATCATAAAGCATAAATTTCAATATATATATATATATATATATATATATATATCGTAAAGCATAACTAATTCATAAGATTTTGGGATAATTTCTAATATATCTAAATGTTAAAATTCAATTATGAAAATTCACAGTTGTGCGTAAGCTGTCTATATAATTTTTAAGCAGACATTAAAATCTAAGGATTCTAAACAATTTACGTTCAGAATTGATTCTTTATATTAAGAATTTAAATCTAAATGAATGCTACATCCGTACTAAAAATCGTACCTATATGATCATCACTATAGCTATTGCTGAACCTCCCAGTTGGCATTTCAGTCGGAAAATCGATGCCATTGTAAAGGAAATCTGCCCTGGATAGACTGGAAGGCAAGAAGGAATTAGTGCCTACATCAGCAGTTGAGTCCCCAAATATGAAAATAGCTGATGTTGGAGGTACAGCTGCCTTATTAGCTAGGCACATTACAACTACCTTACAAAGAAACAGTAAAAATATGCACAAATATGATTCAAGTTTCTTTCCCATTGGAGAATTATAATTGGCATTGATAAATTGTTTTTGTTACTTATACTAGGATCTATATCATCATTTTTCACTTATACTAGGATTTTGTTTTTTTCAGGTTTACTAGCGGACTGCCCTAGTGACAGTAACACAGGTGGTATCTTCTTGCTAAGCTAATGTTGATGCAATTTGTCTGTATCAAAGATGCTGCCTGTGTAGCCGGCTGTTGCCACCTCCAATCAAAGTTGCAATTTTAGTTTAGTTTTTCCTTTCTTTTTTTTTTTAATTATTATTGTTATTTTTTTTTTTTATGTATAGCAAAAAATAACTAAAGACTCGTTTGACTAACATCAAATAACCAAAATGAATTTTAATAATACCATTTCAATGTTCATAAATTTTAATGATAATATTGACTTTGTTTTTAAACGAATAACTTTAAACAACTTTAAACTGAGTTGCTTTTTTAACTAAGAAGCGGCTACAATTCGAAAACAAATTTGAACTGTGAAGCAATGAGCAAAGCAACTCTTAAATAAATATTATTGATCATTTGTCGTAGGTTGTTGAATATAGAAACAAACAAGACTGCAGTTCGTGAACTATAGTTCACCTTTGCGAAGGCAATCGCCTGTGAGAAGACCAGGATACAGTTATCACTTGGTGGAGACAATTATATGACTTTATATGTACGCTGCATCAACCTAAACAATATTTTCCCAAGATCATGAAAATATTATTGGATATGTTTGGACAACTACTCTGAAGTCTGAACTTAAACATGCATGCCACTGTCAATGATGTATAAAGGTGTGCTTTTGATTGGATGTTACTCTAGCTAAAGTGCAATTACTTCTATGATTAGTTAGGAGTTTTCCATGGTCCAATTTAGATTACAAGATTTTGGACAAATGGGAAGCAGAGGACTTCGCCTGGAGAGAAATATTGAGTAATAACATGCTCTTTCTTTTTTCTTTTTTTTCTTTCAAAAATATAGTATGTCAACGACAGTTCGCGATTGTTTCGTGAACTATTAGTTCGCAAAAATGGTTTCGGGAACTATTATGCAAAAATCTCTTTTAATTTGACAAAAAAGGTTGATTAAAATAAGTAAAAATATCATTGATAGCATGATCCAATTCATAAAATAATTTCAGCATATTCTACTCACATCTGTGCCCCTAGCTAGCAAGATGTCACATTTAGAACACAACTACAAGCGTAAACGTTAAATTTATTATGAATTGCATTTTTTCCTTTGTTACATTATTTGAATTAAGGATCCGATGGGATGTTGTCCAACACGAAATGAAGCTCAAAATACATTGCAAAGCTCGTTGCTTTTACAACGTGAAACGTGGCTTTAACAAGACAAAATACAACCGTAACAAAATAAAGTTGCCTAATATAAAATATTTACAAAAAAGTTGCCTAATATGAAACATTAAAAAAAAATAGTCCAACGTGCAACATTTAAACATAATTTACATTATTATGTCCATTGTAAAATAGTAAAAGCAAAGATTATCTGCTATCAGTTTTTTATTAATTTTTAATAATCTAGTGACCAAATAACATTTAAAAAAGTGGATAATTAAGATTATTAGATTTTTTATCGCTTATACATCACTCAAACTTAAACTCCTCCAATAAAAAATTAACAAAAAATATTTACTCTATAAGATATCTCCCCACACCCACCGTGATCAAGCATCAGACATTGCATCGGACATTGCATCTTTAATGAGGTTCAAAACATGATAAGTATTGCATATGTCTAAAAATAAAATCCATAATTTTTGCAGGCCTAATTTTGCAGTTTCCCCTAATCAATTAAAACCAATACGAGTATATACAATTAATATATCTTTAGCTATTGTAAACAATCTGAATTATCTTTTGTAAAAGCGCAACATCAAATATCGGCTCAGCTATTGAATGAATATGAAAAAATAAAATAAAATAAAATAATATGAATTATTAGATTAATTCAACAAACGGTTGAGAAGTTTTGATTTTAATAAAATCTAGACATTCACACAATATAAGTATCATACAATCAAACAACCTAAAATACTAAATAACAAGTATAAGTTTTCACTAACAAAAGAAATAGTGCATGATATTAATATTGAATAATGAACAACATTATTTTTATTAGATACCTCAATATTAATTGAGAAATGTAGTTAACACCATCATAAAATATATACGTCGTATGACATGATGTAACTACAAATTTTCTTACAATTATTAAACTGATATATCAGATAATTATTTAATTTCGACATGATAAACGAAAATTTACGTTACAAATTTTGTTATCAAAATATTAACCCAAGTTGAGGTCGACCACAGCCAATTGACTAAAATTCATGGGTGTGACAAATTTTGTATCTCCTCCATAGAGAGTTAGAGCTGCCAATTTTGAAGCCAATTGAGTAGGATGGACCCAATCCCACCACAAGTACTTATTGCGATTCGGACAAAGATTGGCAAGTCCAGTGCACTGAGTCGATCCATTTCCACAGCAAGCTGTATCGATACTATCTATACCTGATAATTTGTTGCAGAAAGGTATAATTTATTAGAATCTTTAACTTTCGTAAATCGAAAAGAAATAATCAACAAGTCCCGTATAGTTGTAGAATTGTTAAACAATACTACGAAATGTACTTATAATATGTTAAAAAAAAAGTTAAACAATACTTCGGAATTAATCAAGTTTTTCTATATTTCATTTTATTCTTGGTTTTGAATTGCTAGACAGAAATAGCGGGAAGCTACTGTAAAGGACTTGCATAGTTTCTGTAGTCGTTATTAATCATTAAATTCTATTTCAATAGTCTTCAAAAATTAAAAGTTTGAAAATAAAAGAAAAATAAAGAAAATAAATTGGTTTTTTTTGAAAAACTAACATCAAACCGGTCAAAGATGTGTCTAAAACCTATCGAAATCAAACAAAAGTTCTTTTATTGCTACTGCTATAAGTTACTACATAAAGACTGTATAGTTGTTACATCCTAAACTAGTAAAAGATTATAGAAATATCAAATTGGTTAGAAGTGAGCTTGAGGATCAAATGTGGGCTGAAGTCTTATAATTATTTGTTCGGTTAAACCATGTTTGAAACAAATTATTTATATTAAAAAATGATCTAAAGTCTAATTCTATAATTCAAAAGCTAGGTCATGAAAAGATGTTTATCCTCATCTTATAAACCAATATAATTTATTTTTTTAATCAATATGAAACTATATAATACAAATTTGCTTTTTTAATCAATATGAGACTCTCTAATAGTGTACATATGTTTGGATGATCTAGTTAGGCTATAATTTATTTTGCATGTAATCACAATTATTATTTTTTTAATTCTTTGAATGCAACCCTTCAACCTTGTGGACCTCGCTAGTTAAACCGGGCCACCCAACCAAAAAAACTTGGACCCATACCAGGTCTCAATTTCTACGGTTGGACCCTGAAAAGAAAAGAAATATTAAATCATAGAGAAGGGATGCATACCAAATGCATATTGGTCTTCAATGACAAGCATGGTCATATCATATAAATTTCCAAGTGCGTATGTCATTCCAGGGAGTTCCAAGCTCAGGTTGTTTAAGAGAGTTTCGGTTACATTGTAGAATGATTGAGCATAATCATTTGCTTCCTCATCGCAACCAGTCGAACCACGCAGAAGCGGACAGCATCCAATTGGAGAAACACTGAGAATCCCGAATTTTCGGGCTCCCAGATCATACAAACTCTACATTAAATTTAATCATATATTTAAAAATTTTACTCAAAATTCATATGTTTGTTATCAAATAAATAAAGTTCGGAAATCTGCACAAAAATGAACTAGTTGACTCATATTTCAAGTATGAGTGGAAGCAATACGATAATAATAAGTGAGAGGACGTCAATTCATAACCCAGAAACAACTTACTGGACCCAAAAACTTAAATTTTCAGATAAGGCTGTTTAACAGGGAAAAATCAAGGAACCTTTAAATAGTCGTGATAGGCGGATTGGATAGCGGTCCAAAACTCCGGTGGAGACAGACTTCTGCTGCTGTGAAGATACTCAACGATGTCATTGCTTCCAGTGCTGATGAGAAACAATGATTTGGAGAGCATTTTAGCAGTTTCTTCTGGACCCCTTAATTCTGTAATGTCTGCATGGACAGTGACAAATTGCTGGATCTGATTTCCAAGTGACATGTTATTGCCCTGTGAAAAAAAATTGTGAAGAATTTAGAATTTGTAGTTGGTTTTATCTGTTAGAAATTGATTAAAAAAAGTTATAGTTTGTTTTTAGACATTATATGCCTTCTATTGATTCCTGAAGCTGTTACGTCAAAAGCTTGATGCTTTCATGCAAACTCATAAATTTTTTACATTAACTAATATATTCTATCTTTTTTGTATAATATGTTATATCACAGTATAGATATGTTTTACTTTTATATAAAAATGAAAATTAAAGGTTTTGTAAAATTCTAAAGCAATTTTACCTGTTGATGTATCTAACAGATTAAGAAGTGAAGGTCCGAATCACTAAATGTTGAATTCTAGACGCAAGCACTTGACATGAGAAGAAAAGAAAATCCAAAGCAATGGTTTGTGCAAAGCCGACAGATTACATCAGACTTCAATTATTTTTTTAATTATAAGTTTGATAGTTGGAGGAGGAAACGTGACTGAAACTCATAATCAGATTCCAATTACTTTGTGAGAATGGTTTCTTTCTTTTTGAAAGTTGTCAATAAACAAATTGAACTGTGATTGAAAGATAATTCTATGAAAATGAATGATTTTGGGGGGTGGGGTACGGCCAACATTAACTTACAAATAGGTTTCCAGTGCTAGTCAAAATTCCACTGCCTCCCGAGGCAAAGTTGACACCTTCAAGTAATTTCCTCTTGAAACTTGGTGGATGATTTTGAAGACATAAGAATGCTGGTGGACTCCTTTTATAACCCAACAGTCTCACTAATATCAAAAACCAAAACATTCCAATCAGAATGATTACATTAAATTCCTGACATCCGCAGCAGAGAAGTACTGTAATCAATACAATTAAACCATGCATGCTAATGAAGTTACATATGTTAACATCCAAAACCAATTCGAAAATTCGTACCTATTTGATCAGCTGTGTTATAACCATTGCTAAACCTCCCTGTTGGCTGAGAATAAGGATAATCAATCCCATTAAATAGGAAGTTTGCTTGGATTCTTTGTTGCACAGGCAAGAAATTATTTGTCCCAACATCAAAAGTTGAATCACCAAAAATGAACACTGGTGCCACAGGTTCCTCAAAATGCTTCAAGGCATCAATGGCCACCTGTGTCACGAAAAGAATTGTAAAAATCGAAACACTAAATCTCTTTGCTGCCATGAAAGAGAACTACACTTGTAATGTGCTCTTTTCACTTACAATTTAACTGTTATTTATACCACAGCTTATTCATTAAAATTCAAGAGGATCACGATAATTATGTCATTTTTTTCCAACCTGTAAACCTGACAATATTTGACAAGGACTTTCAGTTTTGTGGCGGATTGATCAAGTGGAAATTCAGACTTCATATGCTTTCAAACAGCATAGTTCCAAGCTATAACATTTTTTTTTTTTTCTGTTTTGATGGTCATTTTTTTAATGTTTGAAAAAAAGATTGAACAGCTCATTGTTGTCTCAAAGTCTCTAGTAGAAGCTGAATAGATAACTTTAAGTGTTTGGTAACTTTAGCCTTGAAAGGTAAAAATGAGAGAATTTTTAGTTAATACCTTCATGTTTGTCCAAGACTCATCATATAGATGTACATATATAATTGGTTTAGAAACTTGTTGTGATTCTCTATTAAAATTTTATAAATCATCGAAGTTGAGGTGATAGGTGAATCCACTTCAACCATGTTATTGAAATTCCATCATACACATCGTAAAATTATAAAAAAATGTCAATTTTTTTTTTTGAAGTAAAAAAAATTGTCTATTAGTGGGAAGCTTTTTGTTTTATTTTAATATTATTAGGAGAATTGTTGTAACTATATCAAACTTCAAGCACCCAAATTTATATTTAAATCATTGATAGCGGGATTTGAGACAACATGCTTTTTTGCTGATGTCTTCCAATTTTGGAATGGTGTGTATGTGTTCTTACAACTCTTAGGTAGAAACGATCAAGCTTCTCATAAACTTCATTATCTCCATTCACTTTTCTTGAAAATTATAATTAAAAAAGAATATCCTTGAACAAGAAATCATTGATCCCTAGATGAGTGACTTATATAATTTGATTTATTCAATTTTAGATAATAAATTATAAAAATTAATTATTGTTATTAACTAATATTGTCTCAAACATTCAGATTTCTTCTAGGCATGGTTTTGGAATCTTGAAGATTGGAACCAGAGATTTCCTTATTTGACACCTCCATAGAAAATGTAAACAAACTGATCTTTTCTAAAACACAATCAAAAGGTCAACTTTCTTGGTCCCGAAAGTTCAAATTTTGCTCTACTTACAATGAATGAATGCCCGACAACAGTATTCATCAAATCATCATATGAGCTATTAATATATAACTTTTAAAATAAAGAATGCAATTCTTTTTCATGGAGTTAAAAAAAAAAATCATGCAGCTTTAATCATCATGTTATATATACTATGGACAAAGAATTATTAAGTGAGGAATCCTAAATGTTTTTATATGCAAGATCCCGGTTCTCTTCGAAAAGCCCCCAGTTTTGTATTTTTTAGTTGTTTTATAACGTTACATGATAAACCGAACATGAAATGAAAATACCACTACAACGAAAATATAATAATATTATACGTGTCACAGCAATTTACATTACCGTGCTATGTTAAGCTTACGAGAATATTTCATTTGCTTTATCATCTTTGATCTTCTTATGATAATAGCATGTTAGTTGCTTAAAAGACATTTATTGTATCAAAATGAAGACTTCAAGACCACATAAAAGAAATTGGCAGTGATTTTGCAGCAGTAGTAGCTAGTGCTGGGTTCTGCTTCAAATTTTTTTAAGTAAAGCGCTTTGTGTTGATTTGTGTTACCTTATCATGTCAGTTTGTTGTTAACTTTGAGCATGTAGTGATATCATGACGTGTATTTTCTTAACTTCTAAGCTTGTATATGAAAATATCGATGTAGTGTTAGTTGTAATAGTAACTCTCCATTATTGCTGTTAATTGAAGTAATATTGACAATGAGATTCATAGGTAGCAAAAATCATGCAAACGTTATATGTTTGAAAATTTTATGGAGAGCAATAGGAGGCATCCGAGGGTACTTAATTATCTCATGCTTTAAAATGACAAGTCTCTTGAGCGTGCCGCAAAATAGATGAGTTAATTTGCTCTGAGTTGCTTGTTTTGCCTTAAAATATGCATTACCTTGCAGTGTTGTGTGTTACCAAAATATTTCTTATGTTTTCTCATAAAAGTTATTATAAATCTCACTCTAAAATTCTGCATAACCTTCAATATAAAAATGCCTCTCCTAAGTTTCATCAAATTATCAAAAACACTTCTTAAAACAGGCCTTTTAAAGAAAGAATGACGTACAGTCTAATGAGGCTACGATGAAATTTTGCAGAGCATAGCATTCAACCTTGAGAGGTCAATCTAGCGATCAGACTTGTGGTTCACTCACACTTAGTGTGGAGTTTGGTTCCTGAGGTCCACCTACCTAGAAACCATATATCGGCATTTTTCTTCCTACCATAAGGTATTGTACAAACAAAACTTTATTTCTTATTCTTCCTTTATTTCAAATTGTCATCGTTGTAACAGACATGTAATCCACAAGGTGTTGCACAATATTCCTCAGCTAACATATGCCAAAAATGTGCATTCACAGCCAATGTGGGCAAGCATGGAATCCCACATACAGTAGTAGAGCCACTAAATATGAGAGAAGTACAATTATTCTCCTTAACCTCTACAAGTTATTCTATTGAAGGGGAACAATTACTTTGTGTACTAACGATGAAAGAAACACCTGTTTGTGTCAAGAACATGGTGGTACAAAGTAGTCAACCGAAATAAGCTAGAATAACATAGTTCTTCAGAGTATTATTCTAGCATTGACAGGCAAGAACATATATATTCGCAAATACATTGAATGGAATCATGAAGCTTTCAAATGTTTCTTAACTGCATTGACAGATTGATGAGCAAAATACTTTTGCCTGAACTGTACATACGGGTATCCAATAAATGACAGAAAGTGGGCTGGCTTTGATAAGGACAGTATTTCATACCACACCTGGTTATTTTTGTCCAGCTCGATTGAAAAACGTTCTTCTCCGGCCTGCTTTCCAAGCAATTCCATCCCATGTTAGTTTCCGTCAAGGTTATTAATTTTAAAGAAGATGAAATGCAAATAGCTAAAAGTCAACATAATCTAAAACAGTCCGAGTTTCAGCACAAATGAATGAAAATGTATAACCGTAACCCAACTGCAAACACTTAATATCTGAGATCCAACTTTTATATTCCAGCATATGAGAGGTTACAAAAAAATTGGAGTTCCTCAACATTTAAACAATTATGTGTTGTGCACATATTTGGCAATCTCATACATCAGAAAATTTGACCTTTCTTTTTTTATATTCCATACCTACTGTCTGGAAAACAAAAGGGGTTACATTGTTTCTTGGTGTAAAAGGGAATATAATTTTATCAGCAGACTGGCTAATATAGTGAGGAAGTGGTCATATATTCAAGTACCATTTGCCAAAATATAAAGCCACAAAAGACATACTCAAGCTACAAATAATGTTTTTCAAGAGGCCATTTATTACAAATTGCACACAGCCACAAAGAGGAAAAATATGAAAGAGAACAAGAATTTAAACTTAAATTTGTACAAAGAGTTACAGCACAAAAATGAGCACTCACCAATAGGTGACCTTGAAGGGTTCCACCACCAAAACCAAAAGAAGCCGGACCCTTTTTAGCATGTTTGCTTTCATTTACATAAACCACCTGAAGCGGCATCATAACCCACGGTAGAAACTCCTTCAAACAAACACAGAACTTCACACCATTTTGTATCGGTGTCTTGGGATCAACAAATGCCCAATCCAATCCAAAATGGCTGCAAAGAGACCCAAGTATCCAATTAAAAAAAAAAAAAAAAAAAATCCTCCTCAATACAACTCACATAATTACATAAAACCAAATCTCCGAACCTCCATGTTTTAAGAGCAGTCTTGCCCTTCTCATAACTATCAACACCTGAACCAACCAAAAACCGTGCATGATTGAGTAGGAAACCATCTTTTGAGAGCTCCTTATCATCTTTCAAAGACGAAGCAGACTTTGCGGTGGCTCCTCTGTATTTAGCATCATAGTTGAAGACACCAGCAGACCTGATGACAATTCCCAGTTACTAGCACATACACATATCAAAAATTCACCAAAAATGGATTCAAGTACACGATAAGCACGAAAAACAACCAACAGACAAATATGAAACATATCCATTCATTCATAGATAAAAATCAATTCCATTTTACTTGTCAATGCAAGCTTTCTGTTCTTGAGGAGACGGTCGACCCCACGACAAAAACAGCATCTCTGCCAACATAATCAACCACATCCACAACATCAATCCATGCAGATACCAAAATTTAACACTTCAACATCAGTTTTATCTAATACAATTGCCAGTCGTAGAATCTAGAGTCAAAATGAAAAAAACTCTACAAACCAATCCGAGCCCACAGAGAGAAACAGATATTCTTCACGTCAAGTATGTCATTTGCACAAGTAAATGATCAGTTGGGTTCAAATTTCTCTTGCTTATATTACAAAACTTCATC
Source organism: Litchi chinensis (assembly GCA_019925255.1). Lineage (NCBI taxonomy): Eukaryota > Viridiplantae > Streptophyta > Magnoliopsida > Sapindales > Sapindaceae > Litchi > Litchi chinensis. The sequence goes on from CM034471.1 coordinate 866,783, forward strand.
AACTTAATGGGGAAAAAAATGCAAATCTACACATATATTAAAAAGATATTACCTCTGAAGAGTGTAGAACAGAAGTTGAAATCCGAGTATGATAAAAAATTGAAACTTGTGTGTGAATTTGGATAAAGCTGCGATTTTTAGAGAGCTTTGACAGCAGAAGCAAGAGAGATTGACCGAGCGAAGTAAGTGCTTCTCATAGTTATGATAATGAGGGCGTCCGTGCAATAGCAAAGCTTTCTTATTCTAAGGGAAAATTTGCAAAAAGACGCTGAATGTTTGATCTTTTTATAAAAAATAAAAAATAATCCTATAATTTTGAGTTTATATAGAAATCCTCTTATGGTACGCCAGAGCCATTTTATAGTTTTTATTTTTGGGTTTATTTTATAGTTTTAAAATTAGTTAAAAATCTAATTTACTTGTATATGAAAAATAGAAGGTGGTAATTTGGGTTCACGAATTTGGTTTGACTCAATCAGATCAATTTTTTTCTTTTAGGTGGGGAAAAGGGTATAAATTCAAAGAAATTATTTATATCTTATGTTTTAAGACAAAAAATATTCAATTACTCTTATTAAGAGGTGGTATACAACTCAATCGAATTAAATTATTATTCAAGCCAACACAGATTTATTAAAAGAGTGACATGGCTAAATTATTTATTATACAAGTTAATCATATGACTCTTTTGATCTATTTAACTATAATTTTATTAATTAGTTATTTAAATTCATTCAATTTGTTTATCACAATAAATTTAAATCCATTAAAACTAAGTTCATTAAAAATTGATTGTAAAGCCCAATTTCCAATGAATCAAGAGATTAATTGAAATCTGGTTTATTATTATTAATTTGACTCTATCTAAATTTTAGAAATAAAATGATATATGGATAAATATCCTCTTTGTGAATATTTTTGAAAAACTCAAGAAAATGTCAGGTATTTACATAAGGAACAAATGTCATGAGGTGCAAAATGACTAATTTACATATGATGGACGAAAAAAAAAACAATTAAGTTTAAAATAATAATGAATTTTTTAAATTTAGAAATGGATGACCGATTGAAAAATAAATAAATAAATAACAAATTAGAGTGAGGTGGTCGCGCAAAAAATGTGATTATTTTTTATAAAAAGAAGGGCAAGTATGTTACGGGTGACAAATTTTTTAATAAAGAAGGAGCAGTATCATTTAAGTTGGCCTGGAAAATATGTAGAAACTATGAGAATCGAAACCAGATCATACATGAAATCAAACCACATAGCAAAACAAAAAGAGAAGAAAATAACAAGCTGAAGAAGAAGAAGAAGAAGAAAAAAAAAATAATTGAAATTGATTTCTGGGCTGATTTGGCATACAATAAATTCAATTGTAAGATTAATTTTCTGATTTTTTTAAAAATAGATTCTAAATATGTTTTTGTGTTAATTTTTAAGTGGAAAATAACTTAAAAATAATTTGAATGTTAGTGATTCTAAATAAAGTCTGAAACCAAATTTATGAGTAGATTGATTTATTTATTTTGAATTAATTATTTATGATTATATTTCATATTTTATTAATTATGGATCATTAAAAATGAGTTATTCGATAGTTAATTAATTTTATAAATTATTAATTTTACTATATATTTGAAATTAGGATTTAATTGTATACGTATATATTTTTACATATTTCAAAATCCGATCAGAATTTATTGTTTTCCAGCTTGAGTTTATTATATGAAAAGTTTCAGAATAATTTAAGTATTATTTATTTATGTTTGAGAAGAATATTTATTAAAAATCATATTTATATTCAAAATAGAATTATATAATTTGTATATGAAAATGATTTGAGATTTAAAAACGATTGAAATAGGACTTTTAGTACACTAAAGTTATACCCTTCTCTTCAACGGTCAAACAAATTTCATATGTGTGAATCCAAGAAAGTCACCCAACACATGTATGATAGATGTTATTCTTCATTTTGCATATGTGTTGAGTATTTCCATCACATATGATAGATTTTCTTTGTATACTAGTTGGTGTAGATTTTCAGATTTCAAATGTTATATACTGAGCTTGATCAGTATAGAAAAAATTTACAAAAAATCAGTTTACAGAAATAAACTTGATGAAAAAAGTATAGAAATGATATAAGAATATTTATAAAATAAATTTAATGAGTTATTCAAAGATTATTGATAAATTAGTAAGAAAGAATATATATTTTATTATATTGTATTATCAGATTTTAATAGTTTTCATATTTTACAGAGCAGATTCAGAATGTATTACCTTCAGAGAAGTTTTATACGGATTATATTTTATAAAGATATTGAAAATATTTATACATATGTTTATAGTTTTATTATGATATAATTATTATTTATTATTACTAACAATATATTTAATTTTAATAGAAATATTTTAAAAAGTTATATTTATTTACTGAATGTTAGCGCTTGCCCTTTTATAAAACCCATTTTTTTCAGATATCTATCACAAGTTCATACAGATTAGTGTATATCGTAAGAAAGGTCATATGATGATGATTAAATGCATTCATATTATTTTTAGATAGAAATATTTTACATCAGTATATATTAATTTTAATTAATTAGATTTTGTAATGTATTTCGAGAATAGTTTTAGAAATGAAATATCTTTTCATATATTTATGAATATATTTTATATATAGTATATGAGTTCAACACGAGAAATATATATATATTTTTACTTTGTTCAATTTATTATTTATAAAGAAATTATAATTTTTTAATGATTTTTCTAAACGATTTTCATTAAATTCTATATGTGAATTACAAAAACCTCAATTTTAACAAAATCCTTCAAACTCAGGAGAGCAGTCGGGTCTGATCATTTCATAGACTATATAAACTAAATTAAATGTGATAAACTCAGAGTAATTTAATAAATTTACATTATACAATAATACTTAAATTGCAAATACATTTTATTTATTTTATCCTTTTATTATTTTTTTTAAAGTGTTATTTATTTTATCCTTATTGATGACTGTTATTGACTACTACCTTAAACGACGTCGATTCAATTTCGATCAATTATAGAATACGACGCCGTATTGGCCCCGAAAAGCACACGAACGAACAAACCCCTCCTGGATCGAATTTTCCCGGCAAAATCGAACCAATTTTAGGGATTTCAATTTTCTTCCGTTACAGTGAACGGAAACCATGAAGAAATCGCCGTTGACAACGCAGCAGACCAGTACAACAAGCGACAGAAGAAGTTGAAGCAAATACACGAGAAGGAGACTCTGGTGAAGCTCCTGAGATGGCATTTCGACCACCCTCACTTCAGAGACAAACAGCTTGACGCCATCCAATCTGTCCTCTCAGGTCCATCAATCAATTTCTTCCTCAAAAATTCAATTTTTAAATTAAATCATTTTTTAATTAATTAATAATATTATTTTAATTTTGTTGTTGTTATTGTTATTGTTATAATTTTCAGGTCGAGATTGCTTTTGTTTGATGCCAACTGGCGGTGGAAAATCAATGTGTTATCAAATTCCAGCTTTGGCCAAATCTGGAATTGTTCTTGTTGTTTCTCCTTTGATTGGTATATATATATATATTGGCGGGTGTTGGGTTGATGTTATTTTATACAATTTTTGTTTAAAGTTTTGTTTTTTGAAAGCAGCTTTGATTGATTTTTTTTTTTTTTTTTTTGTTTTGTTTTTGCAGCTTTGATGGTAAGTGCATTGTAACGTCTCTGTTCTTGTTATTGGAATTTAAATTCATAGAAATGTAGGTTAAACTATTGAAAATATTGGGAATGTTCAGATGATGATGTTTTTGGATGATTGAAGGCAAGAGAGTGAATATCGATTTCAGTGAAAATATCAAAATATAAATTTGTAGAAATGTAAGTTAAATATCGATTTCAGTGAAAGTATCGAAATATAAATTTATAGAAATATAAGTTATAATATCGAAAATGTTGGGAGTATTTGGATGATGTATGAGGGTAAGGGAGTGTATATCGATTTGAGTGAACATATCAGAATCTAAATTTGTAAGTTAGATTCGATATTGGTTGCCTGAAATATGAAAAATATCTGGATGTGTTGGGGATCCTATTGATATATACTTTCTTGTTTGAAGCTATATGAGATAGTTAAGAATTTGGGTGAGATTTTATAAGTGTTGTGAAAAATATAGGAGAATCAAGTTATGGCATTGAAGGAGAAAGGTATTGCTGCTGAATTTCTTTCTTCGACGCAGGCATTGCAAGTGAGAAACAAGGTGGGTGTGTGTAGTTGTGTATTGGGATTATTTTGTTGGTTTTGGAAAAGTTATTTGTAGTGATGTTTTTTGGGTTGTTGTTAGATACATGAAGAGCTTGATTCGGGAAAACCTTCCTTGAGGCTGCTGTATGTGACACCGGAATTGATTGCGACACCGGGATTTATGTCGAAGCTGAAGAAGATTCATTCTAGAGGGTTGTTGAACCTCATTGCTGTAGATGAGGTGTGAGTTTATGCAGCATATACTGAAGTTAGACATTGTTTTGACTTGTCTCTATGGGAAGTTTCAGAGTTAAATGTTTTAACGCTGTTTTCAAATTTCAGGCACATTGCATCTCATCATGGGGACATGATTTCAGGTTTGTAATTCATTATGGTGATACACAAAGATTGAAATTTCCTCAACTTCTATGATGGCCTTTGCATTTTTGTTGATTGTTGAATTTTGCATTTGTGTGGTTTTTCATCTTAGATTTGTATAGAACTGAAACTTCTGTGCCAGGTTTTTTCAATGGCATTAACCTATGTCTTATTCTTTTGAAACAGGCCTAGCTATCGTAAGCTATCGTCTTTGAGGAACTGCCTTCCAGATGTTCCAATATTGGCATTGACAGCAACTGCTGCTCCTAAGTGAGTCTGGTTATGCACTCTGTAAAAGGATACTAACTTGAGTCGTAATTTACAGTGGTTTATAGCATGAATTCTTTGTTGTTTATACCATAGTCAAGTTCACTATCACCCCCCTGTCTTTGGTAAAAGAAAATAGAAGGGATGTTTCATATGTGATCCTTGTTTTAAATCCATCCTATAATCATTGTTATAGGTTAGGCATGTGGCTATGAGCTGGATCTTAGGGTTCCATCTGTGATATATCCGCTTTATTCAATCCTTTTAAGTTTGGTGTCCTAAAAGATTTCATTTGTTTCTTGTTCTTCTTCCTAGCTCTTTTTTTTTCTTTCTTTCTTGTTAGTTGGGTTTTACAATCTTAATAATAAACTAAGATCCATAGCTGCCTTCCTGTTTTCTTGTTTGTTGTTACTGAGGAGTGCTGATAAGTATTAATCCCTCTAATTTTTCTTTTTGAAATTGGTCTACAGGGTTCAGAAGGATGTTATAGAGTCCTTATGCTTGCAGAGGCCTTTAGTCCTCAAATCTTCCTTTAATCGCCCAAATATATACTATGAAGGTAGGTCTTGCTACTATGTATTTTAGATTTCTCCGTCTAGTATTACATACAATTAAACAAGCATCTCACGAGTTATATATGATGCAGTTAGATACAAGGATCTTATGGATGACGCCTATGCCGATTTATCTAATGTACTTAAGTCTATTGGTGACATCTGTGCAATTGTCTACTGTCTTGAACGTACACTATGTGACGAGTTGTCTGCTCATCTTTCCAAAAATGGAATTTCATGTGCTGGTAATTTAATCTTCTATAATCCTTCTTTTTTTCTCTCACTTATAACTTCAATCTCTTTCAGGCCTCAAATAGTATTTTTTCTTTTTTCTGGTGCATTTTCAGCTTACCATGCTGGGTTGAATAATAAACTGCGGAGTGCTGTTTTAGATAATTGGATTTCATCAAAGATACAAGTTGTTGTTGCTACAGTTGCTTTTGGGTATGAATCTACAATTCCACACACTTTCAATGTGCAACCTTCTTGCTAATAACCAAATAATATCCCTCACTGTTTCACATTGATGCCTTGGATCAGAATGATTAAAATAATTTCTAAACAAAAGATCTCTGTCAGGAAACTGGTGCATATGTTTGTTGTTTTATCTGGATGAAGATTTTTTTTTTTTTTTTCCCTTGTGAAGGTGCTTTATGTTGCAATGTTTAGTTTTATCTTAGTTCCAGCACCTCGTGATTACCTGAGATTGTGATGAATTTCTTGCTTTCCTCCTTATTCTTCTGCTTCGAGCTGTTCTGGTGCTTGCACGGTTATTGAGCTATTGGTGTTCCTTCAGGATGGTAAGCAATCAGACTGTTAATGATCTTCATGAATTTAGAACATATGAACTTTCACACAGTGTTATCATTCAGCAGATTTCACATGCAACTAATGATTTCTTTTTATCAATTTTACTAGGGTATAGATAGAAAAGATGTCAGGATGGTTTGCCACTTTAATATTCCAAAGTCAATGGAAGCCTTTTATCAAGAGTCTGGTAGAGCTGGTCGTGATCAATTGGCTTCTAGAAGTCTGTTGTATTATGGAATTGATGACCGCAAAAGGATGGTTTGTTTATAGACTTTAATTCCACCATCTCTTTTCCTTTTAGATTGTGGTGTTCACTGGAATTCTATGCTAAGTATTTAAAACCATGTATCAGGAATTCATCCTGAGCAAGGCTGAGAACCAGAAGTCACAGACCTCAAGCTCACAGGAAGGTTTGTCCAAGAAATCCGTATCCGACTTCAAGCAGGTAATCTCTAATCCATTTTCATATCAAATGTGATGTCTCTGTGCTGTTGTTATTGTATATAATCTGAATCCATACTGTTTGCAGATGGTTGAATATTGTGAAGGTTCTGGATGCCGAAGGAAAAAGATTCTCGAGAGTTTTGGGGAACAGGTGTTGGAATTTGTACAATTTTGTTTGGTCTTGATGTATTATTGAGTGCTTTTCTTTATCACCCATTAAAGCTACTCATTTTTATTTTCCAAATTAGGTGCCCGAATCACTATGTAGTAAGTCCTGTGATGCCTGCAAACATTCAAACCTAGTTGCCAAGAACTTGCAGGAGCTAATGACAACTTTTGCCATTCGCCAGAAAAATAGCTTCTCTCGAATTTTCATAAGGTGAAAAACAGTCTAGCCTGCAGGTTTTGCTGTTAACTAAATAACTATTTTGAAGGATATTTGTAACTCCATACATTGATTTACTTATTGTTCTCTGAACTGATTTATTCATGCCTTGCATGTTTCAGCTCCGAAGATATGATTGATGACAGACCAATGTCAGAATTTTGGAATCGTGATGATGAAGCAAGTGGTTCTGAGGAAGATATATCTGATGCTGACGGTATATCATCTTGTGCTAATTTGAGCTGGTGATGAGGCTGGGCAGTGGGTTGAAAATACAAAATGATCTGCTTTTTATCTCACAAGTTGAATTTATCAATTGCCAGATGATATGGAGTTTGTCACAAACTTATCAAAGTCGAAATTATCAAAAAAATCAGGGCTAAATGCGAAGATTGAGTTCTTGCAGCGTGCAGAAGAAAGTTACTATCAGAATAAAGATAAACAGGTTTACTCTTGGCACTCTTAGTCAACTGGTGTTTCGTATTCAACCATGAATTCAATTCTAATTGGCAACATGATATATGCAAGGTCAGATAATGCATTAAAATGAATAATTAAATTCACTTCAGATCATTGACTGCAGGTGAATAAAATCAACAAGAATGCCATATCTGAATCGCTAAGAGAAGCAAGCAAGCAAAGATTATCAAATGCTTTGAAGCAGGCCCAGCAACGGCTTGGCAACTTAAGGTATAACAACTGTTCTGCATGGCACGTCAGACTTCTATTTTACTCCTGACTAGGTTCCAATACAGAATCCATTAATAAAATTGGTTGTCTATTGGGTTGTTATGAAGTAGCGATATGGATTCAACCAACTGTGTCTTGTTTGCAGCATTGAAATTGAAACTTCAGCAAGTTTTCTTGAGAAAGAATGCTATGAAAAATACGGAAAGAGCGGGAAATCATTCTATTATTCACAAGTGGCAAGTACCATCAGATGGCTATCAACCACAGATTCAACTGAGCTAACAAATCGGCTCAGCACCAGTCCTTCTAGTTGCCATCCAGCAACTGACGCATGTAGAGAAGAACCTCCTGCAGCACCATCACCATTGTTGGATCAGCAACCAGCAGAAATAAGTAATCAACAGCTTCACAGCAGCACTGCATCAGAAACATCTAAAACTGCTTTGACAACGGAAACTGCTTCCTCCAATGCAGGGCTGCCAGTGATTCCATCCTTCTCAGAGTTTGTCAACTGCAAAAAAGCCAAAAACCAACTGGATACATCACAAAAACAATCACCAAAGCAGAATCTAGAGAAGAAGATGAGGTTAAAGTAGTGAGAGACTTTTGCTCTATTATTTGTTTTCTCAGTGTTGGATGCGTTCTTTGGAAGGCCATCAAATTTGTAGCTAGTTATTTTCAAGTTTGCTCCTGACGGTACATTATTGTTTTAAATATGATCAACGCGCTTGTCATCTGATTTACCACTAGAATTTGAGTCTAATATCATGTGATCACAATGTAACATATGGTTCAGTCACTTGTCTCGATCTTGATCTAGAGACTAGAGACCAGCCTTGTTTTGTTTCTTTCGATACGAGTCTTGATTCAATCTCGATCTAGAGACAAGCTTTGTCTCGAAATGAGCCTTTTCTCGAATGGTAAGAGTTTGTCCTGATCAAGAGACAATGCTTGTCTATATCTTGAACGACACAAGCCTCATTTTAAATAAAGTGACAAATATTTATGATTTATGAATAAATTAATATATTATATCATAATTTATATGGTAATTATAAATTATATAAAGTTAGTTTTTTAATAAAAAGAATGGACTAAATAGTATTACTCAAATAGATAGGTTTTTTTTTTTAATTAATTATCCATATATTAGATATATATATACCATTGACACTGTTGTTCAGGGTCTTTAAGACGTAATCCGGAATTGGAGTTTTTAAAAGTGGAATGATAGATCCACATCGTATGAAAAAATTACTTAAATTAAGAGTCCTAAGATGAATTGAACCATGGACTTGACTGAGATGAGTTAAATACCATGTGATGAATGTCACTCTATTGCATAGCGATCCACCATGGGATTTGTCAGCATAGCTCACGAAACAGAGAGAGAGAGAGAAAAAAAAAAAACTGTCTACTTATTTATTTTCTTCTATACATCATCACACGATCCAAAGTATATGATATAATAAGAATGACATAAGCAAACCAACCCACTCTGTCTAATTCATTCTTATATATATATATATATATATATATATATTATTATTAATAATATGGATTCAAATTATGACATTGCACAAAGCCAATACATCCAAAATTGGTTTGGATTGTCAATGCCAACTGGCGCCATTAGTTTAGGAGGGAGCTGCTCTCATGTCTTCAGTGACATGGGCTCATGTCCGAGTAACCAAAAATAACAACTATTCTATATTTATGTGGGTTTTTTATTCTGGTGTGGATCTTTCCTCCATTATCATGTAAATAAATCCTTTTATATAAAACAATACTCCACCAATATTCTTATCTCGATAACCTTTTGAACCAATCTCAATCAATAAAAATTAGTTTGGAATTTTTTTTAATTAAAACCATATATTTTATCATGTTATTATCACCACCAATCCACCCCCAAGAGGAATTTGAGTCCTGTCTCAATAGTCAACACTTCAACTAACCCATTAATAATATAATTTATCCATTACTCATTGGATAACCATAAGACAAATACAAAAATTACAAATAAAAAATAGCAAAATTTATATTCTAATTGCCATTGTCATCCTTTACACAATTCTATTCACATAAACCTAATAATACTAAAAAATAAAATAAAATAAAAACAAAAGTGTTATTGGTTCTTTGGCTCAAAGGCCTAAGATAAAAAGACATTAAAAAGGCCCATTACAAGGCCCACTAGTGAATGTTTTACGAGATACACCTCATAGAATAGGTTGACACAGCAGGGGCATCCACTGCGGGTGCACCATATATTCTAGGGTGGTCACTCTCCAATCCATAATCCATCATCGGACGGTATTCCAAATCCTCATCATGATCAGTCACGAACTCGGGAATCTCAACCTCATTTCTCTTTACATGCTCCCACAAATAATCAAGTCTGTTCACGTACCTCAGCTTCCCGTACAATCTGCCGCACACAATCATAAATCTACGTTATTAATCTGACATAAAATTCTTTACTAATCTTAAATTTATTTATAATTAGAAGGATATTACAACATATGATAACTAAACATTCAATCCGACGGTTAATTTTTCAACAAAATCGTGTACAAAGACGATTTCATAAAATTATTAATACTGCGGTCCAATAAAAACTCTTAATATGATAAAAGATTACACGATTAGATATAACACTTTTAATTCCACACACAATAAGACCATCCTAAGTAATGCTTAATTGGGTAATTTGGGTTGGACAATAAGCATATATAACTTCAATTCTTTCAATCATACCACACGTAATATAATTAAATTATATAACACGAAGTAAATGACTTGACCCTATCGATGCATTTTTTCAAACGTCTCATACAAGTTATTACAGAATTTCTATACATATCATACAAGATTTTCTTATTTTCTTAGTGCCAAATATCAACATCCAAACATTTACTCTCCACATGTTATAGATCCCAATTTAAAGACACTTTATCACGAAACGAGATATACATGCATCTTACACCGATGGTGACCCATGGTCACTTTTATCACATCAGTAGCATGCATCTAATGCACACAATTTTTTTTTTCCTCTAGAACATGACCCATGCATTGAACCAAAAAAAAAAAAACTATTGCCCTCCAATAATAAAACAACGAGTGCTTACTAAAAAAGCAGTTTTCAATTCAATAATAGAGTGATAAATAAAATATAATAAAAATATCACGTACCCTCCATCAAAGAAAAAGCGTCCAAAGGTGGCGAGAAAGAGACGGGCCTGGAGGCCCGGATGCACAAAATAAACGGCCCGGAGATTGTCCTTGACGTTGACCGGAATCGAATCGTAAACAGATCGGAGGGCTGAGATTCCAAGAAAATTCTCGCTTCTCTGGACTCCGGTGTGCACATACAACACCGAAAACGGCTTCCTCGCGAGTCTCGGATACACCCTCTCCTCCAAATACTTCTTCAACACTTGAACACTCAAAAGCCGAGCTATCATATCAATCATGCATTAAAAAATTAAAAAAATATATCAGAAACCGTTGGACCCAAAATTTAAGCTACCAAACACGTAACCTAGCGTATCAGGCTGGCAAGGTGGTCTGACATAATAACTATAGTATTTATAAATATAGTATTTAAAACGTGGGGTTGAGGAGATTCTGACTCGTTAATGAAACTAAAATTTAATTTTCCCAGGAAGGAAAAAATGTTTACCTGGGAAGTTTTTGGCGACGATGCGGAGGATTTTGAAGCCACGTTTGTCTCTGCCATGGATCTTGAAGATTTCAAGCTTGGTGATGAGTTGTTCCTGGTCAGAATCAGAAATGGGAGGGCACATGTTGGTGGGTTTTGTTTGTTGGAACGTATTGTAATGCAATAGAGGAAGAAGAAGATGGTGCGATGGATGGAGAAGAAGAGAAGGGTAGTGACAAGGAGGGAAAAGAGGAGGAGGAGAGAGAGAGAGAGATTAATATAGAAGATGACAAAATATAATTATTGGATAGGGTTTGAATAAGAGAGAGGATATGGAAATGGAAAATATGAATCTGTAGTTGAGAATGTGAAGGATATTCCATGGAATCTTCTTTTTCTGAATCAGACAACGTTCTGAGTTTGAGTTTTTTATTTTTTATTTTATTTTTTTTACTTTGATTGGGTCTTTTTCTGTTTTGGACCATTCACTCCTCTCAATATTATAAAAATTTATTGTGAAAACATGCGCCGTCACCACTTCCATTATTATTTCATTATGAAATAATTTATTTTATTATTATTCCATTGTGAAAGTAATCTCCAATTTATCTATATTTAGACTTATTTTATGATCATTTAGAAGATCTTATCAATTGAATTAAATTAAATTTATTTATTTATTTATATGATAATTATCAAGGTTATTTATTTTTCACTTTTATACAAGTGGTTTACAGTTTTTTATCATCATGGGGTTATTTGTCTACGAAGGGTTTTGACCCTACCCCCAGAGGAATGTGGTGGAGGCCGAGTGTGGTCGGAGCTTTCCTTAAACCATGAGTCGGAGTGTAGCGAAGACCAAGAGTGGCCAAAATCCTCTTTAAATCACAAGTGAGCAAGATGACGTTTTTAGGGTTTGAATCAAAGATCTATAAGTATTTTGGTTGCAAACCCGATACTACTAAACCAACTTGACTTGATATTCCCAGAATTTGAACCAAAGACCTATGTACTACATATATACTACTTGAATTATGAAGATGTGTAGAAATGTATTGAAAGTATGTAAAAAATGAAATTATATTACATTCTTTATTATAAAATAGTTTGATCATTTTTTAAAAGTTTGTACCAAATTGATCAAAAGTTTATCTAGATCTACAAAGAATTATTAATTTTGCAATCTAAATATCTACTCTCATAAGTGGGACAAAACAACTTTTACAAATATATATTTTAAAAAAATTATCTGCACAAATTTGTAAATACATTTGATGGGTATGTTACAATTTGGCTAAAATTATGGACGAAATTAAGCAATGTTAAGTGAGGAAATTAATTATAGTTTATGACCAAGTAAAAAGGTTATATAAAATTGATGGAGAGTTATCAGATAACGGACCTTCCTCAAGGGAAGTTTCCTTGTGGAGGCAGCCATCACAAAAGCTAGAGGCTAATGGAGATCAAGTTTGAATTTGGCTTGAGTGCTCTGGCTGCAAGGTTGAAACTTCTTGGAGTACTCACATAATCTTATCCAATGTAAGATTATACATTAATACATTGGATTGTCTTCTAAGGAACTTCACTTCTAGATAATTAATAATGAGACCTTGCTATTGCAAGTAAGGATTAATCAATGACATTTGTTTCATAATTTTATTAAGTTTGCAATTGATTTGGAATGTAGTTTACCATGTAATACAATCCATTTGATTTCACTATTGGATTGAATAATCTCATAATCACTTTTAAAAGTATCTGTCAAATATGATTCTAGTTATGTCAGGAGGAATCCTACTGTTACAGATTTTGCTGACATAAGCCAACTAGTTTTAGACCACAACAGAGTACACTGATATAATAAAAAAGCTAACTTTTATTAGATGAATGTACATACACCTAGGACCTCTTTTTTTCGGGTTAAGAGGAACTATATGTGTTTGCACAACATAATGGTATCTGTAGACTATACAAAAGTATAATGAATAACATTTAACTAGGCTGACCAACTTCAGAAAACCCTGATAACTGTGCAAGGTCTTGAAGTTCTAGCTCTCCACTGAGAACCTGTAATATATATCTTCCCGGATTAGAATAATGAAGTGGTTGATAAAGTAACAATCACACTGTTATGACTCTCACAACCTTAGATATCAGGTACTTTTTCGGACAGGAACTGTCAATGGTCTAGTCTTTGGAGGCCTAAGAAAGTGGGAGGACAGCAGAGATGGAACGTTGCTGGGAGTTTGAATTGTACAAGCAGTATGGTGATATCTAGAAAAAATAAGTTCATCTGGGGCCAAGACCACTTATATGACTTGTTTTATAAAAAGACGAAGTACAAGGAACCTTATAAGAAAGAGAATAAGTCGATTACTCGTTACTCTTAACAACGATACCAATACAATAACCCCAATGAAGTTTTGAAGAAATTTTTGGCATGAAATTTAAGTATCTTAAACAGATGAAAGCAACGTTCCTCACCTGACCATTAATTACCCATGTAGGGAACCCTTCAATTTTAGCATCTGCACACGCCTTGGCTATTTTAGTTCCTTTCTTATATCCATTCGGGAAGCACTCAACATAGTCCAGTTGTTTTGCAGCCTCTTGTCCAAACATCTATATTGATGGCACAAAGAAGTTAAGGTGGTTAAGAATCATGAAAGGTTCAATATAACCAAACATAAAATTTCAAATGAACAGACTGACTAGAGTTGCCTACTCAAGAATAAAGAACCAGAATGGCTGACAAGCACGCTGCGAGAATGCTAATAAAAATACACATGCAGTTGATAGGAGGACATAAATGTCATTAAGATATGAAGCTTGTAGACTTTGGTTTTAACTCTATAGACTAGAAAATCACTAATCAGTATGACAATATCAAGCAGTGGTCCTCACTGAATTAAGCAGTGATTAAAGGGGCCATTAACGGAATGCAAAATTGTTTATGTTTGGCAAAACAATAATTATATTTGACATCTTACAGCTCAAAAACTAATGTTGGCAGCCTTGGTTGTTGGTGATCACATAGTAGCAAAGGCTGACAGATAACAATCGCTTACATAACAACCTTCCATGTAAGGAACCAACCAAGGTGAAATGAAGTACCTGTTTTTGTTCTAAACAATGTGAACACCAGAAAGCCCCATACATTTTTGCGCCTATTGCATGCAGATGTTTTGCAAGAGACAGAGTAAAAGGACTTGATGGTGTTTTTACCTCAGTTTCAAAAAATGGCAAGTTAACATCAGCCTGGCTGTTAAAGCAGAAACGAGAAAACAAACAAAGAGAGTCAGTGCAAAAATTCCTCAACTTAGAAATATTAACATAGAAAACAAGTATAAAAGGCAGAGGTCTCAAGTGCAACCTAACATAAAGTATAAACATCTTAACAGAACAACAGAAACACCCTATTTGCAACATTAATATCTGCATGAGCATTAACCATTGAAGATTGAAATGTCCACAAGTTGAGCATTACCCCATACAAAATGGAATGAAGAATTGTTAAAAACATACATCTGTACAGATATAAAATATCTCAAGTTCTGAAAAGCAAATTGATAATGCAAGTCTTTGCTAGTACTTAAGGCACCGGATAAACCACCGCCACAAAGGAGTAAAAATGTTCTAAAATAAGTGGTTAGGATTGGATGTGATGGACCTTTCTCCATGAAAATCTAGACTTCTTCATACCTCATGATCAATGGAAAATTTGCAAACAGATCGGGGTTACAAATTAACAAGAAAGATGAGAAGATTTGTGCATAAGATGTTATTAACCTTGACCCAGGTTGAGAAGAACTATATGATGAGCTTAGAGTAGCAATCACCAAGCTAGCAACAATTAGCTGTACACCCAACACCTTTTGTATCTCTTCCAACCCAAATTCCTATAAGAAAACGCCTCTATTTATGAACCCAATAACATTAACTTCTAACCAACTAACAATAAAAGCAAAAATTTTGATGCAAGAAACGTACCTTTAGAGTGATGAAAAACAAGCTGAATGACAACACAGCTGAAGCTAGGCAGTATGCACATGATGTTCCAGGAAACTTTGTGCTTAAAATGTACAAAAATAATGCACTGGCAGCAGCCATAGAAGTGGTGCTCCCAAGCAAAATCAAACGACTATAAGACTCATCGATTCGTATAGGAAAATTCTTTACAGCCAATTGTAGACCAAGAGTCACAACAAACCCATATGCAACCATCCCAATCAACGGAAGAGGAACACCTACCAAATGCAAATAGTACCGTCATTTGTATATAACTTCCCACTTAAGTAGAATAACTAATAACACATATAAATCCAGAAAAAAAACAAAACAACTATTTTCTCAAAATATGGGAGCCTGTTAGAAGTCCCCCTTAATGTGCAAAATTTTCCATATAACACTACTACAATCATTAGTCCAGAATTCCCCAATATATAACTTCCTTAATGTGCAACAGTTTCCATATAACCTTCACGTCTCTAGCAGATTATAAAAATGCAAACACTACAATCATTAGTCCGAAATTTCCCAACACATAACCAAGAACACCTATAAATTCAACCAAAAAAAATAATAATAATAATTTCTTGAAGATGTAAGCGTCTCTATGTCATTTTTTATCTAAATTTACACCAATACAAATCCTCTAGAGAGCACAAGTCAACTTTTTCCATACAACATTCATTTCTCTAACAGATTACATAAAAGGGTACACTTCAAACTTTTTTTTTTTTTTTTAATTTCTTTCTTCTTATTTTCTAAGCAACCAAACAAAACAAAGCTAACACAATGCTTTTACACAAGAAGAAAGAAAACAATACCAAAAACAACAGCATAGTCACTGTTGAGAACATCACCACAGCTGCCACCACCAACTGGGCAGAAAGCATCAGTGTTGGAGAGCTTGAGATAAGTCAAGTAGGCAGTTTCAAGGAACCCGACACCTCCAATTCCTGCACACCAAGTAGCGTAGGACGAAACACTTCTGGTGGGTGTTTCACGTTCTGTTTCTGCATCGTGATTTTTCCCAGAAGAAGACGAGCACTTGACTGGAAGGACCAGAACTCTCGCACCCCAACACTGCTTTTTCAAGGATTTCAACATCAAAAAAATAATTTTAAAAAAAAAAAACAAACAAACAAAAAATAATAAAAGAGTCAAGTGGGTTACCTTGAATTGGGATAAAAAGGTGATAGAACGAGGAGGAGGAGGCAGAGAAGCAGAGGCAGGAGACAAGAAGGAGGGAGATGATATGCTATTGAAGCTCGCCATTGAAGTCTGGTCCCTGTGTTCGTGCCTGTTTTTTGAAAAAAAAAAAAATCATTAGAAGCTGTTAAACCCAGTTTTAATATTGGGCCAAGGCCCAGATCAATCAATCACATCTGTTAGCCCCATTTTTATAAAGATTTAGGCTTCTTTGGTCCATTGAAGAATGGATATTCTGGCCCAACGTTTATGGGCCCGTTTAAATCTATCTGAATCTGTTAGCCTACATAATCGATCTGTGAATTTGTTTGGTATTACTAAAAGTAGGTTTTAGGTAAACAAAGTTCTAGAGTGATTGACAAAATTATTTATCATTAGGTTATTGATTTAATTTTTTCTCTTCTGAGCTTGGAATAGTTTATGATTATACAATTTATCGTTAGATTATTTTAAAAAATGGAGAATTCCTTTTACTTGTAAATTTTTACAATAAATTCCATGTATATATTATTCTTTTTAAAAAAAAAAACTTGGAAAAACAGGATATGAACTTGAAATTTTATACAGTAATCAAAAGGTGTACTTACCAACCAAACTTGGCCACTACATATATGTAGTATAAATCAAAGCATTAAGGTTAGTGTGAATCCCTCAATTAAAAGGAATTGGATAACAAATGCACTTAATTTATAAATTAAACATTAAAAAATTAATAATAATAATAATAACATTTCATACTATTATAGTGTAGATGTTTAAACTATATATGTAATATTTAATTTTTTTTAAAGAAAAATATATATAGCGTTCCATTTCGACTCTTCTTCCTTATTGGTTCGGTTTTATAATTTTATAAAAAGAAATTTAAATAATCACAAAAATGTGGTGGGCCAATTGCCTTTGAGTAAAAAAAAAAAGCAAAAAGATTTTTATAGGTGAGATGACACGTGTAGTTTGAAACCGCCAGACGTTGGGACTTGTGCTATCATGCTAAGAAGATAACACTTCCAGTGCGTAACTATGTTTTAGACTTATCCGTGCAAATATTTGCGTGCCGAAAACCCAAAAACAACCTCCTCTTTAGGATTCATGTGATTCACCAGAACTAGCATTATCTGACGTGGCATCCATGCCTTACCACCTCTTCTTTACAGCCACACCACCCCTACGTGTCACATCTCCCCATTAAATAATGTCACAAACAATCTGCATAAAACCACAAATTGATCAATACAAAGCACACACACACGCTAGAGAGAACAAGCATGGAAGCAACTTGTTTATTGGTTTCTTTATCATCACATGCACTACCTCCACTTCATTGCCCGAAAAATATCACTCATTGTCACAGGTTAGCTAGGTCGCTAGTTGTGTTTTAATTGGTTGATTAATTGGTTTTACAGGTTTTAACAAGTGTTTGAATTCGTTTCTCACCAGGGGTATGTTGTCAGTGACTGTGAATCCTCCTAAGGAATGGAAAGTTGCCTAGTAGTACTACTGCTGCTAGGAGCTTCTGGTACGTATTGGGTATTTGTTGCTTTGATGGTTTGTTGTTTTGATGTAATCTGTTTATAAATTGGTTTGGTTTTTGTTGATTTCTATGTGACACATGTACAGCCCAAAAGCAGGTCTCCGAGGGAACGTGGAGGCTGTTGGGGTCCCAACTTCGGTTCCTGTCAGAGTAGCTCATGAGCTTCTTCTAGCTGGCCATCGCTACTTGGATGTCAGGTACTGGTTTTGTGTTTTCATGTAGAAATTTAGGTATGAACAGTCAATGTAACGTCAACTAATGATAGTGGAGGTTTGTTTAAAAACACGAACACGTTAAGAATCAAGCTTTGTTGTATTTATATATGTAGTTTAATTGCAAGTTGTGTTATTTGTATGTGATCGTGCAGGACTCCTGAGGAGTTCAGTGCTGGACATGCCTCTGGAGCTATTAATGTCCCTTACATGTACAGAGTTGGATCAGGTTGATTTACCATCATTTTAACCACTTCTTCATCAACTACTGAATTTGTATGTCCTTCTGATGACAAATTGAATCAGCTAGAGCCTCAGAATTTTGAATTGCTATTTGAATATGCAGGAATGTCAAAGAACCTGAAATTTGTGGAGGAAGTGTCTGCTCATTTTGGACTATATGATGAAATCATTGTTGTGAGTTTCTTATATGTAAAATTTACATGGATTTTACTAGCCAGCTTCAAAATATTTTTCAATATGCTTTGTAGTTTGTGATTGCAACCTAACTTCATGGGTGTGTACAGGGGTGCCAGAGTGGGAAAAGATCTCTGATGGCTGCTTCTGATCTTTTAGCTGCTGTAAGTACTTCAACCCTTTAAAGTTTTAGCTTTGATTTTAAGGATTCGGTCATTTTTAATCAAGAGAGAGGAAGTGAAAACTTCAAATTTGTTCAAATATCAACTTCAAATGGGTTTGTTTATGTTACATTGAAACATAACGAGAAAGCCTTCTCCGAACGACTTCTTTTCCATATATATATATATATATTATTTATTTATTTATGTCTCACTTTCTTTGACATGAAGATATTGAGTTGCCTTGTAATCTTTAGAATGTGCAAGTACAAATATTTGGATTTTAACATTCATCTGAATTCGCTGATAGATTATCTAACATGTTGAAATTTAAAAACGTTATCAAAATAAACTTTTATGCTGAAAAGTTTTTTTTATATTGTTATAATATCAGAATGTCGATACTAGATAATGAATAGGTGACTCTAATTTTAATATGTTACAAGGTGGTCACATTTTCATGACCTTCGAATTAAACATTTTAATGGGTTGAAGTAGCCAATCTTCACCCTTAGTAGTTGACAAATCTGATTGAAGTTTCATTGTTTTTTATCAGGGTTTTACAAATATCACAGATATTGCCGGTGGGTTTGCAGCCTGGAGAGAGAACGGACTCCCCTCAGAAGCCTGAAGAAAGCTCACTCATTGAATAATTTCCCATCCTCTGTACATAAAAATCTAGTCTTAAGTGAAGAAAGGAAGCTCAGCAGAAACCATAATATTTCACCGATATGTATTGCCATTACAGATCCTGTAATGGAAATAAAAAGAAGAAAAAATGAAAAAAGTAGTGCAAAAATTGTATCCAACACAAAATAATAGATGAATAAAAATGGTCTTCTCTTTTAAACAACAGTTTTCCCTCGTTTCTTTCTTCTTTTTTTGTTGGTTGTGTCCATGCCTTTTCCACCAATTCCTATTCCTCAATGAAGAGTTGTGAAAATCTTTTGTTTACCACTATGAAAAATTTTACAGTATTTGGTTTCACTTACAATAAAGCAATTTAATTCTTGTATGAGGATGGACAGAAAACCAATTAAACAACCCAGGTTGTTAGGTTGGCCCCATCAGATTTGTTTACCTACTCACCTTGAATATACCCACAACCTAACAATGGTCCACTTGGGATTCATTGGTAGTCAACCGATCAAATTAATATTTGTAAGCAAAATTATCATTTTCTTTACCATTACATCGAAATAACATTACACTAGTCAATGGAGAGCTTACAACTCTTCGCCCTCTAAATAAATTTCATTATTATTATTTTTCTCAATAGAGGTAAGCTCTGTTTTTGCTTGTTGCTTGGAACACTTCAAACTCACACATAGTTGGTGAGAAGGAATTCATGTTGACACGTTCTCAGTTTCTGACAAGCACTATGCTCACTCTGGAATCAAACATGGTGGGCATATCTTTAGCTTTACGCGTCCTCTTTGACATCTTTGAGGAATTTTCACGAGTGAAGATAATACATTAAATCCAACATAGACTCAAGCAAGAAGCACAACAAAACAAACGAGAAAACAAAAAAAATGGGGATGTCTAGAAAATGGTTAAATGTAATCAAGCGAAAGTTCATCACAAAATCTCAAAGGAACATCACCATTCTCTGCAGCCCAAGCGCCAGTCAAGAAGCGATAAACATCACACAGTTCCAAGATGCGGCAGCCCATTCTGATGATGACATTGGCTCTGCTTCATCGGTGCCAACACCGTTGAAGAAAGAGTTCAGTCAAGATGATATAGCAGCCGTCAAGATTCAAGCCGTTTTCAGGGGTCATCTTGTACGTCATCTATCCGGTTAAACTTCTACTTTTTTAAGTACTTTCTGTTGATTGATAAAGTAAACTGATCTTTCCAGGCTCTAACAATCCGAAAATTTTAACAGGCAAGAAGGGCGTTTAGAGCACTGAGGAGTCTGGTGAAGCTACAAGCACTAGTTCGTGGGGTGAGTGTGAGAAGACAGTCGCGTATAGCTATGCATTGTATGCAAGCACTGGTGCGATTGCAGGTTAGGGTTCGTGCGAGGCAGATCCTCAGCAGGGTTTAGCGATGGCTAACAAACCATATTTTGACCATTATCAACCATCCCTAAACACACCAAATTGTGATTTCTAATATTTCATATCATGTACAATGGTGTTGAGTGAAAACATCATCTAGTTTCCTAAAAGTTGCAATTACATGTAATTCAGCAAACAACCACAGTTCAGTTGTGAATTCTACTGTTCTAGATAAACTTCAAAGCAATGAGAAACTGCAACAACTGAAAATTTATAGTCTCAGCAGCTATCCAACCTAGCTCAAATTGTATACAGTGCAAACATTAGAAGACAACCACTACATAAAGATGGTCAGAAGGTTGCACTGCTAAACATAAGTGAAAATATATGACGGCTAACAAGGTTGACTGACCAAAAGCTGTACAATTGAAAAAGCAAGTATTGATTGTTAATAGTTATCAGATTATAAGTGTCATATCAACAGGATTCCTTCTCCACCAACCTTCAATAATGGCCCCTTCTGAGTGCTGAAAATAAGCCCCCAGATGATTTAGTGTCATGATGATCGTCCTTCCCACTCACAACCTGTTTTCAGTTACATCATAGTTTGTAGCTTAGAAATATTAATCAAGAAGAGGTCATACTTGGATTGTTGAATGGAGCTAAATTTCTGGACTTAGCCGACTATACCTCCTTCATGATCTGCTGAAGGATATCTGTAATTTCTGAGAAGTTAGGTCTTTGAGTTGGGTCTTGCTGCCAGCATCTCTCTAGCAGTGCTACAAGTTTCGGATGTGTGTGCTTGGGAATTGTAGGCCGCAGACCCTGACAAACAAACAATAAAAATTAAGTAAAATTTCAGTCATTTGCTTTTTATTTTCTGCATTATTTTCTTTGTTTGGAGAGGGGAGGATGCACAAAGGGTCAAATTTAAAAGTTACAAGTTTGCAACTTTACATTAATATAGATATAATGGTTACCTTTTGCACTACGCCAACTGCTGCTTGTAATGGGGTTAAAAAGGAGTATGGGAGCTGGCATTTCGTCCATAAAAATAAAAATAAATTAGCAGAATGGAATCTGGGATCTTAAAGTAATAAAATTAAGCCACTACTAATATATAACATATATTCAATTTTTTTACATAATCGACATACTTCTCCTGTCAGAAGCTCCCATAGTGCTATCCCAAAACTGAAGACATCTGCCTTGTTATTGTATGGTTTGTGTTCAATCACCTTCATCATAAAGAGCACTGTGAGGAAGGAAGCAGGTATAGACTAGTAGAATCATAGATGAAGCATTAAGTTCAATGACAGAATGAGTATACTTTACCTATAATATGTTTAAGCAAATATAATTAAAAAAAAAAAAAAATAATTAAAAGAAAAAAAAGGACAAGTATCCATATGATGTGCAAATAAGAAAGTGAACTAATTAATGCAATTAGAAAGGAAACAAGAGAAGCAATATTCTCAACAAAGCTAATCATTCATCCCATCAAAATCTACACCAAGGTGTCTGTCTCACAATGCAAAATTAAGCCCTCATAGTTTTGCCTTGTTCTAGCAACACTTCCAAGCATGGAGAGAAAAACTTCAAGGAAACAGGAAGGTATGATAATACATGAACAGAAATACTTATGTATGATGATAGAGCTTGAGAAACTACATCACGTAATAACCTAAGTAGCTAATGCAGGAGCAAACCACACGTAGAAATACACGGGGACTAGTCGTTTTCAATGATTGGAGGAAAATTTTAAACAATAATAAGAAACTTGCTGAAGGCATATCCAAATAAGTGTAAGCAATTAAAAAATTGGCAGAACTGTGACTAAAAGGCATGATAGATAAAACTATAGACACATAATTAGCCAAATCAGTAAATAAGCAGGTGCAGAATTTTAAACATTAAGGCGACAGATAGAAGACTTGAAGTCTGAATATGCAGTCAGGATCAATGAACACCATAACAAGATAAAAACCCGAACACAAAATATTGGAGTGAGGAAGATCCAAGCTCCCCATTTATGTTGCAAATAACAGTCATGTGAATAATGCTGATTGCTGACAATAAAAGTAAATGCAACCTCAGGAGCCATCCAGCGGTAAGTTCCAGTTTCAGCTGTCATCACACCAGATTGAGCCTGCACTCTGGCGACACCAAAATCAGCAACCTTGACAACCTGTCCGGGGACAGAGAATTTAGTACAATTGAATTTTATTCATTAAACTTCTTGTAACTTTAAAAGTATATCTTCCCCTTTCAAAACAAATTTCTGAAGAAAAAACAAAAACCACGGTGAAAATATATCACTTTGAATTCCCAAGATTATATTAACATTAATAATCTGCAGGTCAGAAGTATCCTCTTACTTCATTTTCATCCATCAGAAGATTAGCAGTTTTTAAGTCCCTGTGGATTATATTATTCTGGTGCAGATAGTTCATTCCCTTGGAAACATCAATTGCTACTTTGAGCAAAGATGGAAGCTTAAATACACCCTTTTCTTTATGCAGAAAGTCATAAATGCTTCCTCTGGCCATGAACTCTGATAAAGCACATGGATAACCATCAAAATGCAATTATCAGTCTGGAAGATTGTAAGGTTGTCATAAATTTAAAATGCAACATAGATACAATAAAAACTGAAATGTTACTTTTGTGCCAGTCTGAAAATAAGCAACACAGTGCAGTTCATTTTAGTTTCATAATATACCAGAACAGCTATGGAGACTTCAGATTATAATAATAACAACAATTTTTAACTTTCTAGGATTATAGAATAAAGGATCACAAGGATTACCGGTCACAATGCACAGATTTGGAGGTCTCGTGCATGCACCTATGAATTGCACAACATTCTTATGCCGAATCTTCCTGCAAATCAGAAAAAAAGATGCAATAATCAAGAGAAGGATTTAAGCAGAGACGAGAATTTTCTAATGTACAGCAATGCATGTGAGATATATAGTTCACTAACTCAACTTTAATCCTCTAGACAAAAGACCACATTCAGGTCACCCTTAACTAGCCTGCTCAATGGGACAAGAATTGGTACTGGCCCCTTATAATGGCCTATTTCACCCTTGATCACTATTGCTAAAACTCCTTAATTAAGTCATATCAAAAAATCAAGTTAATAAAATGAGCATGGTTGTTAAATGTAAGTTAATTGTCCAATTAAAATAGCCCAATCAATTAGAGCTCTTAATAAAAGCAAAAGATCTAGGCATCAATCCCCCTCACACCAAGTTGGGCGGAATTCAACTTAATTCTGCTTGTGCTTGGGTGGGTAAGGTGGGGTGCGTGCTCAAGCAAAAAACATGAGCACAGTTTGAATATATATAACAAGATAAAGAGTCTTTAGTTTAGAGAATCAGATTTTGTATGCTATTTTCCAGCAAAACCAGTTTCCTACAACCCAAAATGTTTCCCTTTTTTCATCTGCAGGTAAATGTTTCGTATTATTAAAATCCAAATCAGTTCAGAATGTCTACCGTCCAGTGGACACAGTGTGGATTGTTTACATGAGAGCCAATAGCTTCTTGGGCTGGCCCTAGTGTGACACAAGTACATCCACATTTCCAAAATAGAATCTAGAACTCCACTAGAAATTCTAAGCATAATCTACATAAAGCAGAATCCATTTATACAAACCTCATAATGTAAACTTCCTGTGAAAACTCTTTTAGGATGTCTGCGTTAACACGCTCTGGCTTCAAGACTTTGACAGCGACTTCCTGACTGCAATATGTACCTTTGTATCTGAAATTAAAAGAGGAAATCAACTTAAAATGATAATCTGTACATGCAAAGAAAGAATAATAAATGGCAAGGACATACAGGTCACCATATGACCCTGAAGCAACTTTGTTTTCAATTTTCAGCTGCCGCATATCAATTTCCCACACATCAGTGCCATCAGTAGGTATTTCTATGCAATCAGGAAATGATACAATCTCGGCTTTTTTATTCACACCGATAGCTGAAACTGCATGCCGTTTAGAACAAGTTTGGTCCTGGAAAAACAGTTGTATACTATAAAGGGAAAGCAGAAACATAGGTGCTCCGATATTCAAAATGAGTAGTAAAATGAACTACTACCTTAGATTTTAGGATTTCCTTTTGCAGCACATTCTTAAGCTCCTCAGTTTCCTGAAAAGTGTTCAACATCCAAGTAAGTCAAGCAGCAGATTGACATATAAAACAGAAAGAAAGGTTTCAATTGCCATTATTTTTCTTTGCAATTGAAATGTTAAAGAGGAATCAAGATAAAATGATATGGTATACAAATAAATTGTAATTCACACCTCATGTGGCCAGCCATCAACAACAAAAACATCCAGAGAGAACCCATCAACTGTAGAAAAAACATGAGCTTCTTGAATGTTCAGTCCAATCTCACCGAGTAAGGAAGTCAACTGTAGAATTGGTCACCAAGATCCATTATCAAGTACATGGCAAGCAAGAGAGATAGAGAGAGCGCTGATTGAATATGGCAAACAAGTGTTGTGTTCTTCACATCTTCAGAAAATAATTTCATGGTTCATGAAATTTATAATAAGTGGATTTAGCAATAACTTTGAAGACAAACCACCCAGCATTGTCCCCTAACCATAATTTATGAAAGAAAATTTGTCAGCATGAGCTATCTGATTACATGAAGTTCACAGCATAAGACTCTTCAATTTCCATTACAACCATAATACTGTAGCAACGTTATTATCTCCTACATCACCAGTCAAACCTTGGCTTTGCTAAACTATAAAACATTAATTTATTGAGACATCTTCAAAATAAAGATACGATTACCATATCAGTTTTCTTCTGCTGGATAAGCAAGGGGTAAAAGACAACTCTTCTCCAAAGCCACGGAAACAAAATGGCAGCATAATTCAAGTAAGTATAACACTCATTGATCCATCCAAAAGAGACCCCAAAATGCATAGCTTTATTAATTAATAAAAAAAAAAAAAAAAAGAACCATACTAACAGAAACTGTACATAAGAAAACGATGATTGGTGATTTTTGTATCTATAATGCTAGTATTTAGGAACAAAAAGACACATGCAAATGGCTAAACACTGCATAGTTTGATATTTTTTTGGCATCATCATATAGCTATTGAGAAGGCCTAACAGCAGTAAATCTCAGAAATTTGATTTTACTTCCACACTGTGTTAGGCTAACACAAAAAAATGATCATGCCCCTATACATTTGCTAAGAGATTAAAAACATGATGGTGCATTTCTTGTAAGCATATAATCAAAATAGAAAACTACCTGAGAAAGGAGTTTTGGCTTGTCAACTGTTGAAACAGTGATCTCGTGCATAGGCCTGGAAGATTGCCAAATATAAAATTGTGAGAGTAGAAAGTAAAACTAACATAAAAATTGCAAAAAAGGTCACTGCAAATTCTAACAGCAGAATTCATGAAATTAAGAAATCAAAAGCAATCATACGCAGTGCTAATATAAATCAAATACTGAAAAACATTTTCAGCTATGTTACTCTGCTTGTTATTTTCTCTTTGGTGTGTGTGTTGACGATGATGATAATAACATTAAAGAACTTCCCAATAAGATATACTTTTCTAGTCACGACATCCTATCCAACTGATTGATTATATGTGTCATTGCCAAATGGAACTACATTGTAGAACTCAGATATCATCAAAAAATAAATATCATATCATAAAAAAGAAGTAGCTCTCATGTTCTAAGTGACATTTGAAGCTCAGTTTTATATAAATCTAATCCGACAAAATAGAAGGCTGATATAAGAATATCATCCAGCCAAAAAGTCAAAAACCTTGATGGCATGAGGGGAAAAGATAAAAAAAAATGACATGGGGAGATCAGAATCACTTTCCATAATAAGAATTACTAGAGATAGTGCTTGGTGATTTGAATTCTTACCTAGCAAAAGGTGGAGCCCAATCTGCAGCACTGTCTCTGTCTTCAACAGGATATCTATTGGATTGAAGTGCAAACACTTCAAGATTAGGGAATGAACCAAAGGTAGGTGGTGGATGGACACTGGAGAAAGAGAGAAAAGCAACAGTGCAAATCAATGATAACCATACAAATCCAAAACTACAAGTAACAAAGCAATGTGCCATACCCTTGTTTGCTCAGAAAATAAGAACTCTGTGCATCTTCTTGCAATGAACTATCTGAATGAACAGGATCAACAGAATGTCCATTGGGAACAGAATAAAACTGCATAACCAAAACAAAAGTAGTGATCATCACCTCCATATTACAAAAACAAATGACACAATCATGTTAAGATATTCCTTCCTCCCATGACCCTGAACAACTGCTACTACACAATATTGGTAAATTAAATATCAACATCAACACATGACATTCACAAATATATTCAACTAAACGAAAAAACCCTGACCCTATACAACACCACGACTATCATTATAACAACAACAATAATTGCTATACCACTCGTAATGCTCCAAAATGCAAGTCACTAAGCAATATAAGTTAAATTCTATCAATTTCCCTAGTTCTCTCCACTGCAAAAATCTAAAACAAAACCATCTACGAAGCCAAAGTTAATACCCCCATGTACATTCATGAATATGTTAGACATCAATACACGAAATTCACAAAGATATTCAACTAAACAAAAAAGCCCCTGATCCTATAACATCACAATTCTCATTATAACAACAACACTAAATGCTATACCACTCATAACACTCCAAAAGCAAGTCAACAACCAACATAAGCTAAATTCTCCACTACAATTGCCTTAAACTCTTACTACCACAACCATCAATCTACAAAACCAAATTAGAACTCAACAAGTCCATGCATATATTCACCTGCACAACACGAACTTCAAATACAGGCCGGTTCGCAGGATCCTGAGCCAAATGAAGCAATCTCTTATGTGTCAACACATCTTCTGCTCTCTCCACATTCACATCCAACGCATACCTACACACAACACCACCAATCAAACACTTCAACAACACACTTGTAAACAACATTCACTTTCCAATTCAAACACCAAACAACAATAAAAATCGCTACTTTATATCAATAATAGAACAGATAAAAAGCTAAAGCTAGGGATTTGAAAAGAGAAAGCGAAGAGTACCGAGCAGGAAGACGATTGAAATGGAGCCAGAGCTGATCGTCGAAGCCAGGAAGATAGGCTTCGTCGTAATTCAAATCCTGAATCCGACGAAGGACCTCGCTGTAGACATCGAATTTCTGGCGCTGCTGGCGCGGATGAGCCGCCGAAGACAGCGACTCCACCGCTCGGCTAGCGCAGCTCTCCAAGTCCTCTTCAATCGCCATTTCACGAACAATCACAAATTGAAAATCAATTTTTTATGAAGAAATAAAATTAAATTAAAAACAGTATTTGAAGAAGACGAACAACTGTGGAGTAACCGGTGAATGAATTACCATGTTCAATTGATTGACACGTGGCTTTTTTCTCTTTATTATTATTATATTTTTTTGGTTTGTTTCTTTTTTCGATGAATCGAGTTCGAGTCTGTGCGCGAGAGAGAGAGAAAGAGAGAGGGGAGAGAGAGTATTCATTTTTCTTTTCTTTTTTTTTATTTTTTATGTATTAGTGAGAGAATTCTATGTAACCCTTCCACTTTGATGAAATGATAATTCGAACCCTCTAATTTGAAAAAAATAATTAATCAACATTGATTGACCTTGACCAAGGATGTATTTTGTATGACTTTTAAATAAGAGTAGATATTTTAAAGTAAAACTTCTATAAAATAGAGTTTGTAGTAAAAATATAATTATTATTTGATTGTGTATACTTGTATCTTAAAATTTTATAAAATAATAAAGTAAATAAGATAATTTATATATTTAAAAAAATTCAAAACAAACTTATTAAAAAAGTTTAAATTTGATGTAAAAAAAAATCTTTAATTATTTAGTATTAAAAAATTTTGTATAAAAATAAATATCAAATATACTTTAAATATAATAAGATAAGAATTATAGATTTAAATGATTTTATTTATTAAATTTAACAAAAATTAATTACATCTTAACTAATTTGTTGTTTAGTTGTTTATCGTCAAAATTAAAGGGTTTAGTTTAGTATTTCGTTAAACTTAGGGAGTTATTTAAAATTATTCTATTATTTAGTAGTTGTGACAGAGTTGGTGAGGTGACGGTTTCGGGATCTCCACGTGGGGTCGGCTGGTGGGTCAGTCACTAGAAGGCTAACCTTTTAGTTGATTGGATAAGGTAGGATGTTTTTTAAGGGATATTTTTTTTTTATCAGTTTTTTCGTACTCTTCTTGATTGATTTTTCTCAAAAAACCAAACCAAGGTACAGTTTTCGTTCGTGGATGTAACGGGATGTATATGTATCTTCGATTAAATAATAGAAAATACATTTTAAGTGTTATAATAAAAAATAGTGATGGAAAAAAATAATATTTTAATAAATTATTAGAATTATGATCTTGATACTTATTTAAATCTTTTAAATATATATATATATCATATAATATAGATATTTGGATGTAAAGGGCGGATACACAAACATTATTTAGCCATTTAATGGTTGGTGTAATTTTTAAATATATTTTTTCTATTTTAACTCTCATAAATCTATGTGTGTTTGAATTTTTTAATTTAATATTAACATTAATATAATATTTAACTACTATATAAGTATACAATTATTTTTTTAAAAAAAAAAAGTATGAGTGTGATTAGTTTGGTTCAAACAGTCTAGTTTTATCACTTTAATTTTAATAAAAGTTTAAAATGTCAAGTCTCGGATTTTATCTGACTGTATTAAAGATTTCAATCATGAATTTTGAAAAGGAATATTAAAGCAGGTTGAAAATTGTTTAATGTTGATCTAGATACCTTTTTTTTTTTTTTTTTGGAGGAGTGTTGATCTAGATACTTGTGAGTTGAGAATCACATTTTTCCTGTGAAACAGTTGACGTAACTTTGACTGGACCAGAGTGCTGACGCAGTGCCACGTGGAAAAATAAATGTGAAGGCGGCAAAACTGTGACCTTGAGAAAGTCGTTAAGAGATTCACCTGCAAAGTATAACTGTCCGTGCAAGCGGCTTGTAAGGTGTGACTTGTGATCACCTCGCCCAACACATGTCGGGCTTTCATTCGAGATTGCATTTTATATCAAAAGAACGGTTTTATATTATTTTAAGCAATCACAACTCGTAATATAAGCTGGCATTACCCATGTTTGAGAACTCGACAAGATGTGTCGAATACCTGTCGAAAACTTGCTCAACGATAGGCTGACGAGGCAAGAACCCCCTAATTGGGGGTTTCAAGCGAGGCAACTTGGGGCTCCACAGCTGGTCAACCATTATAAATAAAAATTATTTTAAAAAATTACAAACAATCCAACAAAAATTACAAATCATCCACACAACCTCTGAGAGAGAGAACCAAAGAATATTTGGGAGAGAAAAATAAACCAAAGAAGCTCTAAAAGAGAGAACTGGTGACTGTTATTTGTTGTTGTAGTGTCATTAAAAAAAGCGATAAATCAGATAAAGGAATTGATGACTGTCGTTGTTGTTGCGAAGGTAAGGGGGTTAGGGTTTGTAAAAAAAGGTGGTTGATGTTGGGTGGTTGGTTTTGAGGTCTAGTGGTGAGTGAATGAAATTGAACTTACATTTTTTTTTTTTTTTATCTCGACCCCAAAACGACATTATTTTGGTATCTTAAAAACGACACTATTTTGATTAAGTGTTAGTGCTTATATATTGGCATCATATGGGGATGGTTGAACATACTCATATTTCATGTCTCAGGTTTAACATTCTGTCAAGTTACTAATCGATACAGCCACACATGAAAATTTGTTGTAGTATAAAATTCTTTCCATTACAACAACTCTAGATAGTTTCTAGATTACATAAAAAGGAAAGTTTTTCCATATTTAATTCAAGACTCAATTATGTTGTTTTTTATCTATGAATTGTTTATTTATTTTTCTGATTTTTCTAAAAAGTTATTTTGATATTTATGTTGTGGGAAAATTTTAGATTTTTTAATCTATAACTTTTTATTAAATAGAATTTTCAATGTATAAAAGGATATCCTTTTTCGGATTAAACTTCGTGAAAATGAGCTTGGTGGCTTGCTCGGGTGGTTAAAGCAAGCCTTGCTCATGTTTCAGGTTGTAGGCTTAAGAGCTGGGTAGCCTCTTTGTGTGGGCATTTGTCAGCTTTCCTCCCTCCTGTATAACCGCTCCTCTTGTGTTCCGAACCGCTCTTTACATGTCCTCTATCTAGAGAATCCGCTATTAGTATTGGTGTTTGTACTATGTCATCAAAAAAAAAAAAAATTCTTGAAAATATTTTTATAACCCTCTCTAATATTTATCAGTTGTTTTTATAATAAAATTTCTTATTTTATTAGAGTTTTTTGATTGATCAAAATAGGATTTATTCACTTGGATGAATCTAGTCAAGATAATAACCTGATTCGGTCATACTAGATAATAGGAAAACATTCCTATTTCCAGCAGATTTATTTTAACTCTTCTATCTCTAATTAAATTATCTATTTTACAAATAACATTGAAGAGGTTTAATAGTGTATGTTAGTGTTATAAATATTAATCGAATTCATGGAGTTCGGTCCATGGACAATAAGCATCTAAATGTAATATGTGAGCAATAAATATTACTAGAAAAATTCATATATTTTGTGAGATATATAGTTAATATTTCTAGGATCTTTTTGTCTTACTGTCAAATATGTATAGAGAGATTTATGTAGTTTGTGAGCACCAAAACGTCATCTTCTTCTTCTTCATTCTTGTTCAACCAACCCATCGATGCCACCGTGCCCTTCTTCATCGCCATCTTCACTTACCTCACCCTCATCCTATTTATTGATTTTGTGCATGTATCTTTTATTCTTCTTCCATTATTTTCATTGATTTTAATTTTTTAGTTGATATTATGAGAAATTGTTGGAGGAGATAAGATTTTTTTTTCTATATTTTTTTTCAAGTTTAACGATCTTTAACCCGCAGTCAACGAAATAATCATTAAAACGCCTAGACACCAACGCCTAACTGCTGTCGAGGCGATAGGCACCAGGCTGCTGACCGCCTAACGACTTCTACAACACTAGTATTACCTTAATATTTGTCTATATTAAGTATTATAACAATAAATAGAGTTTTATATGTGACCATAATACAAATTTATACGTGATCATGGTCACAATTCGCAACACGACTTGAAATTTCATGGACATGTATTTAGTTTAAGTATTATGATTCTAAGTATGGTTTTTGTATGTGGCCAGTCGTCACAACTCATAGAAAAAATTAGAATTTCATTAGATACCTTTTTAAATTAAGTTTTATAACAATAGATATCACGTTGAATATCAACTTTTATGTGCATGAACAAGTAAATTATGTATATGAATAATATGAGATTTGAATTCTTCTCTTGAATTCTCTCTTTCTTTAGAAGGGGAAGGTACATAACCTAATGTATCAAAGTTGAGTGAAAAACGATTCTATTAAAAGTTATTATTATTTTTTAATTATCATAATTAATTTAGAATCTAAGGGAGAAATGACTAAAACTCATGTCATATAGGTGTGACGAAATAAACTAATAAAACAACCCCATCCCATCAATTGAAAGTTGATTTTAATTTTAAAAAATAAAAAAATTTTTTTAAAGGGTACGGGAAAAGAAATAGATGAGATCTTATCCAAAAACATAACTGTTTATAGTGGAAAAGGGAACGTGGTCCTATATTCTTGATTCTATCATTAGCTCCTTTGTTTATTTGAAGCCCACTTCCTTGTTGATTGGACTATGTGGGAGAATTATTCTTTAGAAAATGACAAAGGATAAGTTTGATAATTGTGATGTATAAATAAAGAATCGTAATTGATATGTAATCGTCATATAAATAAGTAAAATGACGTGATATGGTAATAGTTACGAAACATACACAATTAAAATGAATTTATGTGTATAAATATGAACAGAATCTATGTTTCATATACTTTCAAATTTCATGTCATAAAAGAACATTATTTTTTTCATATTTGTATTCTACGTGTAAATAAATAAAATGACATGATATGGTAATAGTTACAAAACTTACATAACTAAAATGAATTTATGTGTATAAAACTATAAATATGAATAAAATCCAGCGTTACATATAGTTTCAATTTTCATATAATAAAATAAGACTATTCTTTTCATTTCTATATATAAAAAAATTGTTTTAATTATCCATTTGAAAAATAAGTATGGGGAAAAAAAAAATCAGATTTCCTTAGAAAATATATGATTAGATCATATTTAGATCATGCTTCTAATACATTCAATAGAGAGAAAACTCCCAAATAAATTCATTTTGATTGGATTAACTGGATATCAAAAACTATCATTTAGGCCGAATATTAAAACTTTTTATTGGGCCCAAGTCTGATTGTTGGTGCCAACCAAATCTTGCTTGGGCTAACCACTCAACTCTAATCGGGTTGGATTTCATGTTCTGTTCATAACCTTGTTAATCATAACATTACTATGTTAATTACCCTTTTAGATTAGATGCTATATAAACGTAACTCAATAACCACTCTTACAATAAGAAAAAGTCTTTTCATAATTGCTTTTAGAGTAAAATGGAACTCAAATATCTATCACCGGCCAATATACCAAAACAAAGAAGCACAATTGCTCAATCAAAATTTGATATGCAAGTTCGAATTCTCTTTTATAATTTAGAATGAGAATTTTGTGGTAGAATCTGAATCATGCTAATTAGCTTAATATTCTATTATACATTATGGAAGCTAAGTGATAATTAGACAAATGATGTTAGCTTTTGGCCTTCATTGTGAATTAGTTGTAAACAAGTGAAGGTTTATTAAATCAAAGTAGTGCACCCTCAACTAAACAAGTCAAGGTACAAATAATATTTGCATTGAAGGCAAAACTGCACGAAGTAACCCTTTTCTTCGATTTTGCTCGATAATTGTTAGTGAACGTATACTTGTTTTTATGTTGTCTTTTAGGTTCATTAAAGGATTGTGTTCATTTGAAAGATTTCCAAATTATAGTTTTATTTTGGCCGTAGCTTATATTTTCCCAGTCCAACAAAGCTAGGCAAGTTCGTGCATGAATAGGGTCCATATAGAATTTAAATAAGGACATCCTTATAAGAAAAGACAATTTCATTAAATTATCGCTTATATTATGCTCTTGCATGTTTAATCTTGACTTCGAAAAAGAAACAATATTCATTGTATTTGAATATACATGCACAGATTCATCTGCTTTTTCAGTCTGGAAATTTATACCTTTTGTCGTGCTACTCATCTTGGAAACTTGACTTAAATTTTTGTTCACATCTGCTACACTATACTTTCAATTACTTATTATATATATATATATATATTTTGAGAATTAGGACTGATCGGGAGAACAATAGAGACCAACTAAGATAAGAATATTATGGCATGGTTTAAAGATACTACTTCAATAAAAAAGAGATTCATTCGGAGATGAGGGAAAACTCATATATAATGAGAGAGAACTATTATTATTATTATTATTATTATATAAATAATTTAGATTAACGGGTGATATCGAACCCATACCACACATGATGGGAGGCATAGGATTGTTAGCGCCTAACCAACGAGATAGTAGCCAAAGACATATATATATATATATATATATATATATACACATGCTCTCACTTGTGTTTTTTGAACAATTTTTTACGATATTTCTTATTTGCCTAACTTCAACTGTTTTGATTCACGTTCAAGGACAATCTTGCCCTTTCCTTGACTATGCATTTCAACAACTGTTTGCGGCCTTGCTGAGTAGTAAATTTTTTTATAGGATGACTTTGTCACCAATTACTTGGTGTTTAATGGGCATTGCCTATCCATTGCAACCCGAAAATAGGAAAAAACCGTAAAGAGTGACTGTGCTCGCCGGTTGTTAATCCGTGCACGACCATCGAAGGGATTTGTAGAGAATGATGTGATTGATTACAACATGAGGAGTATATTAATGGCCAATTTGACCTGGCCATTACAAAGAAAAGACATTTGTCAAATTAAAAATATTGTCAAGCATTTCCAGTGACTTTTGATTTTATTCTTTTCAAAATAAATTGGATTGATGTGATTATATATTTTTTTCTTCCGTTTTGAATAAGTCATATTTGACAGTGGTTGATTAGTTGGGACCTCGTTGACAAACCACGCGTAGGTTGGTATAATAGAAAGGAAGTGATCAGTGAGGCTTCTTTACTTCACACTTTCTTTCAACCAGACAATATATAAAACAAGTCATTTATTTAATTACAACTATTATTATGAAGAAAGTTATGCGTAACATAATCCTAATTTATTTAATTAATCAACTATTTTAAAAAATTAACTGTGAGAAAAAATTATTTATTCAAACTACAACGATTGGATACCCCTATAACTTAACATCATTAATGTAACTATAAGAAAGTTGTGCGATATAAGTTAACATCATTAATGTAACTAGAAGAAAGTTATGCGGGCGGTATTTCAAATTTAAATTATCTCAATAAAAGTGATATTTTATTAATACAAAGTGATATTTAATAAGAGAAGACTTTTCTCTCTAGCACTATCAAAAAAGAGAGGTCAGCGTCAACTTCTATGTATCTTTCTTTGCACTTGCTCATGTCCAGGATCTTCTTTAATTTCTCTTCTTTTTTTTTAAATAATTTTCAGGATCATCTTTTTCTTTTTTTCTTTTTTTTTTAACACAAATAATAGACCCTACAAAATTAGAGCAACCAGAACGGATCCTTGATATCTTCAAATTGGAAAAGAAAAATTCATATTTCATTAAAAGAAGATTGATTAAATAGGGTATTAATTCACGAAAAAGGTATACTGTAAATAAGTATGAATGTTACCTAAAAAAATAATAATAACACCACACTCCCTCCATTTCTCACATCAGTTTTCTTCTTTGAAAATGCAAAAACAGTTTTCGTCTCTTTGTTTCTTTCATTTTCTTTCTCTGGAACAAATTTCTATATATCGGAATGTTTTGATACCAATATCAATATAGAGTCCTCTCTTCATGGTGTAGAGACAAACCTATCCCTGGAATAGCAGTGACTACATGCAGTATTAAGTCAGTGAATATATATGTATAAACAAACTCACTTATATATAAACAAATCAATGCATCTATCGGTATTCATATATGATACACATATATAGAAAATACTTGGTAGTCAAGAAGAACAAACCTTTTGAGACTGAGATCATCTTCAAGGGTCTGTAATGAAGGAGACAAACCTATCCCTGGAATAGCAGTGACTACATGCAGTACTAAGTCAGTGCATATATATGTATACTCACACACACTTAAATATATATATAAACAAATCAATGGATCTATTGGTATTCATATATGATACACATATATAGAAAATACTTGATAGTCAAGAAGAACAAACCCTTTGAGACTGAGATCATCTTCAAGAGTCTCTAATGAAGGAGATCAAATAATGAAAAAGCATGGAGATATTGGCACGGCTCAATCAAACTAGAAAAAAGATAGTAAAGTTTGAAATAATATATAGTCTTGTCTGAGTGAACCAGGCCAATATCACAAATACTATTTCATGTGTATATGTGCTGTAAAAAATTTGCCCTACATGTACAGAAACCCTAGAAAGAGCTAGCCAGAAAGAGAACTGAAAAACCAAACCACCCAAGGAAAACAAAAATTGAACAGAAAAAGAGAGAAGTGGCTTTGAAGAGAGTGTGAGAGGCAAGAATATATGTTTTGGTGTGGATATTTAAAGAGGGCCGAGGGCCAAAAACTCTGCATGAGCATTTAAAACCTCGACTACCAAAGCTAAAAGCTGGGCCAGTGCATTAAAATCTCATTTGTATTCTTTTTATTTCATATTTTTCAGTCAATGAATGATAATATTACAAAGAGAGCTAGCAACAGGAGTAGTACCCACTTAGGGTTTGCATCAATCAAAAGTCATAAAGAGGCATGAAAATTTTCACAAAAATGGAAACTTATTGGCCTCATTGTAGGGCTAAAACTGTTATGCTATTTAGAGATGTTGGAGTGCTCGTAGTAGTTGGAATAATTTTCTTTACCAAGATTAACTACTATTTATACGATTTGAATATATATTTTCATAAATGAAGAATAATTATTCTCATAATAAAATATATATATTCAGGTAAGCTTTAACAAGCATTTAATGAGAATCAAACACTAATACTTAGTGAATTGCGATGCATCTAAGTACTTATGTTAAGAAGTAATGGTGCATGTAAGTTGAAATGTTAAAAGAACAAAATAGGTTCATCATCATCATTCATGAACCCTATAGGCATGAACGCATGCACGATGATGGCGAAACTGATGATCATATACTAGGTAGTGTTGAGAGAAAAGGAAAAAAAACAGCAAGACCTCAAGAGCATTAATGAGAGGGAATCTCTCTCTGAGGAGGGACAGGCCGCAACATTTAAAGAGGGGCATACAAGCAAGCAGCTGGTATTATGGTACTTGGTGAGATATCATTTCGACGATGAGTAGTCTTAATAGTCTTAAATTGGAACTGCCTTGATTTAACTTGGATTGGTGCGTTTGGTTGACTTTAAAGGTATACATACATGATATTAAGAGACATGGATTTTAGTTTTGTATTAATATATTATATTTATATTTATGTAGTTTGACAGGACACACGAGGCTAACGATGATTCGAGAAGATTTTATGGTGAGAACTGTTTTGCTGGTTACATATAGTAGCGGTAGGCATGAATGAGCCTTTCATCATTTGGCAAGTAGATGAGTATAATATGAAAGGACATAAAAAATATAACAAACCCATCTACACAAACCAAGCAGGATTTTTTTTCGGTATAAAATCTAGATAAAATAAGAATACATATACTTTGAGGAAATTTTTTATGTTTAAATTTATAACGGTATAAATTCTTTCTTATTTTTGAACATTTAGCACATATCTTAAGAATGCCTTAAATACATAAGAGTTAGATATTGATTCGGAAGAAGTTGTTTCTTAACTTTTTAAAATAAATAAATTTAAATAAAAAATATATATATATATAGTGATGCCATATTAACTTATATTTCATGACTTAATAATTCATTCATTTAAACAAATTCAAGTATACTTTCTCCAAACATAAAAACAATGCGATGGAGTAGGATTGTAGTTTTTATTTTAACTAATAAGAATTTCTCTCAATATATGTTCCTAAAGTGTATTTCTTTGAAAAATATAAGGAATAATAAAACAATCTGGATATTATATTATAATGTGTAAAATTAGTAATCTTAATTTTTTTCCCCAAACTACAAGTTAATTATAAGCCATTCATTTTATGTTGGAAGTTAAGTAAAATAAAGAACCTCTTCTCTTAATGTAATTACCTATTCTTCATATAAGATTTTAGAAAATTATTCTTCAAAATAATCAAGCACATTAACCTGACTATGTTCATGCTACTTCAATTATCTGAAAATAATAATAATTATATACTTAAAAAACATCAAGATATAGCAAAAAGCTGTTGAAAACTTGAAATATTCAAATTTGAAATTGCCTCTTTCAACCTATTATAATATCATGTCGGTCAACAAAAAGCTTCTTTCACTGTCCAAAATCAATTTGGATTCCAACTATTTTACCAACTCTGGTACTTTGAAAATCAGACTCATAAATACATGTGTATACTGGTAGTAACTATAATAATAAATTCTCAACCGTGTGTGTTGTAACCCGAAAAACTTAAAAAAAACTCCAACTGTTACCAAAAAATTTCTGGCCTCTATCTCTTAAACAGAAAACCAATTTTAAAATATATATTATTCAGGACTTCTGGATACTTGCAGCCATATATTCTTAGTGTAATTTCTATACTTAGAAAAATGTTTGAGTGAGTTTCTATACCCACCCAGAAAAACCACCTTTTTCTTAATAAAATAATAAATTAATAACAGTTTCTTGCTTGCTTAATTTAATATGTTATAACTAATTTTGTATATACCATTTTTTTTTATAAAAAAAAACCTTGTCTTACAGTTACTACAAGATTGCATGAACTGTACAATTTTCCTTCTAATCATCAAAATCATTCAATGTTAAACCAACCCAACCTTTTTGATCTGGTTCAATTGCTTGCACGAAAAACAAGCCAACGAAGAGAAATGAAGAGAAATTCAAAGATAGAAGACAAAGAGGAACCTATAAAGAAATTGACATAAATGTTATTCATTGATTCATGTATAATCAAGGAAGTAAATATTGATGATATTTTGGATTTTGATGGTATTTATATTGAAAATATAAGTAAAATATAGAAATCATGATATTACTTTCAATATCGTCGCACATTTAGACTTAGATAATACGTATCTATCGCAAAGACGCATATAATTATTCTAAAAAAAAAAAAGACATGTATAATTCTTTTTATTTAGCTTTGATTTTTTTGATGGGTCAATGCATATCATCAAGTACTAGAAAGACAAAGAGGAAGGGATTGGTGATTCAAAGAGAAATGGGTGTTGGTGTTTGGCTTTTTCCATGGTGAAGGAAAGAAATCAAGGTTCTACATTGCTAGGAGTTGTATTGTAATGCTACTGTGTTGGCACAAATACGGCAAGTATTAAATTTTGTTTTTGATTACTCTGCTATAAATTATAATAATAATAATAATTTTATGTTTCTCTTTGCTTTTGGTTGTACAATGTACCGTGTTTAAATTAATTAGCATGTAACTGTCTTGAAGATATATGGGAATTCATGATGATCACGACTGCTCAACCTTGTCTCTAGGTGCTTTCTAGCTTGTATGTAATGATTTTAGATTCTTTCTAGCTTTGTACATAATGATTCTGGTTTCGTTATCGATTTTATTAATGTCAAAAGTATCCAACTGTTTTTTTTTCTCACTTGATCAATATTTCACAAGTCTCATTCTGATTTTAATAATTCTGGAAAAAATAATACTTCTTATATATATATATATATGCATATATATATATATTATGAATAAGTACTAATAGCTAGTTATTTAATCTGATGCAAATATTTAGCAATAAGTGACAATCGGATCGAAACTGTGGTATTGCCAACTATCCGAATTATGTATCTTATGAGTTTTGCTATTTTTTTAAAGCTGATAAGTTTGGTCATTGTTTGTTACGTTCAGAATAGTTTATAGCCATTAAATCATACATAAATGAATGCAGTACTCAGTGACATCTAATGTCGATAATTCATGATCTTACTAGTAAAGTCACTTTGCCAATACCGTAGCAAGACCACCCATTAACATATTTGCAGTTCCTGTTTTGTTCATAATGTTGCCTGTTAGAGATAATTTTATATTCTATATGTGTTAGAAAAAAAAAAAAACCAATTATATATCTCAACCACGCATCATTAGTCATTAATAATATTGTTATGCATTCATTATAACTTACATCAATTTTATATTTGAAAGTTGAAATTTTAACAAAAACATAATTGATGATAAGAAATCAAATCACTTTTGATAAGAAGAAATGACAAACAAGAAGAAACCTCTTTTTGTGTCACTATATATGCTTAAAAAGAAACAAAGAAATCAAAGAAAATCAAATTGTCATATATATATATATATTTACCAATTTTAATGATTTTTTTATTATTTTCATCAATTTGAAGCAATACTTTTTGGTTTCACTTTTCATTTACTTATTTTACTCTTACCATATAAACAAAAATAGTTAGTCACTTTGTTCCGAAGCTTCAAATTCAATTCTATCATAAAAAAGCATGACAAAGTGTCTCACGACCACCAACAAGAAAGCATGACAAGGTGAAACGGCACTCTCACTATA
Organism: Litchi chinensis; assembly: GCA_019925255.1. Lineage (NCBI taxonomy): Eukaryota > Viridiplantae > Streptophyta > Magnoliopsida > Sapindales > Sapindaceae > Litchi > Litchi chinensis. The sequence goes on from CM034471.1 coordinate 907,735, forward strand.
ATTTAATGAAATGAAATCAATAGAATCAAATTGATGAGACTGTACGAAAAATTTGTAGAAGTGAGCACATGTATCAATTGTTATTATTTTGAATGAAAAACCTAGCTAGTTTTGATCATGAATGCTAGACTAGGTCCTATACTTGCTCTACAATATATATATATATATATATATAATCAAATATTCATTTTTTACAATGGAAAATGATGATTAAATTCAGATAAAATTATTCATACACCTTTTGTTTTAGAATAAGTGAAACTTGAACTCTTGATTCTAACTTAAACCTTTAATTTTTTAGAATCAAATGATCAATAACTCCTATTAAAAGGTGGTGTATATTCAAATATTCATTCTTATAACACCAAATCATATTTATTGTAGTGCACTCACGTAACATCCTAAGAAATTTACTCTTATAATACTGGAAAATATGATATTCTCGTATATAGTAAACTCTAAACTTTATCATTAACACAAAAGAGAATCACACAACCGTACGTTGAACTGTGATGGGAACAAAATAAATGTAGCTGTCTGTTAAGAATACTAAAATAATGAAAAGGAGACCATTAGTATGGAATCAGTGCGGCGGCTAGATAAGCTTTTTGAAGACCAGTAGAGGTCAGTTTTGATTAAAAAAAAATCAGATGGTATGTCGATGTTATTGCTATCAATTACATTGTGAATAACTACAAATTTGTTATTTGACAGCCAGACAGTTGACAGAATCTGGCACCTACTTGCATTGTTTCTTTGTTTGTTAGATTCATAGAAATGGCTATTCTTTGTAAACATGATGTTGAAAGCAACTGCCAAGTATACCAAATTAAGTTGAGTAAATTCAAGAAGATCGTCACAGTTTTTGGCACAAAATTAATCTGATGATACTTCAGTGCCAAATTTGTACTTTGAAGTCAGATTTCCACTGTTGTATTTGTTAATTTCGAAGAAAGTTTAATTAACAATCTACTTTGAGATTTGATTAAGACACAAACCAATTTGGTAGGTTCTGAAGAATATTTAACAGCTGTAAAAAGCTTAGAAATGTAGAAAACTTATATCGAAGTTGTGTAAAAAGTACTTGTTTATTTTTCATACTAGATCAAAGTTAGTGAATTAAATTATACATTCAAAGTGGTGTATAGTTGTTACCTTTATATTGAAGATATAAAATGGAGAAATAAAGAATCAACTTGGTCAGTAATTCACCTTGCTCGTGCAATTGTGCATCTACTCATCTATTCTAGTAGTTGGACCCCATTATGCATATTTTACAAATATATATAGAGAGTTTTCTATTTTCTACGATGGTAGATCTCTCTTCATTATTGAAGTAGATCTTCGAACAATACAAATAATGATTAATATTAGTCAGTCTCGAATTTTGATAGACTTTTGATTCATTTAACATTAACTTCAAAAAAAATAGAAAATTGATTTTAAACATGACTCCATCCTAATATAATTGTTGTGAGTTTCAAATTTTTTTCATATTGTTCTCACTCTAAACCTTATGCTTGACACCATATTAATAATCATTTAACTTGAAGTTTAAATAGATAATTTAATACATAACTACAATACTTTAGACATAGGTCAATGAAATTTAACACCCTAATCGTAAACACCTCCTATTTTAAACTTTTGTACAGATGTTATTTTGGTCTTAGAATTCTCAATCAAAATAAGGGAAGCTAAAAGCTATAAGACAAATAAGAATGTCAGAGTATCCTCTGTTAAAAATCCAAAACAAAATTTTGGAGATTACTTCAAAGTTGAAGCCGTGCAAAGCTCAAAAATTGTCGCCCTTTATATTGTAATCCTCACTAAGCTAGCCTAAAATTTTTCCAAAACCGAAAAAGCAAAAATTTCTCTCTATTGTTTTCCAAAATGAATTCAGGTCTTTCAGATGTCATTAATCTTCCAATAGGATTGCAGGAAATCGAAGAAGCGTCTCCAGAATGGAACAACAAAGGAGACAATGCATGGCAACTAACAGCAACAACTTTGGTGTGTCTCCAAAGTGTTCCTGGCCTAGTGATACTCTATGGCAGCATGGTGAAAAAGAAATGGGCCGTGAATTCAGCCTTCATGGCCTTTTACGCGTTCGCAATGGTCCTTTTGTGTTGGGTCCTATGGGCCCATCACATGGCTTTTGGGTCGAGGTTGTGCCCATTAATGGGCATACCCCGTGCGGCCCTATCCGATCATTATCTGCTAAGTCAGTCCAGGATGGGGTTTGTCCCAATGGCGGATTATGTGTTTTACCAATTTGCCTTTGCTGCAATTACTGTTGTGTTGCTGGCTGGTTCATTGCTTGGGAGGATGAATTTTTATGCTTGGATGGTGTTTGTGCCTTTGTGGCTCACATTTTCTTACACTATTGGAGCTTTCTCCATATGGGGAAATGGGTTTCTTTATGAATATATAATTGATTATGCTGGTGGTTTTGTGATCCATCTCTCTTCTGGGGTGGCTGGTTTCACTGCTGCTTATTGGGTAATTGACATGCACACCTAATGCTTTTGTAAGTTTTAAAATATCATTATCGTCCCATATTAGGGATTTAATCTTAGAGAAAATTTTATTCACATCCCTTCAAGTTTCCTTAATCTGCTCGTAATTAGGTGTCCTCAGGAAAAAATTTATGGAACGAAAACAATACTTTATAACCTATGGAAGTTTATTAGTCAATGCAATATTATTCTATTATGTCAATTATTATACCCATTACTAACTTCAAACGTGTCTTTGAATAAGTGAATTACTAATAATTTTGAAAATACTAGGTGGGACCGAGGAAGTCGAGGGACAGACAACATTTTCCACCAAACAACATAATTCACATGTTGTGGGGTGCAGGGCTTCTATGGATGGGCTGGACAGGTTTCAACGGTGGATCTCCGTTTGAAGCTGGCCGGATTGCCTCACTGGCCATCGTCAACACCCATCTGTGCACAGCCACCAGCATCCTTGTCTGGCTTTGCTTGGACATGCTTGTATACAAGAAGAGCTCAGTCATTGGTGCTGTCCAGGGAATGATCACTGGCCTTGTTTGTATCACTCCTGGTGCAGGTTAGACCCTAAAACAAATTCAACGTATTCTGTTCGATAAGGCAACGGTCAATCACTTGTCACATTATTTGGGACGAAAATTAACTCCCACTGCTATCACAAACATCTTTACTTGGACAGGACTAGTAGAGCCATGGGGAGCATTTGCAATGGGAGTGATGTCTGGTTCCGTAACATGGTACACAATGATGGTATTGCATCGGAGATCAGCCTTCTTCCAGAGCGTAGACGACACACTAGGTGTCTTCCACACGCATGCAGTGGCGGGATTTCTTGGTGGACTCCTCTCCGGCGTCTTGGCTAAACCTAAACTTTTGAGAATGACGTATGGTACTACCCCCAACCACTACCACTCGGGCTTGATCTATGGCCTGTTTGGAGGAGAAGATGTCTTCCAAAGTCTTAGACAAGTAGGTTACCAGCTCCTTGGTGCAGGTTTTATCACCGTCTGGAATGCCGTTGTGACGAGCTTGATTTGTATTCTAATAAGTCGTTTCATTGATCTGAGGATGGATGAAGACGACCTCGAGATAGGAGATGATGCCGTGCATGGTGAGGAAGCTTATGCTATATGGGGAGATGGAGAGAAATTGCCCGACACTCGTCAGCTCCGCTTACCTCCAAGACTTCCTTCCTTTTGCCAGCGTCTACTTTGATATCACATTGAAAGTAACTAATAAGTTCAAACGAATGCTGTATCAATAGCACTCGCTATTGTAGTTTGTTTTTATATTGGTTGTGCAAGTAAAGATGGCAATAAAATTGAAAACTAGATATACAGCATCTCACAAGATTTCTACAAGCAAGTGTATGGTACCTATACATAAGCGTATCATAATGGTTGGATTCAAAGTCACTATTGTGTACAATAAAATTTAATCAGACCAATAAATGCTTTATTACATTGAGAATATATATTACACATTGTACATTTAGACTGCAAAACATAATGCATAATGCATCATTATATGCTGTACATGAAGAGAATTACATACAAACCAACTGGTTGTGACAATGAGAGAATTTACCTTCAAGAGTATATTGATATCACCTTTTATTGTTCGTAATGCTTCAAGACAATATGTGCTTTTAAGGTTACAAGTTACATCAACATTTTAAACTTGAAACCGTGTACATGCCATCCTCTTCTAGGATACATGTCTTCCTATAAGCATCAGTTATTCAGCTTGTTTGATTAAACTTCACACCATTTTTTGGTTCTTGAAAGTGTTTGCTTTGTCACCCGAGTAGAGATATACTTGCTATCTCCGAACTAGGATTTGTATTATGGGAATGTTTTCCCACTTTCAAAAGAAAGTTATATGCCAAAAAGCACGCCAAGCAGCAATGTGTCAGAGAGTAGATTAAAATTGGTTAAAGATCATCTCTATAGTTGCGAAGCTTCATTAGCTTATCTCTTAATTTGGCTGCAAGAACCATAAAACAATCATAAATGAGGCCACAGTTTATGAGCGTTTGTTGCCTGATGAAAACTCAAAACTGAAAAACAGAAAAGCAGAAGGGTTCAATGTTAACATTACCAGCATCTTTGAATCTTTCCTCTTTGACAGCTATATCCATATTCCTCAGCAGATCAAGTTCCTTGGTCAGCAAATCAGGACCATCTGGGGCACTGGTCAAGATAGAACTCCTGCTTAGCTAGTTAAAAGAAAAAACTGATGACAGTGACAAAGAGAACTGAAAGCAAGCACAAGCTGTACCTGTCAAGGTAAACATCGTAAGTGGGCTTTGAAGTATGCAGTCTGCCAATTCTAACAGCATCTGCCCAAAAAATTTCTTTACTAACATATATCGGAGCCTGCAAAGAGAATTGTTTAATTTACTCAGCTCCACATATAATCTAGCAGGACTCATGCAGGCATCGGGCCAAGAAAAGTCCGGCAGACTTAAAAGGTAAAGCACAGACACACAAGGCAAAAACTAGTTTATCAAATTCCCCAGATTCAATAATTATACACCATTCCGGTCCAGATAAACTGTTTAACCGAAGCACAAAAGCAGCAAAAGAAAGTATAGACTAGTTAAACTCCTCATAATCCATATCAACAAAAGCTATCCCGCATGCCCATGTTATTTAGAGAAAGGAGCAAAAACACATACCTTGCATCTATTTGCTAAATTTATTGCATCTGAGGGTCTCAAATCCACACTTATAACCTTACTTTCCCCTGGCTGCAGATAGTAAAAAGCTTGACATAAAAAGAAAACATAAACTTTATGTTCTTTCCAAAAATAACGATGACAGACAACTCAAAAAGCTTTAAATTCACCTGACTAAGATACAATTTCGCAAAATACGTATTTGCCACTCTTTCCGTAATTCTGACCATTTTTATCTGCCACAACAGAAGCAACAAAAATAAAATTGACTGAAACAGAACAGCACAGAGAAAACTTCATTGCATTGCCAGCAATCAACTACCAGAAAAATGCAATCACGGGTTGCGACTAAAAACTATCAAAAACAACAAAGAAGTTATAATTATCCACAATGAACATGCCCAAGGCTAAACTAAACATATATAATCACACAAAAAAAAAATTAGCTTCCATACTTCATAGCCAAGTCTTTCCACAACATCTCGCACAAATTGGAACTGATCCGGACAACTCTGCATTGAAACTACTAAACTTTAAATACTCCATATAAACAATAGACCCGTAAAACAAATATATCAGAAAAAAATAACTATAAAACCAATACCCCAGCAGCATCTCCCCATAAAGCATCTATAAGTCTCTCAATAGCAAACTCCCCTGCAACAAATGATTCAAACTAAGTCACTTATGGTACACAAAAACAACAACCTATTATAAAAAAAAACAGATATATTTGATTGATTGATCATTCATTCATATACCTACGATAATGGGGAGCAAATAGTCCCCGAAACAAGAGATCTTGAGGAAGATAGTTGGATTCTGAAATCGATGAAGGAAATGATGTCCAATTGAAGTAACATCACTTCCTCCTCCTCCTCGTGGTTCTCCACTCAGAGCAAAACCAATACCTTGCCTTTTCGAACCCTCGAAAAATCCTAGTTTCCTCATCCGATAATGCGAAATGGTCTCTGCATGTAAATCAAGAAAATTTTAAACAAATTTCAAGTCTTTCCATTGAAACTCAATTCAACCAAGTACAATTCACTAACAAATCCTTTGCAAAACCCTAAATCTCCAAAATACGACAATGTGATACGGTTTCTGCATCCAAATCAAGAAAATTTTAAACAAATTTCAAGTCTTTGTATCAAAACTCGATTCAAAATCATACAATTCACTAATAAATCATTCAAAAAAAAGAAAAAAAAAAAAAACACTATGTCTCCAACAAACGATAATGCGAGACGGTCTCTGCATCGAAATCAAGAAAAATTTGGACAAATTTGGAAACTTTAAAAAAAAATTAAACAAATTTAAAAACTTTGTATTGAAAATCGATTCAATGCAGTGAAATCGATACGATTTACTAATAAATTAACAAATTCTCTCAAATTGGAGGTTTATAGAGAAATTACCTGGGAGAAGGAGGGCGGCTTCAACGAAATCGTCGAGATCGTGGTAGTGATGGTCCGCATTGGAGGATCGAACGGTGAGGAGGCGTCGATGGGAAGAGTTAGTAGACGAGAGGTGGTGGAGGCGGAAACGACGTCGTTCGGAGGCGAAAGAGAGTCGAATCGAGGAGTGTGACGTGGCGGGAAACGACGAAGAAGAAGAAGCAATAGGATTAGACGGTGGAGATGCGGTGTTGGTTTGATGGTGATGGTTGTGGTCCGTTGAAGTGAGGAGAGAGGGCGAGAGCGTACGGACAGAGAGGTGGACTTGGAGCATTGTTTGAGGGAGAGAGTCGAGGAGGAAGTGGTTGTTGAAGATGGCGTTTTGTGAGGGAGCGAAATGCGAATGTTGGGTTTTATTGTGTATATGTCATGTATGGTGACTGAAAGAGCTTGTTTTGTTGGTTCAACTTATGCAGTCGGCTTGCCTTCTTCTGTTGTGTGATGATGTTGATGCTGATGCGGATGTCGATCAGATGAGATTTTTATTTTATTATAGGGTAATCAGGATGTGTGAAAAGTTGTCTGTCATATATACATATATATATATATATATATATAATAATTATTTAGATAAAAAATACTAAAAAAAAATTATTTCTAATTATTCGAAACTTTAATATCCATAAACCAATATGATATTTCAGTTTATTTATAGCATCCTTCCCTGAATTAATGATTAATTGATTTTAACGGTCCGTATATATGTTTAATCGTATAAAAAATATTAAAAGATAAAATTACCCTAAATAAATTTACTTTTTATGTTTTTTTTAAACAAATTTTAAATTAAATTAAAAATAAATTTAATAAGATCTCTATCACATGAAATTTATTTGAGAAAAAAATTTAAAAATCAAAATTAAAAAAAAGAAAAAAAATCTAAAAATAGAAGATGAAGATTCATCTTCATCTTCAAACAAAACAAAATTGAAAAAAAAAAATCTGGGTTGAGTAAAATTAAAAAAAAAAAAAAAAATCAAAGTTAAAGAAAAAATAAAGTTGATCAAAACAAAACAATTTGTTTTTTTTTTTAAAAAAAAAAAGATTTTAGTTGGAAGATCTAGGTACAACTAAGATTCTTATATATATATATATATATATATATATATTATAAAAAATTCTTTTGTTTTGATTAATTTTAATTTTTTTCTTTAATTTTGATTTTTCTTTTAAATTTTGTTCAACCCAAACTTTTTATTTTTCTTTTTCATTTTTTTTTTTTTTTGAAGACAAATTTTTTTTTTTTATTTTTAGATTTTTTTTTTTTTTTTTTTGGTTTTTAAATTTTTTCCTCAAATTAATCTTCATCATCCATTTGAAGATTGAAGGTAAAGATTTAATTAAATTTATTTTTAATTTATTTAAATTTTTTAAAATTTATTTTAAATAAAAATAAAAAGTGAATTTATTCAAGAGTAATTTCATCTTTCAATATTTTTACATGGTCAAATATATTTACTAATAGTCAAAGTCAGTCAATCATTAGTCTAGGAGAGGACGTTGTAGATAAACCAAAAGGTTATATACACATATAAATATTAAAAGTAGGTTGGAGGTAATTCTCTTTATATATATAATTCTAATTGTAGGGACCCTTAGATAGAAAACTAAGGGATCATTTGTTTTTTCATCTAAAAATTGAATAGTGATTGAAACATAAAATCTAAATTATATATATTTTTTACTCTAAATATAGTAATCTTATTTATTTTTTAAAGTTAAAATTGTTTAAAAACTAGTAGTTTGACATTTATATACTTTTACTATTAATTATTATATAACTTCATTTAATATAATACAAACAATTATAATAAATTATTTGACAAATACTAAAACACTTTATATATATTAGTAATATTTTTATTCATAATTAAAATATGATTAATTATTATAGTAAAGTATTTTTCTTAAAAAATTATATTTACATAAATAAATTATTATAGTAAAGTAAATTAAATTTATATTTTATATAAAAATAAATAAAATAGTCTTCAGTAGAATTACTATTATTATATATTTAAATAAAATAACATTACAATGAATATCATTAAAAGAAATTTGGATGTAAAATTGTGATAAATTTAGAAATATGTTATTTTAAGAATAGTAAATTTGAAATAATATATTTAAAAACTATTAAGTGATTTGACATTCAGTTAAAATTAGAAATTATAGTTTTTGGATGGTTTTAAGTGGTTTGACCACTTAAACAAATAAACAAAAATCACTTAATATGTGTAATTCAAACTCATTAAATAAAAAATGATAAAAACAAACGATCCCTAAGAAAGGACTCGAAATACATTATTTTATTTTGAATATACTCTCTAGTAACAGGGTGAAAGGAACCCACACTAAGTGGATAAAGTTGCCCTCCAACTAGAAAGATTTATAATTAGATTGCCTACAACCAAGTCAGATAAGATGAAATTGTCTACTTTTTGATGAATGTGGTACTCGAATCCTATATTATTGGAGAGAACAGACAGGGTGGGTTAGCTATCATGGCAAAGCACTTGTGAGTCGTTTTGTTATATAATTTTAATGTCAATGTAATAGTTTCGTTATTGATGCCCAAATATTATTGAATGGATTAGGTTTACAATGTGTTAATCTATCAAGATGAGAGGATACACAAATCTAAGTACAGGAAAAGTATTCTTATTATTGCTATTTTTTAAAATGGAACGAGGGTAGTCGTCGGATCGATTAGTTATTTTTATAACAGAAATGAGCTAATTTTTTATGTATGATTTTTATGAATAATATGAGACTCAAACATCAATTATATGTATGTACATGGTGATAAAAAGTATAAAATTCTTCAATCAGACAATACACGTGCAGTATTGGTATACACGTGAAAGCTGAATAAGTTGGGTATATGTATAATGAATATTAATTGTTTTTTTTTTAATATAAAGCGATAATTTAAATATGATTATATGATTTTATATACGATCAAATAATGCAAGAGAAGACAACTTATTGGATTCTCAAACAAAACAAATTAAAAAAAAAAAAAAAACAAATAATAATAATAAATGAAGTATTTTCAACAAGAAATTCCAACTCTCCATCAACAATGCATCAAGTATGATACTTGAATTCTTTCTCATACATAGGTTGGTAATGTGTCAAGGTATCTTCATCAACAATATCATATAAGTAATGGAAGTTGAAGTCTTTTTCCTAAATAGGTTGGTAATGTGTCAGGAAGATATCCTAAGATTTTCTAATCTTCAAGACTTGATGTAAACTCTTGAAGAATCCAATAAAATCAAGCAATCAGATTTCACATGAGAAAGAGAATAGAGAGGATATTGTTGGACATTTTAAGGGTGTTTATGCAGTGTTGTAGTCTATAACTAAAGAAAAGTCAATGCCATCATTAAATAGGGCAGGATTATGCTTTCATTACCAACAAAGTCTACATTAACACAAAACATATATCACAATTTTATTAATAGAAGACTAACACAAAATGTATCACGCAATCTATACTTCCATCCGTTTAGTGAAACTAAACATTTTATCGTCTGGTTTTTCTTCTGCTTCAAGGCTGCAGCATTGTATATATCAAGATTTGCTCACTGGTTTTTAGTTGTAGATGCTTAGTTTTGGATTATCAGATACTTAGCAAAAGAAGATGAGTTTCCGTTTTCACTACAGCTTAGCAGGGTAGTAAACTTCAAACTAGATATCATATTTGTCATATGTCCACCTCATACTCATTCCATCTAAGACGCAACAGTTTCATGTACAATTGTCTGTCTATTGTCATTTCAGTCATGGAGGGGGTCATTCCCTTCTCCAACTAAATACACATCGAATAAGAAGTGCCCCCAATTGGCGTGCGCCGGATTGGTTAAGGGACGCAAACAAAACAATTGGGGTATTGAGCTCATTGATTTCACAGTCAAATTGCCGGGTGTGGAAACCACTCGCTTCTTATTCACCTTTGTTGGTGGTAATCTTACCACTTATTGACATCCACTTCTGTGAAGATCAGGTAATGTACAGTGAATTTTTAGGCTATACCCATCATGGCTTCTAAATTTGGATGAAGCTGAGTCTCGGCAATAATGGATGATGACGCGGGTGTGAAGAGGGAGCAGTCACCGGGGTTTAGGAAACAGCTTCAATATCTTGATCAATTCATATGTCCTTGTGTCTTGGCCGGAATAGAGGCAGAGATCGAGTGGAGTCAAACCATCCTGAATTGAACAGAACAGAAGAAAGAACTTTAGTGCTGCATGAAAGGGAAATAGGCTATGGAGTATACTTCAAATGAACATAGAGATCCATCACACAAAAGGAGAAAGAATTCATTAAAACATTTGGAATGTGATGCTTTGTAATAACCAAGAGAATGCTTCTCATTTCTAATTCTCATATGAAAAAGCACGTTTTGAAATGAAGTCTGCTAAATTTGCTTGCCACAACATTCATTTATCCATTTATCGTTGAACAGATCTACCAAAGAAGTGTCTTAATCGATTAACAATGGAAATATACACCTTAAAAGTTCTCCTTGATTTGCATCATATCATTATTCTCGGTGTTGCTATCACCTTAATTATGCAAATCAAGAGTCACTTCTAAGTTATATGAGAACAAAAAGTGCAAACGACATACTAACAATTTAATCATCTATAATCAGATTAAGCACGAATTGACAGAAACTTAAAGCATTTGAAGCATTCAAACACAATCACAAAAGAGTAGAAGTTCAATAAAGTCCATTTACCCTGTTTTTCAATGCTTTATCAGCTCCTTTAATTAATAAAAGTTTCACGATGTCCGTTCTTCTGGCTTGAACAGCTAGATGTAACGGTGTCCACCCATCCTGAAAAGAACAAATGAGAACCTTCACCAGTTGGAACAACTGACATGGAAAGAATACTTTGAACAAAAAACGGGCTATTATCAATCTTACATTGTCTTGAAGGTTTATATCAACATTATATAGCAGAAGAATTTTAATTGCTGGACTCGATGCTGTTTGGACAGCATAATGCAACAAGGTGGCTCCGTCCTGTACTCAGAAAGAAAGCAGAAAATGAATTATCAACTTGTTAACCAACTAAATGACTAAACAAAATATGAAATATTAATGCACATGACAGAGCTGCAAAAGTTTTCATAAAATGTCAATCACATATCATTGAGTCCCTATCATGATCATTTGAAATTTGAAAAAATGTCAGTAAGTACAGGAAAACAAATGTGTACTAAAAGGTCAAAAGCCATCTAAACAACAATGAAAATGATAATGACAACAATGGCAATGAAGAAGGGCAATCTACTGTAAGGAATGTCCACCAATGTAATAATGGGAACTACAGTAAGCATTCCTGAAATTCAAGTCAGGCACACTAGGCATGCACATATGAGAAAAATCTTTTATAGAGAATATAACAAGAATGTGAAATTAAATGATGATTCTTAGGCTGACCATATTATGATCCAAGGGCAACATAGATTCAACTCACTTCATCACAAACAAAAGGATTCGCCGATTCTCTCAAAAGACAGTTCATCACAGCCTGCTTCTTCCCAATTACTGCTTTGTGAAGAGCAGTCAACCCATTCTGAAACAACATTACAAACCATTAAAAACTTATACACACACTCACAAATACAAAGAACATTTCCCTCCTCGGTCCTATACACTTAACCCAAAAAGAAAATAAACAGCTTTATTCGATCTGATCAGCAAGTAATATCATTTTGTTCACCTTATCCACTGCATTAATGTTAACATTATGTTTCAGCAAAGAAGCAACAATGTAAAACTCTCCTGACGCAGCCAGAGTATGCAAAGGTAGCCACTTTCTCTGCAACACAATTTCATCAAAAGTTACATACATAAAAGAAAGCCTCAAGTCAAACCATGAACAAACCTACTAGCAATATTCTACTGATCAACTTATACACAAAGCAAGAACAATCCTCCCCGAATTCAAGCACATTGACCCCACGAATGCAAACATCATTTTATACAATTAAGAAACAATACCACTAAAGCAAATAACTAGAAACTATCAACTCACAGAGGTAGCAGTTGCCAAATCCGGTATCTTCTTATTCAACAAAACCTTCTCCTCCTTTGAAAACAACTTCCGCGGACCTGTCCATTCATCAAATTAACCACATTCAAACACAACACCACACCAAATTCATAAATACAAAACTCATAACCACACTCAAAACATGAAAACAAAACACCCCATTCATCAAAATAACCACATTCAAACACACAAATTCACAAATCTAAACTCACAAATAAAATAACATTCAAACACAAAAATTCGCAAAAAACAAAATACGAAACAGAAACCCTATTTCGCGAGCAATCCATTACCATCTGTTTTCTTATCAGGAGCCACATATTTGTCGCTGTTAAAGAAATTCGACACGTCCTCCAATCCCCGTCCGTACACCGCCCATTTAGGATTCCTCGGCGCCACTCTCTCACTACTAGTCTCAGTCAATTCATCAGCTCCAACGTTATCTACACGAAAGCTGATTGGATTGTCGAACTTGATTGGATTCAACTCAGCCAACTTGGCTTTCTTGTACTCCAAATACTCCTGAAAATCGATGCTCTTCAATGGCTGGTACCCGAGTCTTCGCTTCTCGACTCTGCTACCAAACTCCATCTCCTGAGCGATCTTTCGCTTCTCTTTCTTCGTCAAGTTGAGTTCTTCTTGGACCAGACTCCATTTCTCCGGGACCAGGTTCTCCGAGGAGACATCGTTCGAGGGCTTTTTTGTCTTTTTATTCTTGGGCAGTGGTTTGGTGGAGCTTGGGTTTTGGTTGACGAAGGTGTCTGGGACGTGGGGGTTGTCGAAGGCACCGTCTTCGAAGACCAAGCAGTCACCAAGAGCGAGGTCTTGGAAGTCGGAGAGGGAAACGGCGTCGCTTTGGGGAGGGAGGGAGTGGGGTTTTTTGGCGGGGAATTTGAGGGTTTGATAGGAGGAAGAAGAAGAAGAAGAAGAGAAGGTGACAGAGTGAATGGTGGAGAGAAGAGAGAGTGGAGGAGGAAGAAGAGAAGAGAGATTGAAGGTGGTTGAGGGGTTTAGTGGAGATGGTAGCAGATACACAGACATTGCTGCTCTGCTCTGCAAATGATAATTGAACAAGAATCAAGAGGTATTTTTTAAAAAATGTGGATTGAAATTTGATTAAAGGAATGATGATCGTAAGGACAATATAATATTGGGCTTTTTTACATTTGTATATACATGAGGCCCATTAAGTGGAAACCAGAAAAAAAAAAAAAAAAAAAAAGTTCATTTATGCTCAATTAGAAGCCTTTTGTTCATTGACAAAAATAAAAAAAAATTAGAAGTCTTTTGAATTTTAAATTTACTCAATATACTGTCTTCAATTGATTATCACCTTTTTTATTGCTCGATTAGAAGCCGTTTGAATTACAAATTTACTCAATATACCGTTTAGAATCACCTTTGTCCTTAATCGAGTATCACCTTTGTATTATTATTATTACATACAACCAACAAGGCTTAACGTTTCTTGCAATTAAAATATCATAAATCAAAATACATCTAACGTTACTCTTATAAAATCAGTGCAACGTGTGTATATATATATATTCCTACTATGAAGAAGAATTGAATTTAATAATATCAATTCCTTTAATAATATAAGTTGCTAACATTGCTGGCAATCTCAATTTGACACCACAAATAAGAATAAATTGGAGTTGCTATAATCGTTATATTTTATGATGGCAACATTGCAAACTCTCTAGTTCCTACTATTATAACAACTGAATATGATTTCAATTTTCGAAACATTAACCAAAAAAAGACAAACTGGTGCACTTACTGCACATTGATGCCAACAATTTTGTTCAAAGGCTTCACATCTTGACCTACTCAGTCACTAAAAATAATTGAATCATACCATATTGTCTGCAAATCTTCAAACGACAGATATGATATACAATCACCATCCACCGTAAATGAAAAAGTGAAATCGCATAACAAAGGGACGTGTATCTAGTAAACAACATGCGCAATCCCACACACCACAAAATATCCCTGCCAAATTCTAGTCCAAACACTGAACATCATTACATCACCAGTCACCACACAGTCTTGAGTTATCACATAAGTTTATCAATCCCTTTGGAAGAGACTGACAAAATCTAGCAACCCACGGCATTTCACCTAGAGCCACGGGCATGTCTCCTACCTGGGCTACCATAAGGTGAATGAGGCAGGGACCTTGACCGTTCCCTCCTCATTCTTCCACCATGAGGAGGAGAGTGCAACGGAGAATAATCACGACCCCCTCGATATGGTGAGCGCCTTGGAGACCTATGGTAGTCATAATCATCACGGCCTGAGCGATATCTGCCACGATCACCTCGATGACCTGTATCATATATTGAAGAAAGATTGAAATAGAGATTTTTGTTAGGATACCCATTTAAACAAAGAATTCAATAGGTGAATCTTCCAAGCACAACAACAAACTTGCTAAACTTACCATAGTCACGAGCACTTTTCAGCCCAAGATAGTGTCCAGGTGTAGGGGTTCTCGGTCGTTTCCTCCGTGACTGAAAAGGTACATCAATCAGCTTATTTATACAAACCAGAATTAGAACAATGCAGTTTAAGCAACCATTCAAGAAACAGTAAGCACAACCAATATCCAACCATCATTTTCATATGTTTAATAATTTAATAATTCTAAAAAGAATTTTCATTAGGAAAATATCAACAGGGTGAAACTGGGCTGCTAAAGGTGGAAAAAGAAATACTGAAAAGATCTAGACATGCACGACTTATGCCCACTAATGAATGCTAGGTATTTAATACCACAAAATCTTGATTAGAAAGTTGTTGATAATGTCCGTTGATTAGTTGAGAGAGTTGAAAGTGAATGCTGAGGTTGTATAGTTGATGGGCAATATAGTTGCTATGTTAGTTGATCACATCATTCACATGCATTTGAAAAGCTGTTTAAGCTGGCCATTGATCAAGCTGTTTCACTTAAGTTGACATGGATGAACTCATCATCTTTGATTGCTGCCAATATAGCTGACTGCAAGGTGTTCTGAATATAACCAGAAAACCTACAAGTTAAGAAGAAAGATAACCAATCTGATCTGGCCATTTTACCACCAAAGGGAAAAGATCACATTACCCTCTCCACAGTGATATACCGGCCCTCCAGAACTGATTGATTGAGATACTTTATGCATCGGTTGGCATCCTCAGAATTATCCATTGTGACAAATGCAAATCCTCGAGAAACACGAGTGCGGGGCTCCACCACAAGGAAACATGAAGAAACCTGAAAAACAAAAGATCCCACAAATTATTGACATAAGAGTAGGACAATGGACATGTTAAATAGATAAAGGAAACAATATAGAAAATTCCAATCAATTTATAGTGTAGTATAAAATGAACCTTTCCCTCCTTTGAAAAATGCTTTTCAAGGTCCCTTTCTGTGACTCTTGTAGACAGTCCAGTCACATAAAGTGTATTTCCAGGGTTACTAGTATCACTCCTGCACATCATCCGACAAATAAGCAGTATATTTTTAGACATCTCATCAATTAAACAAGGACAAAGACAAATAATATATTGCTGTATTTATTCACAAATACAAAACTAACCTTCCACGACTTCTGGACCTTGATCTGGAACAGAGAACACCATCCATGTAAAAAGAACATTAACATAGATTGCCATGTCAGATACTACAGAAAAAGGTTATAGTAAAAGCATTGTTACATACACAAGCAAGGCTAAAAGCTAACCTGCCAGGACTTCGAGACCGGGATCGGGCCCTTGATCTAGACCATGATCTGGATCTGGATCTGGACCTAGACCTAGACATTGACCTGGATCTTGATCTTGACCTTGACTTTTCTCTCAACGGGGAAGGGGACCTCGCATGCCTGAGACTTGACTTCTCTCTCAAAGGGGAAGGAGACCTCACATGCCTGATACATCCAGAGAATCAAGCATGAATTGAAGAAAGAACAAAAGAGCCTAACAACGTACTTGATAGTCAAAACAAACCCATCTAAGCAATTCAAGCTCACATTACGCCGCCAACCCTCATTAACTACTACGAAATTTTCATAATCGCACCATCTACAAAACTCTTGCTACATTTAAAATCCCAATCATCTCTAAGTCACCAGTTTTCAGATCCTCACATGTTCACTGTCCTCGCAATGACAAAAAGAATAAAATTTTGGAACCAAAACGAATACCCCACACAATAATTTTTTTTTTTTTTTTTAAAAAAGGCAGCTAATAATCAACAACAAAAAAAACGCAACCAAAAAAAAAAAAAAGAAAAAATTCCTGGTCCAAAACTATAGCCTACCCCCATTTCATCAAAATTTATCAATCAACAGTGATTATGCTACTAACTCCGCAATCAAATTAGCTTTATAACTACTAAGAAAATAAAAAATCCACATCTTCGAATCCGCAGACGTGTAACAAGGCTAGTACATAACAACATACCAAATAAATGAATTATAGTAATTTTTACAGCCAATATGACAATTTTCCTTTGAAAAACAAAATCCATAAATACATATCACAACAAATTACTAAGTCTCTACAGCCGAGTATCAAAAACACTTCCAAAAATCACATCAAAGTTAGTCAAACAAAAAAATAAGTCAACGTCAATTTATCAAAGACTCCCAATTTCTCGATTAAACGACCACATCAATTCATAATACCAACGAATCATCAACTAGAACAATAAAACGCCACTCGAATCAACAATACTGACAAAAATAAGTAAAATTCGTCGAAAAAAGTATCGAATTCAGTTCTCACCTTTTGCGAGGAGAATCAGCCTGTTAAAAAAAAAATTAAAAATAAATAGAAGTATTAGATTGTCGTGTTTAACATCAAATCAAGCTCGAAATCGAAAAACAGAAAAAGGGCTTTCGAGACGGCTTACCATAAAAAATTAGGGTTTCTTTTGACGAGCGCAGATGCGAGATTTTAACGGATGGGTTGTTTTGCACCTGCCTACTTGTATGTGAGCCGCAAGCTGATTATTTATTTATATCTACAGAAGTTATTCTGTGCGGTGAGGCCTATTATATCATCGTGGAACACCATTGCAACTGCCAGTCAGAAATTTTTATACGTTTTACAGCAATACTAATTTATTAATTTTTTTTAAGGGATATTGTCAAAATAACCCCTAAAAATAAAACTAATATGAAGTTACCATTTTTATATTAAAAATGAGATTTAGTGGTATTATTTTTCATTTAGGGATTTTCCATATTTTAATATTATTAAAGGGTTTGATTAACTTAATATTAGACATTAATAACAATATTTAAATATTTTTCAAGACTCATCCTTATAATCAATCTAATAATTGTTATTGATAAATAATTTTACCTGATCAATAAAATAGTTAAATATTTATTACAATAAATTCAATAACCTAAACTCACTATTCAAATTTACGGTCTCAAATATGTATCTATCACTCATTGAAAATTCATTATTCACCAAACTTTGATGCATGCATGGGGACTTACAACTGTATTACTTCAACCTTCTATTGATTTATTAATTTCTCCCTTTTTGGCTATGACAATTAATTTGATAACCCTAATTCACAGCTCATGATTTTAAGGAAGCAAATATAACTTCATCTTTTCATTTGTTGATTTCTTATATTATTTTTTAGGTAAAATTATGTTATACAAGTTTAATATTATATTTGAATTGAGGATCATACCATCATACAATAATTTTCAAAATCTTGTAGCTAAGTTGTTGGTGTCGTTGGTAAACATCACAAGGGGACGTTACAGCTCTTCATGTCTTATGACAAGATATCTACACCCAATACAAGTATTCTTCCTGCCAATTTATGTGGGTAGACCTCCACCCTCGTGTGGGTCGCTCTCCAACTTCCATGTGGATTGATTCCTTTCGTAGCTCTCTAAATTATGTGATTAGTGTCTCATCCTGATTGATTTCAATACTTCTCTGACCAATTTTAGTAATTTAAAAAAAAAAAAAAATCTCAATATATTAGTATCACTAATATTGACTAAAGAGTTTATCCATGGATCACCTCAATTTGTATCAATTGTATCTTTTTAATAAACATTTGGTTGTAAAAATCATGTATAGTAGCAACATCATTCAATGTAAAATACATCCATTCTTGATTAAGTGGTGTATATCTCCTTCCATGTCTTTAAGAACAAATTTCTGTTCACATATATCAACATTTCGAATTACATATATAAATTTATTGGATTACGGAAACAAATAATAATTTGAAAGTGTTATTCAATTTGTTGTTTCAAACAATTCAATAATAAATCAGAAACTTTAAACAGAAATTGAATAATGTAATATTATGTAAACTTGTAACAGTTTCAGAAGCTAAATTAATCGGTTTATAAATGCAAATTTATACTTGATTTATTATTAAATATCATTTTTAATAATTATAAAATAATAAAAAATTTATTTACCGGAATGGTAAAATATTTGATGGAACCTAGCGTGATTAAATTATAAGGACCCAAAAATTTACTCTGACACTTATTGATATTTATTTTCACGTTAACTTTCATGCTCTATTAAGTCTCGAATATTTAAAATCAATTAGATCACGAATACAACCGCTCAAGTCACTCTGTCTCTTCCAATTTCTGTGATATTTTGTTAGCGAACAATCGATACATGCACGAATACCAAGCAAATGCGACAACGAAAGCAACAATGCCAACAAATTTCTTGCCTTTTGAAACGACGACAACAAATTCTTTACATGTAAATGCAAAGCTTAAATCGAGTATCAAAATGCAAGCCATAAAGCCAATACCCTCACATTGTCATCTCTCCACATTTTCACGTGCTTATAAACATACAAACTACAAATTTACAGATTGGGAATTGATCAACAAATTAAAAAATGACACAACAGCATCCGTTGCATATTAAACATGTTGATTATTTTTTGCTTAATGCTTGTTTTATGAACATAAATATAAAAAGAGTCTTATGTTGTCAAAACATCAGGAAGGCGCATGGAATGAACTCCAATTACCCTACCACCAGCATCTGGGAAGTTTTCGTGTCCTGGTAATGGCTCAACCTTCCCATCCTTGCATATATGCAGAGGATACTTAAGAAGATGGCCCTGCAATAGAGTGAAATCAGGTGCTGTGAAACGTTTCCAGTTCTCATCCGCAATGTCGTTCACTCTCTTTACACATTCCAAACTTTCAGGCTCCTTGAAGTGACTTTCTAGTTCACCAAGATGCTCTGCCCAGAGCGACATCCTATATCCATAAACCTGCACAAGGACGCATCATTCATGTTCGCACGATAATATGCAAATCCTAAAATTTGGAGCAGATTTGTAAGTAGGAGTCAAAAAGTGAACATCAGTGGCAGCTATTAACAAAATAAAGGCGTGTAAGATTGAAATAAATCGTGTAATGTGGCCCATAGCTTTTAGCTAATTACATTTGAAAAAACAACTAAACAAGCCTCATATTCGAAGCTAGCTAGAACGAGGAAATGCCAAACGAGAAATATACCAACCTGACCAAACGGACGTTTCTTCTTCTTAGCCCATGTGTGATGCGGCTGATATGCACCCATAGCTATCTCAGTGTCCTTTGTACCAGCCATGGATCTTTGATTAATATTTGCAGATCCCACTATTACATATTCATCATCTACTATAATCCCCTTGGCATGTACATATATCATGAACCTCCGATTTTTTTGGGATTCAGAAACCTGGTATAAACTTCAAATTAGTAATTCAGACCAATATTGTACAATAAGTTTCTAAATAATTACTATAACCCATATTTCATGGAAATGACACTCTGCTGCCCATTGGAAAAAATTGGAAGTTATACCAATCCATGCGATTGAGATGAACAGTTAATGCTATAGAAATCTTAAGAAAGGCACAAAATGAATTTTCTCCCAAGCAAGTACCATAGCACCATTCGTGTTTGAAGCATCCTTAGGAAGTTCTTCCCGGTTACCAAGGCAATAGAAATTCAGGTAATCTTGAGGATGTGAGTCCATGTCCATCTGCATATCTTTCAATGCTTGTGCAACGATATTATACATCATCTGCATTGTCTGGCTCTGCAAAGCACAAATATGCAAAGTTAGAAAATGTATATGTTTGTGTATATATCTGTATATTCACTGCTGTTATATTGAGAACACATTTTCTTGACAGAAGAACATTTGTAAGTCAAGCAAGAATCAGGAATTTAATTAAGGTTGTACTAATCTTATTTTCCAATGAAAATTTAATAATAATTATTGAAAAAAAAAAAAAACTCCCAAATCCCAATTCACAATCAGGTACTGCAAACATTACAACCTCATCAATTAGCAGCAACACAAAAATAGACCAAGCTGTTAAAAAACACTGTTTGTCATTTTAGTAGTATTTAAAGAAAGAGGTATTGGACATATCCTTGTGATTTTCAGATAATAAGATTATCTCAGCAGTTTAACACAGAAAAGGTAAAACTACAACATTTATCTCACAGAAGTAGGCCATTCTATGTAATACCAACAATGTAAATGATATGAGAATTGCCTTAAACCATCCCTATGGATTACAATCGAAGGTACCAAAAGAAATCAGGCCAACATATTAACCAAGAACCTTATCATATCTGCCATGACAAAGGGCAGAAAGTCACTCTACTTGGAACCAATAATTGCCAAGAATACAAAGTAATTCGCTTAAATCAATAACAGATGGTTAATTTCTGTAGATGCTGGACAGAGAATTGATTATCTAACAAGAGTTTTAATCCTTTTGGCATTTCTGTTTTTCGTAATGACGAACATATAAGCTACACAGTTTGCTTATAAATGTGAGGGAATGTGTCCAGTTCATAAAGTTTCAGATATAATAATGTTACCTGCCAAAAAAGAATTTCTTGCACAGTGTTATCTTTTGGATCACCTTCTGGCCACATTGGTATAATAATATACACTGCAAATCTCTCCTTAGCTCTAATTTTACTAGCAATCTTTAATGCCAACTCCATCGGTATAAGGTTATCAGCTCCTGCACATATAAAAACCAAAAAATTTCAGAAATTTTGAGTAAATAAAATAAATAACATATAGTCAGAATTCATGATTGTTATCTAATATAAACCGAAAATTATCGAAGATATGAAGGCATATAGAATATTACAGTTTGTAATTAAACTAGCCAAGACCCCAAAAAAGCAGTGTAATCAGAAGTGAATATTGACAATGTTTGACAAATAAGTGAAGCCAAAGTTGCATGTGGCATCATCAGAAACATGTACAAAATAAAGACAGTAATACCGCAGATTGATAAAAGAAAAATAAAATGGTGAACTTTAGTGCTTCTCTTAGCAATCCTTAATATCAAGACCAAATGGGATCATATTGTCAGCTTCTGAACATAGTCAACATACCCGTCAACAACATATATACTCACAGTTTCGATTAAAATGGTGTTCTTTCGTAACATAGAAATCTTTAATTGCAGCAATAAAGGAAATTTTATACAAAACAGAAAAAATTAATGCTAAGATGTCACAAAAATTGTGATTTTAACCTGCGTTCTTATATGATGGCCATGCATATGATGATCCGAGAAAATACTGATTTTCAATATAGATGTAATGCTGAGCGGATCTGATTGCTTGGATGTATGCTGCTTGAATGCTCTTTTCTATTACCAAATCTTTAGCACAGAGAAGGTTCTGCAAGAGGAGAACGTCATTCAGAATTGGAGTACAGTATGTATTTAATGACAGAGATAAACTAAGTAGTCAATAAAAAATACTAATGGTGGTTTTGACCTCGAAACACTATTAACTTTGGCTTGTACACATCAGAATTTCAGTCTTAGGACTTAAATAAAGAAGAGGAAAAGTAGTTCATTCATAAACCTGTTCCTCAATCTGTTTAATATTAATAGATTTTGGAAATCCTTTCAGTGATCCCGAGTCAATGGACCGGAAAACCTGTGAAAGACAAATCGCTTAAGATTAATAAAATAAAAATATGAAGTAAAACATATAACTCCTTAATTCATTTGAGATCTGTATAAAATGACCTGAACATGCCAGTTTTCAGGATTCTTTTCATCAGAAACCCGTACAATGCGGTCATCAGTTGGAACAATTGTAGTTCCCTCCCTTGTGGAAGATAGTTCAGGACTTAATATCCATGAGATGCGCTCTATTTTAATCAGAGAATCATCGTGCCAATGAGAAACCTTTTTGAACTTTAGACTGAACTCTTTCCACTTGGTTGATTTCCTCCAACGTTGCTCAAAGTTTATAAGAACATCATATGCAGCTGGGCCATCTATTCTGCAGTGCAAGTCATGCCATGGTTGCCTTGGAGCCTTCACTGTAGACTGATAAATACCCAAAACAAAATTAAAAAGCAATAAAGGGAAATACCAAATGAAGATAAAAAGGAACAGAAGCCCTGACATTGAAACAACTTGTACATGAAGGACAATTTATATATAACAATCCATACAGTAGATTGACTAAATGGAATGCACAGTTGAGAATGGCATCGCTGATCTTCAAACTATGGCAAAATAAGTAGTAATGTAACTATTATTAATAGCCTAGAGATGAAATATCTCTAGATTGAGGACTAGAAGGTATGGTGACGGTAAAATCTCATTAATTCACCTTTCAGGACAAATCAAACATGCTAGAGACATTAATTAGAACTAGAAGATTTTTATAATTTAGAGTAAAATAAACAGGATGAAAGCAAAATGGTAGATGGAAGGTTAAAGTTTTCCTGGACAAAGAAGAACTAGATGATAGCATTGCTAATATTAAAAAGTAAAAGACAATGTTAAAAAATTTCAGATGTCATTCACTAGAAAAGTAAATACACCAGCAAATTAAAATAGTAACATAAACGAAGTACACATATTTAATGGAAACAATGTGCTACAGAAAAACGCTTAAACTACTCACAGGATAGGTAGGATTATGAAAATCACCCTCAAATATAGTGTTGAGATCACGAAATAGACGGTGCTCGGGGGTATCATAGCGACCATCACAAAGATCAATACCTCCTATAAAAGCTGTTATCTTTCTGTTATTACCAGATGCTTGTGTGTCAACAATAACACACTTTTGATGGTGCGTAAACATAGTTCCAACAACCTGAACAAACCCATCATACAATCAATTTCACAAATCCTTAAAGGAAACCCATCGATACTAAAACACAATCAAAGAAGCAAGTTAACCAAAACAAAAATCAATCAAAAGTAACACTAAATACAAATTAAAATCAATTCTCCAGACATTTCGCAACTCTAACTCCAAATACAGCAAAACTCAAAATTAAAACTCTGCCTGTTGTTTGAAGATGCCAAGCTTACTACTAGCATAACGAGGTGCCAACACACAATTAACCGAAGAATGCTTAAAAAACTTCCGTGTATCTTCATCATGCGTCCCCATCACTCCTCCCTGCACCACCATATAATCACACCACATCATTCCAAGTACATTCACACATCCACATTTTTAATCAACAAAATCCATTTAAAAAAATAGGACTAATTTAATGTAATCCCAACATTTCTTACATCATCACACACACACAATTTTAATAAAATATACCACAACAAAATCTACTAAAAAGGATAATTTAATATTAATATAAACTAATCCATCTCACCGTTTTGATGCCAAATTTATCATGAGAAGTCTTGTCATCCCAAACTAACAACAAGATCCTGACACCTTCCTCTGACTTGTACTTGAGCAACTCGCCTAGAGTCAAATCACCACCACGTGGCAGCTGACGAGTTGGCTCTCGAATCAGCTTGATCTTGTAAAACACAGACCAGCCAACGATGTACACCAAATGGTGAGCCTCCGATATCGCATAACAAATATCCTCCCAGCACGTGTCGGCCTTGTAATCCACGTGGCCGTCCAGCTTCACCTCAGGTAACTGCCCTGGTTTCACGTGCGCGTCCTGGTACAACGTCAACTGGCAGCCCTTCCTCAGCGGGAAGTACGTCCGCCGCACGCCGCTTTGTTCGGGGTCGCCGGCGACGCCATGGCGGTAGAGCGGGTTCTCCTCGCACGGCGTGAACTTCATCTCCAGTCTTATCGCCGCGTCCAGCTTCGGCGGCTGGCCTTTCGCGTTGATGATCGGGAACCAGTCGGAGATGACGTCGCCGGCGGCGATTAAGGACGCCGGAATCTTCGCCTTGCCGATCAGCTCTGCGCCGAAGACGTCGTCGTCCTTCACCTGGAACTCTAAGTCGACCACCGGGTGCGCTAGTGGAATCACGAAGTGCTCGTCCCAGTGAGGGCTCTGCGTGTTCTTCAACACGCGCGTACGCGCCACCGTTGCCTGAGGGACGACGACCTTGACGTAGGGATCGGTGGTGATGATCTTATGGTGAGATTTCTTGTTGTCGCCGTCGCCGTGGACGGAGGGGGGTCTGGAGGAGGGATGCGGCGGCCTGCAGGCGTCGCAGGCTGTGAAGCAGCGGCGGAAGTTGCTGGCAACGACGTCCATGTTGGGAAGCCGCCGCGCCGCAATGATTTTGAGGTCCAAGTCGCCGTAGAGGTAGGTGCCCTGCCCTTCGACGGATTTGTCTTCGCCGGCGGCTGCCATTTAATTCAATTCTTTTGCAAAAGTGAAAAGTTTACAAAAAGACAGGGTTGGTAACCGTAAGAATTGTTAATGGGAGGAACCGGAGAGAGAGAGAGAGAGAGAGAGTGAAGAAGGAGTGAAGAGGTTTTTGGGTTGCTTGTTGAGGAGAACATGGGACTCGTGGCGGGGTTTTGGCCTCTTCGTTTCTTGCTTGATTATATTTTATTATTTATATTGAAACTAGATGTCTACTGAAATTTATCGGGATTTTTGTATTTTTTGAGCTAAAAATATATTGGGATTAAACGCGTAGAGTAGTATGAATATGATATATATTTTATTTATACTATTTTAAGTGGAATGATTTTATTTTTTTTCCTTTTCTGCGTTTGGTGAATAAAAGATGTAATCATTTTAATGCGTAAAGGGTATGTGAGTCCTCATATAGGGAAATTCCAAAATGTAATTTAGAGAGTGATTTTTATATAGATTAATGAAAACTCTTATATTTATAGGAATATAAAGAGTTGTGGTTGATATCTTTATCAAGTGGTCCATTACAATTAATGATGAAGATCTAGACAGATGTCATCATATCTTTAATTCATAACAGTAGATAAAAAAAAAATGAATTGAATTATCACTACTGATAAAATCATATGCTTATGAAATTCCTATATCTATATATATATTTAATAGCAAAACTCTGCAGTATATACATAATATATATATCTTGAATTTATTTGTTAAATAATTCATTATCATCTATATTAATTGAAATCAATGTATCTATTACTAGCGAAAACTAGACAATTTAATAGATATATATTCATACATCTGTATATATGAAATTCCTTGTCTCATTTTTATTAGTACTAATTGCATTGATTTCAATTTACATAGATGATAATTAAGTGTATTACTACATATGTTTATATGAAATTCCTTATCCCGTTTTTATTAGTACTAATTGCATTGATTTCAATTAACATAGATGATAATTAAGTGTTTAATACAGAAATTTGGTATATATATTATATGCATATACTGCAGGATTTTGCTATTAAAATAAGCATATATAAATTATATATAGAAAGTAGGATGAAATGTAAAAATATGAAATGAGTGAATTGAAAGGTTGATGGGATTGGAAGATGAAGACAAGGTGATGGGCACGATGAAACAGTGAGATAGATCGATTGATAGAGCCAAACCGAGACACTGAGAGAGAGACAGTGTCAGGAAACAGGATCCTTTATTGAAGAGATTGCCTATGGGACGTTTCTCACCATGAGTTTTGGATTTGGTGTCAATTCCTCATTTTACAACAAAATTTTCTACCCGAGAGTGGAACGATTGGCAGACTTCATCGCAGTGGCACAGCAATTTAAATCTACAACACTAATAGATTAAGGCTATGTTTGTTGGGTAAGTTAGGACTAGGATGGATAGGATTGTTTTTTTATCTTAACTCATGTTTGGTACTTGCCATAATCCTTCATTAAATTAATACATCACGAATTTTATTCCATTAGAATGAGATAAAACCAATTTATTGAGCAAATGGACTAAAATACTCTCAGGTTATTTTCCTTCAACTCCAGCCTTATCGCTACTACATTCGTTTCTGGCCTCCATTGTCTTCCTCTCCCTCTCCTTCCGTGTGTAGGTACCAGTTCTCCTTCTCCCTTACCTCTCTTTCCTTCCGCTTCATTGCGTTGCGCCTTCCTTTGTGATCACTTATCTTCTTGAGCTTTGTTGGCATCTTCTTCATCATCCTTGATTGTCTAGCTTCTTCGGATCTTCTTCGACATCGCTAATCGCCCATCTTCTTCGCATTGTTGATCGTAGAAGGGTGGTGGTGGAGGAGCATAGTGACGATGGTTCAACCATTACGTTTAATCCACAAATTGATCAAATTTGTGAAAAGTCTTTGAAAAATTACTTTAAAATCCAAATATATAACCATTATTTTTAACTCTATCCGATGTTTCATCAAATATGGAATACCAATCAATCTAATACAATTTCATCTCATCACATTCAATTCAATATAATCTCATATAAATAATTCAATCCTATCTTATATGTCAAACAAGGCCTAAATAAATAATCTCTGTCATTATGTTACATTAGATTGTAATATTTACCTTTTTTCTTATAAGTAATATTATATTAAAATATTTTTTTATTTAAAAATTGAGAAATTTGAACTATACAATCGTAGGAAGATGTGGTTACTGTCAATTTATGTTTATATCCATAACTAGTATATTCTAATTTAGACATGGAAGAGAACATATCAGAATAATCATCAACAACATCAGGATAGCTTTTGAATTTACATCCTCATATATATATTTTGAGAAGAATTTACATCCTCGTGTTGTCCACCCAGATGAAGTCAAAATTTGGGCATCAACCTACACTTCCACTTACAAAAATTGTCAAAGAAAAGAATCCAATGAATAAAAATGAGGGACCTATCAATTCATCAGCAAAAATATCTGTTTTAAGGAAGTTCCCAAATCTCAACCCCCAAAGACTTTGAGGTGGACGAAGCGGACCCAACTCATTTATTCATTCATCCAAATGGTACAACTTTGATTATTTATTGGTGGAAAGCAAGAGTGAGTTTATCTGAGCTGAGTCACCAAATATGATCTCGTTTGGGATCTATCGAAAAGCAGATGGACAGCAGCAACTACCTACTGGCCGCCCTCATAGGTCCCCTGGATGGTCAATATCTCATCATGAATTTGTTTACTTTATTAACGTTTTGAAGGACCAAAAATTAAAAAAAAAAATCTATTTTAAAATTTAATAACAAATTAATAATTCTCATCTATGTCATATTTTTTTATGTGAATTTTAATTTTATAACGGTATAGAATATTTTTTTTATAATTTAATAACATTATAACCTTATAAGTAAGAGTAAAACTGAAAAATTAAATTTGAGAGTTTTATTATATATATAAAAAAAGGAGAGCAGTAACAGTTTAAAATCATAGAATTAACGATAAATTTATAATTATTTATAAAAATTATAATTTTCTATGAGAGAGAGTAACGTGTCAACCTCTCTACCTCTAGTTGCAAAATCGTGTGTTGTATGCAAAATGATCAAAATTTCACACTTAAAAAACATTAATTTTCAAATATTTTAAATTTATAATGTATTTTGAAATGTCAGTTTGATAAAAGGTAAATTGAATTAGTAGATTCAAAGTATTTTATGGTACGTTTACTTCATTTGAAGAAATCGGAATGAGAATCAGAATGATCTGGAATCGGAATGACTTGGAATCGGAATGAAGTATTGGAATCAGAATAAGTTGTTTACTTCAACTGTAACAATCGGAATCGGAATCAGCAGTATTCCCATAAGTTGTTTACTTTACTTTGGAATCGGAATAGATTGATTATAAGTTATAAAAATGCCCTTAATTAAAATTATGGATTAATTACAATATACAAAATTTTGTTTAAAATGTTAGTGTTATTTTTTTATCTTGTAATTCATCATAATAAGCTATAAAAAAAAAAAAAATTCTTAACAATTTGACAATATCATTATAAGCATTTTGTGTATTTATTATTTTATTTTTGAAGAAGATATTATGTATTTATATGATATATCAAATCATTTTTTTTAATTATATATAAAATATTACCTAAATTTTCTTAACTGTATTATTGTAATATTCTTCAATTGAACTCAAAATTTTAGTGCTAACTGTAAATTATTTCTTATAAAATATAACATTTTGCACTAACACATTTTTTTATGAAAACTTATAGCATATGTAAATACTTATATTTATAAATATAAAACAAAGAGAATAAACTTATAGCACATTTTTTAAAGAATGGTATAAAGGACATTTTAGCTTGACAAAGGGAATGAGAATGAGATTCCCAAGTGGGTTGGAGGGAATGAGATTCTCATTCCTCAACCCCAAATTGATGTGGGACCCACATTTTCATTCCCATTACGGAATGAATTTTGAGCAAGTAAACACCATCAATCAATCTCATTCCTCAATCCATGAAGTAAACACACCCTTAATATGTATCCAATAATATTTGAGAAAAAAATATTTTTTAAAGAATATTTATTTAGTAATTTAAGAGAAAGATACCTTTGGAGACTATAAATTTGTATATATTTACATTTTGATAAAAGTCTGGTTAAATTATATAGATTATGTACATAGTATATACTGTATTTTAAATATGTACTGATAGTTAAATATATACATACTTTTTTGAAAACTAAACTTATAATTAAATATTAACTTTGTGGAACTAATGTAAAATTTATGAAGTTTGAATGTGATTTTTTTTATTTTAATTGCAAGTTTCACTACATAAGCACTAGAATAAATATTAATCAAATAATATTTAACAAGAAATATATTATTTTTCCGGTTCTTCCGAAAAATGTTGACTTGTTTCCTAAGCTAAAAACACTTGAGATATTAAAAATATTTATTAATTAATCATATACAGACAAAATATATATTAAAATTTCTGTAAGAAAGAAACAACTTTTAATATATATCTATATATTTTTTAACATATTTTCTTTCCTAAAAAAAATTAAAAGTTCTTTCTTTGTTACAGAAAATTTAATTATTCAACCCAAAAAGCAGAAGCTTGTGAGGATTGTGAACCCCCCTACAAGGAAACTTTAGAAACTTGTCAGAAACCAAAAGAATATGCAAAATTGGAAAATGTCTTACCAGGAATCATTTGATTTTCGGATCACAATTGTCCCTGAAAAGGACACTTTATCCACATATTCTGTATCATGATTCAATTTCAACAATTAATCATTCTCATTCATGTTCTTCATCAACTTTTACCTTTTTGTTTTGTAGAATGGTATCTTTCAAGGACCAAAATGGAACCAGAAAAAATGAACAATGTGGTCGAATATTGACAAAAAATCGATGTTATATATATATATATATATATATATATATATATATATCTCTTAGATACTAGTTATATAAATTATATTAGGGTTGGTAGTATATTTTAAAAATGCTATTTTTGTTTAAACCAAATTGTTAGAATATATATTTTTTTCCTAGAATAGTTCAAATAATAAATGTTCTCTCAACAACTACACATGGGGAAACTTTTATTTTATCCTTATCTAAAAACCAAAACAATAGACAAAATTAAAAATAAAAAAATTATGGAAAAAAACCTAGTTGAGTATATCAATATGTTAAAATAATTCATGATATTATATAATAATAAATAATAATTTGTAGAGTTTACAAATAATTAATAAGCATAATATTATTATAACAAAAATACATATTTATTGAAGATAAAAGATATATATACATTATATTTTAAAACAAAAACTTATGAAATAAATAATTTTAATTAAGAATATTTTTGTAGCTTATAATTAATTCATTCCGATTCAAAATCAAAATAAACAATAAAATAGAAATACTGTTGATTCTAATGATGATTCATATAATTAAAGCAAACAATTTATTATGATTCTGATACAATATTTTGATTGCAGATCAATCCGATTATAAATCATTCTTATTTTAAATCATTCCTTTTACATGTAAGTAAATACAACATTACAATGATTCTCATTCATCATTCTCATTCTCTAATCTTACAAGTAAAAACATATTAATGTGTTATGTTGCAAGTTTAACTAGGTTGATTTTATTTCAATACCAATTCTAATATAAATTTGACTTTAATTATATAAATCTTAAATACTATATCACAAGTTTAACTTTAAATACATATAACCATGGTCCGCTAACGATTCTAATTCAAATTTAACGTTAAGGGAAATATGAACATTAAAATTAAGGGTCAAAGTACACCTAGTAAATTTGTTTATGATATGTATTATAAACTAATAAATGGATGAACTTTCATTGGAGAAAATTTAATTTTCTCCGTAATTTAATATTAAAATTTAAAAATATTTAGTTACCAACTCAAACATTTAAATAAAGTAATTAAATCTGCTAATTACATCTAAAAAATTTAATTTTGAAAACTATAATAAATTTTCACATATTTTTTAGTAATTATTTATATGTTATATATATATACTTTTTAAAATTCATCATGGGGGCAGGGTTCCACCCCTGACTAAATGGAACTAATTCGAATTCCAATTCTAATACAAGTTGAACTTTGACTGCTTAATTATAGGCTGTAGCTTAAAACTCAGTTGTAATACAAGTTTAAACTTCAATTATATAGATCTTTAATCGTTATATTACAAGCTTAATTTCAACTACATAGAACTTTCTGGGACGCCAATTCTCATAAAAGTTCACATTCCATTACATAGAGAAGTTGGGATACCAATTTCTTTAAGGGGACCATAACAGATTCCCCAATTACAACTCTTCGTCCCCCAAATACAACTTTTTGTCTAAGGTGAATAAAACAGCAACTGCTGGCACACAACACGAGACAGATTGTACAAGAATCATATAGATAGAGAGGTCATAGGGACGAGCAAAACTTTGCTTCGAGTTCACATTTGCTGAGGATTCAAAGAACCCATGTTCCTTCCGTTCAACAACTACTATGCACATGTTTTCTTGGCTTTACAGCAACATCTCCACTCAACACCATTTACTGGTGCCATTGCCAAGCAGAACAAGGAATAATCACTTTTCCACTTCACGATTCTCAACAATGTCCTTCCAATTGAAATCCCGTAAAGTACCACGACTACTTGCATATTGTTTTATATGACCAAAAGAGGGTTCTTTATCAGCTGCTCTTGTCTTATGATCTGTAACACCACCCACAACAACTAGAAGTTTAATGTATAACATTTGACGAGATTGTACCGGCATAGAATATCTGTAATCAGATAGGATAGCGAAAATCATTGGAGTTCAGTGCAATGATTCTAAACATAGCTTTTAAAGTAAATATTTTGCAAATAGTTGGGTGATACATACAATGTTTCAAATGAAAAAGTTCGGTTAAAGTAACGGATTATACGTTATAGTTGAAACTTTTTCATGTGCTTTATAAGTTGGAAACATATTTTTCTGCCAAAAAGCAATTTTTGAAATTAAAAAGTAAAAACATGGATAACACAATTGTATCATATTTCAATCAACCATCAGATTTTTACCTTGTTTTGTATCCTTAAAACTATTCGCTATCAATACAGGCTTCTTCTCCACCTCTCTAGGAGACGAAATTGGCTTACTTTCTTGAACTGGGGTAAGAACAATCTTTGGTTTGCCTATGCTTTTCCTCTTCTTATTCTTGACTCTGCCTGTGCATGAAATTTCCGGTGAGTTTGGCTCCCGAGCCACGAAGCTATCAGTCTTCGGCTGCCCTCGAACTTCCACGGGAATTATTGGTATAACCGGACCACGAGCAGCAGCAGATTTACCACAAGGACTCCACGGAGGGCTTGATTGAAAAGTTACAGGGGATGCTGCTTTTGGTAGAAAAGCCAGGATCCGAGCTTTCATTTTGGTTGGTTTCTCCATCAATACAGTTTACAGAGCACAAAAACTCTTGATACTTTCAGATACTTAGAAAGAGCTCATTTGAGAGATTGTTAAATGGGTGTGATTCTTACAGATACCTCCATCGCCGGCCAAAACTTAATATAAACTGACTTGGTCCATATCTTACTTGCTTGGACATTATTAAATTTTGGTCAAAACCAAATTAAAACTTAAAACAGCCATACATGGCCTGCAGAAAAAAATTTAATCTAATGGTGGCCTGCACCAACTTCACTCCGATAGTTTTTGTGTCACAAATTGGAAGCATAAAATGTTATTGAAACATTTGGTCCGTAATTACAGATTATGGTTTATAAGATCGTATGCAGATGAATTACAAGGAAAAATATAGGGCTTTCGCACCTAAAGAAAACCGAATCTCAAGCAATTTGTTGTTCAACCAAACAGCAATTCAGTCAAATTATAATATTGTGAATATTCTCTGTAGTTCTCTCCAATATATGACTATAATCTAGGGATTACCTCCTTGTTAATGGACATTACAATTAAAGAGCTACAAGCCAGACACATCTGATGATTGGTCAACTTCCATGTAATTGCAGAAGTTTAATGTACTGAGAAATTCAAGCCTCATCGTGTGCTTTTGTCATTTTTGCTGCCCTTGTCATCTTTAGTGTTCTTGTCATCTCTGTTTGTTTGTGGGGTGTACTGACTAGTAGATGATGGCGAATATCCCGGTGCACTTGGTGAGTACCCAGCACTTGGACTGCTCAAAAGATGAGAGAAGTGAAATTGTGAGAATCAAGTGGCGCAATTTTAGCAAATTGATGTAAGATACAATATTGAGAGCCTAAATTGGAAAATTGTAGTCTACTCACCTATACTGTGGAGAACTCGGGCTGTAATCCGGGTTTCCTCCAGAAGTATATGGACTGGAAAGTTAAAAACAACAGGTGTGAATGCTATGAAAAAATGAAAAACCAAAAAACGAAAAGAAGATATGGAACATAATCACAAACTGCAACAATTAAGTACAATCTCACCTGCTAGGACTGTATGTCGGACTAGAAGGAGAATAAGATGGAGATGTAGGTGAATATGATGACGATGTGGGGCTGGTACAAAAGACAAGAGTTAGTGCTCAAATGATGGCTTATAGATAATTCAACGACGTAATGGAAATTGCGGTAGTAATGATAATCATTTTGAAGACTGAACTACAACAAGACAGTTACGAATCTTATGATTCACATATACATTGTCTCACCTGTAATTTGGAGATGTAGGGCTGTAAGGACTGGCAGCAGGTGATATTCTAGGACTGCTAGGTGAGTATGCCAGTGATGGGCTGTATTTAGCAGACTGAGGATTGTAACTCGGTGATGTAGGGCTATAACTTGGTGAAGTTGGGCTATAACTCGGAGAGGTTGGGCTGTATCCAGGTGAGGTAGGGCTATAAGCTGGTGAAGTTGGGCTGTATGATGGAGACGTAGGGCTGTAGGAAGGTGATGTTGGGCTGTAGGAAGGTGACGTCGGGCTGTAGGAAGGAGAGGTTGGGCTGTATGAGGGTGAAGTGGGGCTATATGCAGGCGAGGTAGGGCTGTATGCAGGCGAAGTGGGACTGTAAACCGGAGAAGTGGGGCTGTAGCTTGGTGAAGTTGGACTGTAACTGGGGGAGGTGGGGCTGTAACTTGGGGAGGTGGGGCTGTAGCTAGGAGATGTAGGGCTGTAGCTTGGTGATGTAGGGCTGTAACTGGGTGAAGTAGGTGAGTAAGATGGACTTGTCGGAGAATATGCAGGACTGGTTGGGCTATAGCCTGGAGAACTAGGACTATAAGTTGGTGAAGTAGGGCTGTACCCAGGTGAGGTGGGACTGTATCCAGGTGACGTAGGGCTGTACCCTGGCGAGGTGGGACTATACCCAGGGGAAGATGGACTGTAGCCTGGTGATGATGGGCTATAGCCTGGGGATGAGGTGGGTGAGAAGGCCATTCCCCCAACATAAGGAGAAAACTGAGCATCCGAAATGGGTGAGAGACGAAGATTCGGGCTCAGTAAATAGTTTGGAGACATCATGCCATCGTGATAAGGAGTTCCTGAGATTGGAGAACGAGCAGGTGTCATGCCAAAATCCAGACCCTCCATGTAACTAGGGAGCTGCAGTTCAATGGCATTCTTCAGCATCTCATCATTGAGATACAAGGAACAGTCACCTGTACCAATCGGTGCAAGCTGACCGAGCATTATATTCTCAGTGACCCCTCTTAAATGATCTGACTCAGCATACACTGCAGCATCAAGAAGAATGTCAACAGTTTCTTCAAATGAACATCTCATCATTGGTCCAGTATCATTCCGATTGATGCCATGACGAGTGATGGCCATCAAGTGGCCGCGATAGGTCATAGTATCGCATAGTATAGCCAGATGCCGGTAATTCACATAAGAACCATCAAAAGATATAACCACTCGCAATTCATCCAGCAGGGCACGACGAACTGCCTCAATCCCAAGGACCTCAATGATTTCAATTAAATGATTGCTTATTGTCCTCCTGGCATCAACATCTTCATGACACAAAACAGCCAAAAGGTTGACACCCTCTGTATCCAGCATCCACTCATCCACCGACTTAAATCCTTCATTTTCATCAAACTTGTTTATTTTACCCTTTTTAATGAACACCTTGTTGATATCTGGGATTCCTCGAAGGGCCATTTCAGTCAACATGTTACTCTCAATCTTCTTCAGGAAAACATCATCTTCAGCTGCTTCATCAGCTAGTTCCCCTTTCGGAGCCTCATCATTCATAATTCGAATACGAAGGATAAGCTTCTCTGCATTGTCGTCATTAAATATACATGTCAAATCATCATCAAACTCAAGATTGATCTTCTCAGCAATGGCAGCCATGCTTAACTTCTTATCAACCATCATTTCACGATTCAACTCTATACGGAGCAACCAAGGAGAGATTTTTTCAGGGGCAACCTCCTCATCCGGCATCTCATAATAAGACTTGACAAATTCAACATCTTCATCAATTATTGTGCTCATGGGGTCAGGATCATACCATACTTCTGTAGCTTGGGTAACACTACGGAGAGTAGTATATTCCAATGCACACTGAACGTTCTTGGCCTTCTCCTTTGTAGAATTGACGTCAGGTTTCAGATAAACAGAGAGAGAAGGTGTTTTGATTTTCTTAGCGACATTAATGATTTCTCTCAACCTAGGAACACCAAGAGTGACATTCTTCGCACTCACACCAGCATAATGGAAAGTATTCAGAGTCATCTGGGTGGCAGGTTCACCAATGGACTGTGCAGCAACACAACCAATCATTTCTCCAGGTGCTACTAATGACTGTAAGAATCGTGACTCTATCTCACCAATAAGCCACTCGAATGCTTCACGAGTAAGCCTGTGCTCCTGCAACACCCTTTTACTGGCGAAAGTGCTGCGGAGCAATATATTAAAGAAGAGAGTGGCATTCTTCTGTGCTTCCACACTCAGCGGATCCTCACCAGGAACAACCTTCAGTCGCTCCTGGAGTTTATCAATAGCTTCCACTACTTCCATTGGGTGCATATCAGAAGGCCTTCGCGGGTCCACCTTGAAAGTCTTCTGTGCATTCCAGATAAGTCTTTTTAGGTTAACAGGCATTGGCCAAGAGCTATCGCCCGAGGTTGCAATCTCTGTTGCAAGTTGGAATCTATCAGCTTCAAGTTTCTGAACCTCAGCATCAAACACATCTCGTAATTCTTTGATTGTTTTCAGATCATCAATGAATTCTTGCAACATATAATTTGGATTCCAGTTGTCTTGGTCCATCTCAAATCTGAAGTTCTTATTAAATTCTGATTTCTTCATTTTCAAAGAATCCAGTGTTTGTGTTTCAATCCAGACAGAATCCATACCATCTTCCCCATACAAAAATTGAATCACATCACCCAATGAGTTCCTCACAGTGCCATCATATTTAACCATAATATCTTCCATAGCCTTCACCAGTCGCCTCTGGATGTACCCAGTCTCAGAAGTCTTCACGGCAGTATCAATAAGACCTTCCCTACCACCCATTGCATGAAAAAAGAACTCTTGTGGGGTCAATCCACGAAGATACGAGTTCTCAACAAATCCTCGACTTTCAGGACCGTAATCATCTTTGGTGAAGTGAGGCAATGTCCGATCTATGAAACCATAGGGAATACGCTTACCCTCAACATTCTGCTGCCCCACACAAGCAGTCATCTGTGAAATGTTGATGAAACTACCTTTAGATCCTGCTGTCACCATAGCCTTCAGATTATTACTCTCTGATAAACTCTTCTGTGCGCTACTTCCAGCATCATCACGAGCTTTATTCAGCACCTGAAAATTGCCAATACTTTAGCATGTAATTAAAACCAGCTAAAACAAAAGAGTTTGTTACTCTCATTCTTTGCAGATAAAAGAAGCCATTCCAATACAACACCTGATTCACTTTGTTCTCGAATGACTCCATCATAGTTCGTCCAGGTTCAGGCTCTAAACTTTTCTCTTGAGCTTTCCTGATTAGATTTTTCACCTCATTTTTAGCTGCAGAAATAGTTTCATTAATCTTTTCCATCGTTGCTGCATCAGCAATCGTATCTCCAATTCCAATACTGAAAGCATTCTGCAAAAGCCAATAATTAACAAGCCACTGTGTATGTCCCAAAAATTTGCGGGCTGCATCTGGACCAACCTCCTCCCTGTATCCATGAAAATACTTCAGTATGAAAGACGTAGAATTTGACCCCACAAAAAATGTAACTTCTAGAATTAAAGATAACATTGGCTGTCCCCTTTTCGTTAGTAATACTTCCTCTGCTATATTTTGCATCAAGCAGCACACACAATTGACTGAGTTCAGCTACAAATAGGAATTTCTTCTTTTACAAACCAGTTTTCTTCCCCAAAAAACTACATTTTCACTTTTCCGAAGGCTAAAACTTCAAAATTTATATACTTCAGTTTAAATACATCACTTTAATCTTGACAAAGAAAAATGAAAATTTTGGAAATATTCGACCCCATTAAGAGATGAAAGATGATTACTTTGACTATAGATAAGCAATGCTCAATACCAAAATTGGGTCAGCATAATCCTGCCCAAACCCCTTAACCATACCAAAATAACTTACCAAATGACATGTATCAAGCTTCCAGTCGATGTCCCAAGTGTCTTCTTGCAAAGGGTTCCAGAGAGTAGCTCCCCTTTTTCTATTCGAACAAGGGTATCTCCAACTGTAAGTAATCCTTTGTCAGCCTCTGAGTGCCAGGCAGCAGTTCTCATTAGATTTATCTGCTT
This sequence comes from Litchi chinensis, assembly GCA_019925255.1. Classification (NCBI taxonomy): domain Eukaryota; kingdom Viridiplantae; phylum Streptophyta; class Magnoliopsida; order Sapindales; family Sapindaceae; genus Litchi; species Litchi chinensis. Next base: position 945,923 of record CM034471.1, read on the forward strand.
AGGTATGATAAGATTGAACACTTGTTTTCCCGTCCAGAGTGGCCGTGGCTTTAAAATTGCGGGCTGAGGAACTTTCCCATCAAAGTCCTCCCACCACATCAAAATGTTCATGAAAACATCCTGCAAATACAAAGATAAAATAAGACTCTCAGTGACCACCACAAAACCATAGCGTTAAAGGCACCCAAATTGAGTCAAATATCAGATGCCACTATCACCTTTTCTATGAAAGTATCTCTTTTTGTAATTTTACGGCATCCTAACAGGGTATCTTGGACAATTCCCATTACAGGCCGGTTTGATTGAGGTGAAACAATGCACTTGGGTACCATCATTAACTCTAAGACTTCCGCTCTAGTTTCAAAAGACTGAGGAACGTGCATGTTCATTTCATCACCATCAAAATCAGCATTATATGGTGAAGTAACAGACAAGTTCAGCCTGAAAGTTGAGTATGGCATAATCTTGATCCTGTGCCCCATGATAGACATTTTGTGGAGACTAGGTTGACGATTAAAAAGGACAAAGTCACCATCATTGAGGTGCCGCTCAACCTGCAACCACAACAGAAAGAGTTAGTACTGCTGGAGCAAAGCCAACAAGTACTTCTAAAGCTGAGAGGGGCAAGTGCCTTATAACCAAGCTCCAAGTGGTGATCACTACTTTTCTTCAAGTAACGAAGATCAAGCCTCTGACCATCATCCCGTATGATATATTTAGCGCCTGTTTTGCCAGGTGGTGGATGTGGCCCATATTCAACAAGTTCTTTCAACCTGTTTAATAAACGGAAAAGGAACCAATCATGACAAACAGCAGAAATAAAAGTATCGAAAAGGAAATCCAAAAGAATACACACCTTTCAATGTTATATGGCGTCACAGTTTCTGGATATGTAAGATTTAATGCAATGCTCCATGGTACTCCCAATTGATCAATGTTAATGGTTGGATCTGGTGTTATAACTGTCCTAGCAGAGAAATCGACTCGCTTTCCCATCAAATTACCCCTGATCCGTCCTTCCTTTGCCTTAAGTCGACTACATATTGATTTAATAGGTCTACCTGATCTCTGTGTGGCCTGCAACAAAAAGAACAAAGAAGCTCAACAAATAGTATAATTTATATATATATATGTGACTTGTGTGTGCATAAACATCTATTTGTGCATGTGTGAGTGTATAAGCAATCATACCCTCGGCTGTCCAGGCAATTCATTGTCAAAATATGTGGCAATGTGAAACTGTAATAATTGCGCAAACTCCGATATGATATGTGCAGGTGCACCATTCCTCTCCTGTCTCTTCAAGTTCTCATTGTGACGTATAATCATTGCCAATTGATGAGTTAAATCATCCTGGATTCAGCAACAACAATTTGATCAGAGTTGATAAACAAAATCGTAAGTTAGGACTTGTTTTACTAAATACTTGATTTAATAGAACTTGAAAAAAGTTAAACCTCATGTACCACCCAAGCAAGTTAAGTTTCAAGTAGATGATCCCGCAAAAATGGGAAAACGTGGAAGCTAGAAACTTACCTCACTCCTGGAAGAGGTATCCATCATCACAGAGGGCCTCACAGGTGGTGGAGGAATTGGAAGGACCTGTAGAATCATCCAATCTGGACGAGCATACTTGGGATTCAATCCTAACAATATGCAGTCCTCATCACTTATCCTCTTGAGAACACTAAGAACCTAAAATACACTTGACAAGTATTAAAAACCATGCAATGAGTAATATATAACAAAGGCACAAATATTTTACGGGTAGAATGAATTACTTTTTCTGCAGTAAGTGTTTGCTTTCTTTCCACAGGTTCAGGAAGTTGTTCTTGATCATCATTTTTCTTCCTCTGAGCCTTGTACTCAGCAATCATCTTCATGCCTTCAATAGTCAGCTTTGGTTGCTGAGCACCGCAGCCACCCCGACTCTTTTTAACAGGTTCTTCAGTATCTTGGCCTTGGACATCAATTTCATCACCACCTTCACATTTTGTTTTGTTTTTGCAGGCATCCAATATCTTTTTAAGCTTATTCTTGGGATTCCGTATTTTCAACGCTTGCTTAAACTTATGATCTTCCTGCTCAAACAACAATCAAATTATAAATCACATCAACAATAATATCCTCAACATAGGAGAAAATAAAGAAATATCTCACCATATGAACTGAACAAGGAAGGATTACCAATGGAAGAGACAGCTTGGTCAACAAAGAAAGACAACTTTATACTGCAAAGCTCAAAGCCTACTAAGGTCCACCAAGAAAGCAAAACCCATTCTAATTTTATATCCTCTGTCTAATTAGATATCCATACCTTGATTAAATGGATAGCTGATGATGTTTTACGTTAAAAAAATATATATAACAAAAGACATCAACTTCAAATGCAGCACATCACAGTTTGATTCATGTTTACCTAAATCCAATCTGTCTCTAATGTTGTATTTTAATAGCATTTTAGAACTTTTCTTTTTAAGACTCATTGTTAATTTTAGCTTTCAATTACTACTTCACATTCCATTATGCTCGTGAACAGCCGAGTAGTAAAGATCCAAGTATAAAAACCCAATACAATTCTTGCCAACTAACACTTAAAATTCTTGCAAACACTATGCTATCAATAAACAGCAGAATCCTCAAATCTAGAACCCAAACCAAGACCAAACAGAAAAAATCTAGCTTAAAACACATAATTAAGGCTAAGGTTTACCTCATCAGCTAGAATTTTCGAGCAATTGAAGCAAACACATCGCATAATACTGAGTACAGTCTTCAAAAACCCAATATGAAACATGGGCTTGGCAAGCTCCAAATGCCCGAAATGGCCAGGACACTCTGCCATGTTAGCAGTACAAGTCTCACACTTCATTTTCCTATCAATTGTACCAAGTCGAGGATCACTTAAACCAGCTGGTTTCGGCTTTCCTCTCTCCGTCGTTTCACTATGCTCAATCTGTACCACTGACATTTGCCTCTGCATAACAAAACCAACAATTATTCAATCACCATCATGAAAAACAAAAACAACAAAATACAAAGAAAGAAAATACACTCCTGTCTAGTTGCTAACAAATCACAAAAACTATAAACTAAACTTCAAGTTAAGTTCGTTTTCTCTTCTATATTGCAACCTAGAGCTCCATTTTCAATCTCCAAACAAACTCACAGCTAAAATGAACTAAAACAGAAACTAGTCGAACTTCATTTTCTTTCGATTTTCACAGCAACCAAACAATATTCAAAATTATCACAAAAACAGACAGATTCTAGAATATTGCTAACAAATCACTGAAACTAAAAGCTACAACTTCAACACAAAACAATTTCATCGAATACTCATTCAAGTTAACTTCATTTCCTCTTCTAAATCGCAACCCTAGACGTCCATTTCCAGTTTCCCAAACAATCTCACAGCTAAAAACGAACTAAAACACAAACAACACCAACTACAACTACAACTCTTTTCTCTTCAATTTTCTCAGGAACCAAACAATATTCAAAAGAATATCACAAAAACAAATAAGAGGTTCGAGCAAATTACAATCTCGTCGGGGCTGAGAATGCCGAACTGGACCATCCGGACCTTGGCGACCTCGGCCGGAGAGTAAGGGAACCTCGTATCCATGGCTTCTTCTTCGAATTCGAGATACCGGAAAATGTAAACCCTAATCTAGGGTTTCACAGGAACAAGTAGATGAAGAAAACAAAAAAATATATATCGAATTAATGGTTATTATTTTATATTTCAGTTTCTGTTTTTTGAAATTTTTTTTCCTGTTTTTCCAGTTAGTGAGCGTTGTACTTCTTAACAGAGAGATCGGGATTTTCGATCTCTGAAGAAAGCCCTCTGAGAAGAGAGACTCAAAACGGTTGACATGCCATCCCCTGGGGGGTTATTTATAGACGAATTTGGTAGGCTAGGTCACGCTAGCCAACATTTTTTACTAAAATGCCCTCCACAGTCGAGTGGCGGTCGAGATGGACTAAACGGTGTCGTTGTTCGTTTATTGTTCTTCCAGGGAAGTGCGCTGTCGTATAGTGGTCCATTGGCCCCGGAAATGAATAGTCGGCTTGATGTAAAAGGCCCAGGCCCAAATTGCTTAAATTTATAAGGCCCAGATTAGAGATTAATAAGAGTTAATGTAATAACCTAAGTTAAAAATAAAACTGAGGTACACTCGACACTAGTATTCAAAAAATATATATATGTACACTAGAGATGAGGCATATTTTTTAACTTATCATAAAAATAAAATAAGAAAAAAAATTAAAAAGATTGCAAATAATACACTTTACCAGTTGGACTTCTTGATTCAACTACTCGTCATAATTGACGTAAATTGATTAGGAGTTTTCTTACTCGAAAATTCAAATGCAATATGCAATACAATACAAGTCGATCATATAAAGTGGAAGACTTTGTATTAAATAACACGAGTTTTAAACAGTTGAATAGTGAATGAAAATTTTGCACATTCATACATGAGAAATCATGATAATTTATTAAATATTATTAAAATATCATATATAATAATTTATACAATGTGAGACTGAATGAATAGTTTTACACAAATGCTATTAAGATTATATATCAAACTCTATATAATTATCTCGAATTCTAAAGTGTATGGGTGCAAGATGGACCCAATAAAAAGTGGACACATTAATGTAACAAAAATAGAACACACAGTGTATACAAAAAACTTCAAGCGAAGGAGAATCTAGATATGCTAAACTATACAATTAGCACAGCCAATCGCTAAAGGCAAGAAACTTATCTTCATGACCAAAGAAAGTCTAAAGTTTGATGAGAATGAAAAGTTAGTTGTAGGAATTCGAAGGTAGGAAGTATCAACCTCCGAGGGAACTATTCTTCAAGCAAATTAGTGATAAATGTCCAACATACAACGAATACTTATCAATGTGAGGATGATTTTAACGACATATGATAAATGTTATTGCATGCATTACAACACTTAAAAAGTAAGTTTTTATTTCCATATAAAAATTGGTTTAATGCTTTATTGAAAACTTAGTCAATTTTTAAAGACAGAACAATCACCCATTAAAATAATCATACACGAATTATAACTTAAACATCGGAAGGTGTTCACGTATATAAACTCTAGGCTACTCTAATGAAGATGTTAATTTATTTGGCAAGTTTAGTTGCAACAGAAAAACGAAAGAAGTTAGCTATCGAAATAAAAGTCGTTTGAAGATATCAAATACCTTCTACGATAGTTCAGCCAAAAGTAATTGTAGTGATTTTTTTAAACAAGCAAAAATTATCATAAACCTTTTTAATCTTTGAAAGTTGATATATAAGAAATCATGAATTTATTTGTTTTATCGAAATTCAACATTATATAAACATTCAAATACCTTCTCTCTTAATCGATAATTATATGCTTTCAAATTAATATATATATCTCCTCATTTGATCAAAACAAAAATCGATTCTCTTTCATAGAAATTTACCATAAATGGAACACTGCACTCCACTTCATATTGATCATCTCCGATTAAACACAACATCATCGATCTGTTAGAAATTTACTTCGGCGCCGCAGCCAATAAAAACTCCAAGAAGACCTTGTTCCACAAAACGACAACGCGTAACGCGTTTTTGAAATTTCTCTGCTTCTCCTCTACGTCAATCGGTTGTTATCTCTCGCTGTAACCAAACACCCCCAAATCCAACACAAAAAATGGCGTCAATCTACTCCTGCGCCGAGTGCGGGACCAACCTGAACCTGAACACTGTCCACCTCTATCCGGCCGACTTCTATTTCGAGGCAGGCAACAAGGGAACGCTGTCGTTCTCGGCGTTGGACTCGACCAAGTTCAGGTTCGAGAAGGAGGACAAGTTCAGGCCCTTCTTCGAGACTCTCGATTACTGGGGGATCCAGAGGACCAGAACCAAGATCAAGTGCAACGGCTGCGGACGCCTCGTCGGCCACGTCTACGACGACGGGCCGCCGCTCACCGACAGCCCCGGGCAGTTCCATTTCGGGCCCAGTCAAGTGATTCCTAGGGCTTCCAGGTATAGATTCAAGATCAAGGCTCTTAAGATCTCGTCGGAGACTTGAAAAATATTTTATTTTGATGTTATTAGCGTTTGTGATGGCTGATCGGTTTTGTTTCATCGATGAATTATAATTCGTGTTTGTGTAGATTTTGTTGATCGTCGGTCATATGTTTGTTTATAATTTTTTTTTTCTTCTCCATTATGCTCTTTTCAAGTACTTTGATTATGAAAACAGATCTGTAAACAGTAAAAATAGCGAATGATTGGCACGAACAATACAGGTTTTGTACATTCTATGTCATCTAAAATTACTAGTATTTTTGGAATTCGTGATATTGTTTCCCGGTATCGGATTAGATATTCTACCTGTAAAAAGAGTGAATGATTCATAAATGACTTAATTTTATCATTCGATATCATCGTCAAAAAAAATTGCTTAAGTTTATTGAAAATTGCTTAAATTTTAAATTTTATAGCATTACTTTTTTGAATTTCAGAATTAATAATTGTATATAGTATAATTTAAGTTTATTCGTTAGATTCAGAATCAATTTGAATCCAAATTGATGGCTTGGTTTAAGTGGAGGCATTCTTTTTTGTCCATCACCATCTCTGATGGACATCATCAATATCTTTCAAAAAAAAAAAAAAATTATTCAATAGTACAAATTTTCATCTACAAACATTGCATTTATTAATTTATTTGTGGTAAACTCTAACCAAGAACCTACCTTCACTTTTTAAAAAAAATACCATACTATAAAACAAGACTAAAATCTGAATTAAGAAAAGAATAATTATTATACATATGATCCTAATACTTCATCTAAGTTTGGGACAAACAAGAGTTAGATGAACCAACTAACCGAAATTATTCATTTCGTTTGTGGGTAGTTGGAAATAATATACATTATATTCTTCTAAATATTTTACTTTCCTCGCACGAAAAAAAATATATATATATTTGTTGTGTTTAGACGAGCTTGACTATGAAATGTTTGTTTAAATCAATTTGTAATAGGATTTGGTTTTTAGTGGAATGACTTTAGTGTGATCCATGAATTATATTTGTGTCTGTGAAGACCACAGGATAATTGTTTTCAGACTGCTTAAATTTGTTATTCTATTTGATCATTGAATGTATGGATCATATAGAATATTGCCTTTTTGGATTGATGGGTTCCTGAATTTCATACTTTTGTATGACTTGAATTGCAATTTCATTAACAACAATGTTATATTGTCAAATAATAAATAATAATATTAATAATTTTTTTTTTTTTTTTTTCAAATGATGGGATAAACTTACTTGAAATAATCATATCAGTTGTATGGGTAATGTATTAATTATGTTGTAATGATTTATATCATCAATTTATCATATCATTTGAATAAGTTTTTAAATGATTTAATATTATTCTTTTAATGATTTAATATTATTATTTTAACAGAACAAGTGTGATAGATCCATCATCAAATCCATTACAATTTGAGAACCGAAAATAATATTTTGTTTTGAGTGGATGTAATTTTTATCCGTCATTATCTTTGATGAACATAGTATTTACCGAATCAATTTATATTCTAATTGTATCTCAATCTTATTAAGTATCATTTCAATATCTCTACTTAATAAATTGAAATGACACCTTACAAATTAAATAAGAATTTAGATATAAATTAGAATGTTTAACATTTTTTAAACTAACATTAAGACATTTTTATAATCAAGAGACATCTATTTTCATAAATAATTGTGTATGCTAGAATTCTCAAAACAAAAGGAAAAACTTTCTCATATATACTGATAAATTATATATAACAGGACTTGAACTAACATTTCAAATTAATTAGAATGGTTTAAATGGCTTTTTTTTTTTTTTAATTATAACTTACAAACATTACATATTTCTACAAACTAGCTTCAGCGCTACGAAAATGTGATCAACACTAAAGTACCATTTACTATTTTTTTGTATATACTTGGAATCCACTTGAAGAAAAATACCAATATGTGAATAAAGAATAACAGTCCTAATATTTAATCGAAGTACCGGACAAACGAGAGGTAGACAAACCATCTACCTAAAATTATTATTTTATCTTTTTAAAAAAATTGACCGACTTTCCATGAAAACAAGAACTAAATTTATTGTGACCAGACGACCTTGACTATGAAATGTTTGTTTAGGTCAATTAATAAGGATTTGGAATGAACACCATTATGGAATTTATGTTATCAATTTCTAAACCAATTTGATCACTTGTGATTCAAAACATTGTAGGTCACATCTACCAGTCAATTGTTCCCCAACATTCTCTTCAATCTTTCCGCATGCAACTACCCTTCACAAATCCAACACAAATTTGCAGGCAAAACCCCACCAATTCTCCGCGGTCAATATTGAAGGGTTGGTTGGATTAGTAGCTATATTTTTGGTTTTGCAAATTAATTGCATGCATGTGTCTTCACAAGTCACCATATTGTAATAATCTCATTCTCTTAGTGTATAGTGCTTCCAAAATTGGCAAACAGGAGTCTTCCAAAGAGATCACCGTCAAGCCACCAATGGTACCAGACACCAAAAGCAGTGGAGCAAAGGCTAAACGGGTGGGGACGCCACCTCCTCCTCCTCCACCCCCACCACCACTTCCGAGGTGCTGGGCCAAGAAGGCTGCCACAGAGAGTGTGACCAACCAAGAAATTGCCAAGTTTTGGAGGCAGAAACGCATCGATGAAGAGGATCACCTCCTTGCTGCTATCAAGGCTGCTGCTCGTATAAGGGCCAAAAATCTATCCGTAAGATGGAATTTATATTTTGTATTTTGTTTTAGTAAATTCAAATTTATTAGGGTATTGTTTAAATTTGAATGTCTAATTGTTGTTAAACTTTTTGATGTTTAGGAGGAAGACTACACGTATTTTGAAGAGTTACTGAAGGATGACGAAGGCAATATTGGTGATGCTGCCAACAACATCACCAAACAAGATGGAAATGAAGTGAGAGTGGGGATAAAAGACTGGTCAGTCAACATTTGTCTACTTGAAAACTTTTGAAGTTGTCTTATCATATTGAAATTTGAAATTTGAACACTGCTTGTTTTTTCTTTTTGGGTGCAAAGATGGAATTAGCTAGAACTACTGCTTCAGGTTGATATTGCTTGAGTCCTGCTTTGCTTTGGTTGATCTGACAATTCTGGTTTAGTTATTAGGTAAACCAGATTGTTTCTCAAAATTTGTATTTCAAACATATGACAACTGATTTATAATTGTCAAGTGAATACTAAAATTATATGGAAAATAACATGCCAGACACAATTGACTATTTTTGTATATGTTTGGATGAAAAATAAAAATGGGATAAAAAATTGGAGGGTTTTGGTATAATTAGATATGATATTGGTATTTACATTGATTCCATGAGGTTGAGTGTTGAACTTATGATGATATAATAGGTAAAATATACATGTATGTAGTTAATCTTAACATATGAAATCAAATGTTAAGTCTATGTAACATATGATTGAAGACTAGTATATTCTTCTTTTTTGTACCACCGTGAAGCTTATATATTGAATTTATGTTATGATATGTAATCATACTCGTTTTAATTGTCAAGGTTTTCTAATAGATGATATTTGATCTATGTGGTTAAGTATTAAACTATATGACTAGTATCACCGTGAAGCTTGAATTGAATTTATGTTATGATATGTAATCATACTCGTTTTAATTGTCAAGGTTTTCTAATAGAGATATTTGATCTATGTGGTTAAGTATTAAACTTATGGCATCATAGATTTTATATAGTTAATATTAACATGTGAAGTTGAATATTAAATCTGTATAATTTAATATGGGTTATAATTACTGACAAATACCTTATATTTTGTTATAAAAATCATAATTTGGATAAATCTTTTACACTGTAGTAATGCTCGTTTCGACTTTTCGAATGTCATATTATCAAAGTCATTCTAACACAAATTTGTTTATCGACGTGAGCAGGTGGACAAAGAGTAAGTATGCATACTTGAACCAACCAGCTGTAAACTCCGTGGACATGCCCAAGAAAAGAACTTCAAGTTACACTCCGAATTGCATCTCCTGCAAGCCAATTTCTCTTTATCCTTCATCTCTTGGAGTCTTCTAGCTCCATTGGAGCTGCTTCAAATTTGATTGTATTTATTGATTGGACATTATGAGATTCAATCTCATCAATAATGCATGAATTTTAGTTTGCTTTATTAGGTGTTAATTATAGTATTTATGGAAGTGTGGCTGCATATGTCATTTTGAGTCTTTTCCTTGTAAGCAACTCCACAAATTGGGGGACATTGACGATATTGTGAAAGGCATTTTGCAGGTTTTGTTGTATGGAAGAATAAAAACTTAAAACCATCACGGCTCATGTTTTTCGTTTAAGTTTATTCTAATTTTTTCCGTATCTCTCTTATTATCTAGTATGAATTCGAATGTTGAGAAATGGAAAGAAAAATATAATTTGAATCTATAATCTCATTAATGAGGGTATGACAAACTAACCATAAGTTTTCATCAATTGATTAGTTATCTATTTTGATTTTTTTTTTATCTTTTAATTAAAAGAGCATCATCTATTAATTAACTTAAAGATGCCATGCCAGTAAATGCGAGGAACTCATGGTTCAAATGAGTTTAGATGATCATAAATTGCACTTGGCATCTGCCTCTTAAATTTTGACCTTTAATTTAACTTGTCAAATTGGCAATTATTAATGCCTTCCTACCCCAACCAAAAGGGTATTTTAAACTGATAAGTCAATCAAAAATAATAATAAAGTAACAAGAAACAAAGGAGAAAAAAAAAATCCATTTGACCAATTGAGAGAAAGAGAATGCACAATAAATGAGCGATTAAGCCTATAGTTACCAAAACACCTCAATCACACTTAAAAAGCTTCGACTTATTTATTTATATTATCCATACATTAGTCAGCAGTTATCAACTTCACCAAGCCATTCAATATGAACACGGATTTCTAAAACCTCAAGGCTATTTTGACAAGTAAAACAAAATAAAATGACTAGATTTTAGAATTTCAAATAAATTTTTTTATTATTATTTAGACAGTAAAATATCAAAATATTCTCCTAAATCTGTATTAATTATACTGTAATCATTTTAAATAAAATCAAATAACCTATCAAATAAAAAAATCCTTTTAATTAATAATTTCTCTTTAAAAATTTTGTCGGTAAGAGTTTTACATTCAAAAGATTACTACAAGAGCTTTACTAAATTTGAGTCGTCTCTAGTATTAAAAAGACTAGTTTGACAAATACAACAAAATAAGAGGACCAAAATTGCAAATAAAATAAAGTCATAACAGACACAGTGCCGTTAGTTCGGGAAAAAAAATAAAAGAAGACAAAAACGCCAAAAAAAATTCAACGAATCTCATTCTCATCTACGCTACAACACACACAAGAGAGAAAATTGAATTATAAAAGAAATTAAAAAAAGCGGGTACTACAACTCGTAAGTCGTCGCTCGTTTTTTTTTTTTAATTTTTTTATTAATATTTTATACTGAAATTCAAGTCTCTCCAGATCTCGCTCTCGCTCTTCGATTTTCAGGTTTTCTCGCAGATCGAATTTTCAAATTCTCTCGAATTTCACTTCTCGTAATCGTTAGATAGCTCGATCGATCGACTGATTCCGTTTACAATGGCGAAGCCGAGACACTCGCGGATTCTGTCGCGGAAGTCGTCGTCGTCGTCGACAACGACGCTGATTTTGACGGCGCTGATCGTGTTCACGTTTGTGATTCTGGTCCTCCTCGCTCTCGGCATCCTCTCCATGCCTAGCGGCTCCGGCGGCTCGCGGAAGGCAAACGATCTCAGCTCGATTGTACGGAAGAGTGTGGAGACGTACGTTTTCGTCGTGGTTTTTGTTGAATTGGATGGCAGTTCGGTAATTATCGTGAATTTAAGGTCATTCTTGTTTTTTCGTTCGCAGAAGTGAAGAAGGTGAAGACAGAGCGGAGCAGTGGGTGGAGGTGATCTCCTGGGAGCCTCGTGCCTTCGTTTATCATAATTTCTTGGTGAGTTAATTTTTTTATTTATTTTATTTTAATTTTATAAATTAAAATCGAGCTTGGAAGTGGCTGTATGTTGATCATGTAGTGTAATTCTTGTACTTCATGCATAACGTGGCATGCATTTTCTAGCCAATGTGGCAAATGGAGTGATTTACATTGCAAATGTTTGGTTAATTGTGTTTTGTTTTCATTTCAATAAATTTGCTGTTTATATGGGTTTTCCGTTCCAAATTTTAAGTTAATTGTGTTTCGTTTTGGATAAATTTGCTGTTTATACATGGTTTTTCATTGCAAATGTTGAGTTAATTAAGTGTGCTTTGTTTTGGTTGTGGATAAAGTTGCTGTTTATACGTGGTTTTCCATTGCAAATTTTAAGTTAATTAAGTGTGTTTTGTTTTCGTTGTGGATAAAGTTGCTGTTCATATGTGGTTTTCCATTGCAAATGTTAAGTTATTAAGTGTGTTTTGTTTATGTTGTGGATAAAGTCGCTGTTTATATGTGGTTTTCCAGTGCAAATGTTAAGTTAATTAAGTTTGGTAGTTCTTGTTTTGGATAAATTTGCTGTTTATACCTGGTTTCGTTAACATTACTGATTACGCAGCTAATATGAGTCAAATTGGGGAATTTTTGGGTCTGAATTATAGTTATGTGTGTGTGCATTCTTGGCTCTGTGTGAATGAGAAAGTGTATTGAATTGAAGACTTCTATTGGTGGGAATAGAGGGACTGGATAATATTAGGTTGGTGAGTGTAAAAAATTTTGAAAGAGAGGGTTGCTTTATTGTGGTCCTTGCTTTTCTTTTTGTAATTTGTCTTCTGTGAGTATGCTTGAAGGTCCACTTTTTGGTGTCACTTGAGTGATCGATATGATGTTATGGTCTGTTTGTTTATCTGTGCTGTTTTGTTGGGCCATGAAAGTCATTTTAAGATGGGGATTAAGACATCTGTGACTTGCATTTTCAGCTAAAAAGTTGTATGACTTTTCAAGGTTTTATATTAATTTGATCTAAATTTATAATATACTAAATCTGCTCACTTTTTGTGAGCAGAGCAAGGAGGAATGTGAGTACCTGATCGATCTGGCAAAGCCTAATATGAAGAAATCCACTGTTGTTGATAGTGAAACTGGCAAGAGTACAGATAGCAGGTGCTCTATAACCTAAATTTGGAAGATGATTTTTCTCTTCTCTTCATTTGTTCAGTTATTGGTGAATCTGCTGATATGCCTTTCATATACAGGGTACGGACAAGCTCTGGAACATTTTTGGATAGGGGACGGGACAAAATTATCAGGGACATTGAGAAAAGAATTGCTGATTTTACCTTCTTACCTGTTGGTATGCGGTTTGAACTTTCAGTTTTATAATTTGCATATAACAAGAGGTTCCACTATTGTAGAATCCAATTGTGTCTTTTTTCTGCAAATACCTTGCGCTGCTCCTGCTCTAAACATGCACTACTAATTTTGTTTAGAAGGATAAATTTTATTCATGTGTTAAAGATAGAGGTAACAAATGTAGTGAACAAGCAATCCATTGATTCTTAAAAAATTAAAGAAGAATGTATATGGGAAAGATAAAATAAATAAAGAAAGATGAGCATTTTGAAAATCATTATTAACATGCACTACTTGAGTTGTTATGTTTCGTATGTATGAAAATTGAAAAAAAAATTGAATGGTCAGAAAAGCAAAATTTGCACTACCACTATTGATCACATTATTCTTTATTAATTTGCACACAAGTGATTAAATAACTCCATGTGATCAACCCCATTGCTAGTATTAGATTAGGCAATTTATGTTCATAGGTTATGTTTGTTGTGTCAATAATCAATATGGAGGTATTAAACTGTTATAATCAACATGAATACATCAATCTAATTAATTAATATGACAAATGTGAGATACTAATAATATAATAAAAAAATTTAAGTTATTCAAGCATAATGTCCTAACCTTCAATATTAATTCAATGATCCACGGAATTAAGTACTAAAATATGTTATTCATTTTAAAGTTTTTGAATTGAAGCTTCCATACATGAACTCAAAATGTGGACTATCTTATCATCAAAGGCAAATCAAAATATCCCAAACTACTTGCAAGTATTAGAAACACCAGATACAGATATTGGTGTCTATATGTTACACATTGGATTCATTACTTAAGCTGACACTGGAACATACAGAGCAAGGAGAAGGACTCCAAGTTCTGCACTATGAACCTGGACAAAAGTATGAGCCTCACTACGATTACTTCATGGATGAGTACAACACTAAGAATGGCGGGCAACGCATGGCTACGGTACTTATGTACCTGTAAGTAGCATAAAATTGTGTTGATTAATTGTATCTTGTGTTAGTCGACATCTGTTCTTCTTATAATTCCTTTTTTTCCCTCCCTTTTTACATCATACAGCTCAGATGTTGAAGAAGGGGGTGAGACTGTGTTTCCTGCTGCCAAAGGGAACATTAGTTCTGTGCCTTGGTGGAATGAGTTATCTGAATGTGGAAAGAAAGGACTTTCTGTGAAACCAAAGATGGGTGATGCATTACTTTTTTGGAGCATGCATCCAGATGCCGCTTTAGATCCATCCAGTTTGCATGGTTAGTAAGAGATATCAATCAAGCCTTTGCAGGCTGAGGTTCTAGTTTCAGTTATACAGACATGATTTCATTTTTATTAAATGAGGAGAAAATACTATAAATGTGTGCTGCCTTACACGATTGAAATGAGCCTAGGCAAGTCATTGTCATCTGATATTTATATATCTAATGAGTTGATTTACTGTTGTCTTACTTCAGGAGGTTGCGCTGTGATCAAGGGGAACAAGTGGTCATCTACAAAATGGATACGTGTTAATGAGTATAAGATTTGAACTACTGGCTCAAAGGTAGTTTTCTTTACCCATAATATATACAAGAATTAAGAGTTTTTTTCGTGTTTATTTTCCAAATATAATATTGATTGGTTAGGCTTCATATCTTCATTGGATGGAAACCATTCTGTTTGCCGCTATATTGGCTATACCATGATATTGATCATTTTGAAGAATAAATTCAAAAGCCTTTGAGACTATAGTGTCGGTCCTAGCATCACCATACTATGTAAATAAGTAGTTTGTGCTACATCATATGATAATTTGGTTATTATGAATTATATCTTATCACAACATTTTTTTCTGAGCATGAGGTAGGCAATTATGATCTAATTTAGATGTGTGGCTTTACCAATTTACTTTATTGCTTATCATTGTGATCACAATCAGCATCTCACCAAATGCCTACCAAACTTGCAATAGCATTACCGTGCTGGTTTGGTGAGTTGCTGAACGAAATCATCGATGTAATTACAACCTTTGTGTTAGCAATTTTATATATTCTACTCTCTGCTTTTGGTTTCTAAATACTTGAGCAACTAATTTTTGTTTTTCCAACTCTGCATTCTCTCTGTAATTAATCTTCCTTTTTCTTGAAAATAGCTTCGTTCAGATTATGTGGCCTGCTCTGAAAACTTTCTGTTATAGTCTCCTCTAACATCGGTTATTTTCTCTTGCCAGCATTCAGTTTGAGCTCTCACACGTTAATGTACTCTGTAAAGTCTGAGAAATAGCTCCCACCAGTATATCGGGCTTCAAGCGGCACAAAGGTTGGACCTTTTCGTGCTCTAAGTAATTTAGATATACTGGCGCCCCCTGCTAATTTGGCTTTTATTTTTCTTTTCGATGGGAGCACGCGCATGTTATTATTATGACGTAGAATAAGAATTTGGAAATTTTAAAAGCCGTTCCAAAATTTGTCAAAAGGTTTTAGGACATTAAGTTGCTGATGAAGCAATTGTGCGTGTTTACAGGTATAACAAAGAGTTCATATTTATCCAATTTGGCATATTTGGTCTTCTTTTATTATTTGTGATAAAACTTGTGTCGGATTTGTTTTTATTTTTTTTTAATATGATTATTTTTTTGTGTTTACGTCTCTTTGGAATAAAATGTTGTAGAAATTTTAAGTGTGGGATGATTTTATGATATCGAATTGAGGTAAGCTAATGTTCCATGCTTCTGTTTCATATGTTAGTTTCTATCAAATCTTATGAGTATTTTGTGCTCTACTCGGGATGCATTGGATGCTGTTTAAATTTAATAGAATAACTTTCCTGTTTAAAAACATTTCTAATTTCTTTTATGAATATTTGGCAATGGTTGTAGAGAAAACAATTAATTTTGATTTTACACTACAAATCAAGCAATTAAAAAGAGACAAAAAAAGAAAACTGATTTGCTATTCTTTCTTGATTTAAATTTTCACTAAAAACACAGAAAGTTGTAGTTATTAGTTTAATAAGAAAGTCATATTTTTAATAACTCTTTTAAAGCTGAAAAACCTTGTATTAAAAGAGAATCGACATCAATTAGAGATACGTGCTTTCAATTATCCAAAAACATAACTAAAATTGCGAGTTTAGAAGCGGAAAAAAGATTTAAGCATTTAATGGGATTATATTAAAACAAGATAAATGCAATAATTATTGTTATGACTAACCTTTTAAATATATAATTATAAGAAATACCATAAATTATCAAACTCGTATGTAAGCATGTGAGCGGATTGGACATTTACGTTTATAGCTAGCTACTCTCTTGATATGATGAAAATTAACCGCATATGTTTCAAAATGCTTTTGGAAAACAAATGAACCCCTTTCACCTTAATAAAAAAAATCTTTTATAGGACTGTTTTATTGATATAGTAAACTAGATTAATGAAAAAGGCCCAAAAAAAAACGATATTATTTTATTAGTCTGTTTCATCACATGAGCTGTGAGAGACAATTCCATGATAAATTTTCATTTTATCCACCTTAACGAATGTGACAATGCCCAATAAGCTGATTATGAGACAATGCACAGAACTCAGATTTAAGTTCATAAAGGTTTCACGAAATTTGCAGAATCCCTGCAGCCCACTTAAGACAATTAAAGGGACCTAAACAATATCAATAATCCAAAGAAGATATATTAATAATTCACAAGTGATTTTACCTGCAATTGAAACTCAATTCCGAAACATATTAAAACAAGCCTTGCATCATCAAAATTGTCCCATGAATACAAATTTTATTCCTGGAAAACTAAGTTTTCTAGGTTGTAAGTGGTAACCTCCCCAATAGAAAGACTTTTCCATCTTAGTTTTTTGATTTATTCATATAATTCTTAGCGCATGCTTTGAAATCAAAGCAATTAAGCATGCTGCTATATGATCAATCATCCGAATAAGGATGAGAATGTTTAAGGATGCAGAACTTGACCTTCATCGAAGAAACACATATTCCTCGCTGAATCATTGTTTGGCATTGATCAAGTTTCTGATGACGTATTGCAGAATGCCTCCATGATCAAAATAAGCCAACTCCACCTACATTGCAGTGACGAAAGCTTTTAGTCGAAGTTGGCAATATATTCAAGAACCCAAACTTTTGCTCGAAACAAGAAACTCATGAGAGAAGCATTCAAAAGCATATAACTAAGCAATTTCATTACCTCTGTATCAAATCTCACTGTGCACGTGAACAATTTGCCTTTATCTGTAACCACTGAGACATCCTGCCCAGGTCTGATTTCACTAACAGTGCTTGGAAGATCAATGGTGTAGCGTTCATGACCAGTCAAACCAAGAGTCTCGGCATCCTCCCCAGGCTTGAAGCATAGTGGAATGATGCCCATGCCCACCAAATTACTGCGGTGAATCCGTTCAAAGCTTTTTGCTATCACAGCTTTCACACCCTATGTCAAGTTACAATTTAAGCAATTATCATAAGAGACCAAAACCCAGAAATTTAATTAAGTTACACAATAATAAGGATCTACCAGTAACATAGGACCCTTGGCAGCCCAATCTCGAGAACTCCCACTTCCATACTCAGCACCAGCCAAAATGATTGTATCGTGACCCTCACTCTTGTACCTCTGTTAATAGAAAACAAGTTGCTAGTCAAGATATAAGAACGAATATTGCCACCTGAAAAACTATTTGTTCACACACTTACTAAATTTTTATATAACAAATTATCATTATAAGAAATTACCGATATAAGAAATTACCAATAAAGACAACATACATTAACTACATGAATAAATTTCAATGAGTTAAGAAACTACCATGGCAGCATCAAAAACAGAGAGTTTCTCCCCAGTAGGAATATGAATTGTTTTAGGCCCAACTTCTCCATTCAGCAATTTGTTGACAAGACGAATATTGGCAAATGTGCCTCTGGCCATAATCTCATCATTACCGCGACGACTTCCATAAGAGTTGAAGTCTCGTCTATCAACACCACGTTCCATAAGGTATTTTGCAGCAGGACTGTCCTTGTGGATGCTACCAGCTGGTGAGATGTGATCAGTTGTAATACTACCTCCAAAATTGAGCAAGCAGTAAGCCCCCTTTACCCCATGGGGGCCTGGAGGACACATGTTCATGTTTTTGAAGTAAGGTGGCTCATGAATATAAGTTGATGTCGAATCCCAAGCATAAAGAGTGCTGGAAGGTACAGATAATTGATTCCACATTGGATTCCCTTTGGTGATTGCTTCATATGTGGCCTTAAACATATCAGGCAGCACATTGGTTTGTACAACCTGAAGACCAAAAAAAAAAAAAAAAAATTGATAATGAAAATCTAGTAACCTTTCAACTTTTAGCACTAAGAACTGCACTAAGCAGGTGAGTAGCTCACTTTTGCTACTTCGTCATTAGTTGGCCAAATGTCCCTGAGAAATATCTTCTTTCCAGCTTTCCCCACTCCAATTGGTTCACTTTCAAAATCAATATCTACCTGCAGCATTGTTCCGTACGAGAGAGGATTGACACCAAAATTACATATAGCAACAAAAGACTCATTAGACTAACATTGAAACATCATATGTTGCAACTGGATTGAGCATTAAAAGGTAATTAAAAGTTAACATTGTAGCTGTATTAGAACTTACAAAACAAAAGCAATAAAAAGTTCTGCTCTAGAGTTTATTTAAAGAAACAAAAGCATTTACAAAGGAGAAACATCAAGCATGACTAATGCAAAATAGAGTTTGCTAGTGTGTGATCATTTGCAAAGACTAATAGTTACTTACTGTGCCAGCAAGAGCATATGCAACCACAAGAGGAGGAGAGGCAAGGTAATTAGCCCTTGTTAGAGGATGCACACGACCCTCAAAATTCCGATTTCCAGACAACACTGCTGCTGCGACAATATCTGGGATCATAAAAAAATGGAAAAATGGTCACCGTGATATATATATTCTTTAGATGAGAATTTTAAATGCACTGTCTATCAAGAAAGTTACCATTATCAGTAATAGCTGCAGCCACTGCTTCATCAATATCTCCAGAATTTCCAATGCATGTGGTGCATCCGTACCCAACTATATTGAATCCTAGCGCATTCAAATACTTCTGCAAGCCACTGAAGAGACAAACATTTGATTCAGGATTGCAAAAAATTTTACATATGATGGAAGATAGCATTGCAGATTCTCGAGAATACCTGTTCTGTAAGTACTTAGTTACAACTCCAGAACCCGGGGCGAGACTTGTCTTAATCCATGGTTTCACCTGTTAAAAGATACATTGCAATTAATAAGCTCAAATATTCAGAGAACTTGCTCAATTGAGATGCTATAGCACTAGAAGTCTATCCAGAAATTAGCTGCATAGCCTCCAGTTAAAAGTTTCATATGATTTTGTCCCAGCATTTCTCTAGATGCTAAATATTTTTAGGAGGAGGGCACATTGTAAGAAATGATTTTGAACGTTTGTAATATAACAAAGACAGCTTTACACAGAATCCCTTCTCTTGCAAAAATTTTCAGTTGTTATTGTTACAACTCCCAACATTTAAAGTCTCCCTAAACATGCACCCCTTAAGAGGGCCCATTTTTGTAAATTACATAATAGAAAACCTGCTTTCATTTATATTAAGAGCTATGCAATGTATTACTATTTGTGAAATTCAAACATTAAGAGCACTCCATACTCCACCGACTTGTCCTATTATTATCATTCTGTCCACAGGTAGCGAATTAGTGTAATAGATTCCCATTAAAGTTTTAAAAGCACTGCACAACACAGCTCAAAAGCAAGACGAAACTAACCTTGCTATTATGCAATTTCACATTATCCAATATGTACTGAAATTGGGGGACAACAATGCAGCACATTCACCTACAATAGCTGAATGAATTGTACAATATTTTTCCCCATGCAACATAGAAGAACAAAGATGACGAACACCAGATTAAACCAACATTATTACTTATAGAGCAACATATTCAAACATAACTCTCTAAACGTAGCATGTTTTTCTATCAAATTCCAAATTTAGCTACCAGGACGTCATTGTATCTCTAAACATCATAGTTACTTTTCAATCTTGCATATAATCTTATCATTCCATCAAGAAAATTCAAGGCAGAAAAAGAATTGAAAGAAAAGGAAGAGACATCTAACCTCCAATCCTGATTCGCAAGCTTTTTTAGCAACCAAAGCAGCTCCAAGCATTACACTAGGATTTGAGGTATTTGTGCAACTAGTGATAGCTGCTATAACAACATCTCCATGCCTAAGTTGTGCTGGAGTTCCATGAAATGTGAAATCAGCAACCTTACTCTGAGATTCTTTGGGTATAGCAAATCCCTGTGATACCATGCACGAAAAATAAGCAGAGAGAAAGTGAAAAAGTGCAAGGGGATGAAACAATTATTTATTTCATCAACAATTTGGTTGTAATTAACTTGAGTTATGAATCTTGTAATAGTAGTATTGGCTATAATAAATTATGACAAAGGCATAGAAGGGTTAGGTTGATTCTTTTAGTGCTGGCTGTGCCCTGCCATCCTTACAAGACCTAGATGTAATTTCCTAATATTCCAAACCAGAACCATCACATGAAGTTGATAAATATAATATGATTATCCTTTCAATAATCACTATCTTCCCAATATCTCACTTTATTCTATTGTGGAAGTACTATGGATTGCCATTTCTCATCCTAAGAAGTACAACTGTGACTTGATTTCTTAATAATTATCACACTTTAAGCTCTAGAGTTGGAGGACATGGATAGGAACTTTTCATTGTCCATTACTGCAAGAGCTGTCCGAAATCATGTATTTTAGTCTGCCCACACAACAACCATAACTGCCAGCCATATTACTCTCTGGCAACTGGCTCCACGTGCTAGCCAACTAACACATGAAACATCAACTAAGTCTTTTCTAAGTTCAAATAGGTTCTCACCTTAAATCCAACTCTATTATCCAAACAAGCATGCCAATCTGCTTTCATTTCTCTCAGAGGAACTCGATCATGTGGCCTGAAACTCATAAGTTGTGAGAGATAAGCCACGGAAAAACAAAGTACTAAATTCATGGGTTGAAGAGAAATGTAAGTATACCTCTTGGGCCCTGATATGCAGGGTTCAACATCCTGAAGATTTAATTCAAGGTAAGAGGAGTACACTCTCTCGCTTTGAGGCTAAATCAACGAAACGAATTCAAAGTCAGGAACGATAAGAATGTCCAAAACAAAGAGTCAAAGGTAAGGCGCAAGACTCACCTCGTTGTAGTCAACAAACATCTTATTAGCCCGCAAATAGGATTCTATCATGGAAACCTACATTTTTCAATCACAAGTCAGTTCATTAAAAGCGCCCAATTAAATTAAGTAGCATTGTACTGAACTTACTGTGTCATCACTCCTGCCAGTCAGTTTCAAGTACTGCAGAGTGACATGATCCACAGGAAAGAAGCCCATAGTTGCACCGTACTCAGGAGACATGTTGGCAATAGTAGCACGGTCTGCCAGTGACAGTTCACTCATGCCTTCCCCTGCACACAAGGGACCACCATCAATAAATAACTTCAAAATAATATGCATAGAAAAAGCATATTGTCATATATATGGTATACCATAGAATTCCACAAACTTTCCAACAACCCCATGCTTCCTCAGCACTTGGGTTACCGTCAAAACCAAATCAGTGGCTGTCACACCATCTCTCAGTTTTCCAGATAACTTAAATCCAACAACTCCAGGCAAGACCATGCTCATAGGCTGCAAGGGACAGGAACGTTATAAATGCTCATTCACAGGAAACCACATTAGCAAATGCACACTAATAAATGGATGATGCAACAACACCTTACAAAAGAAAGAATAATTCTCGTAATATAATCAAACACAGCAAAAGAATCATTGAAGTCACTAATTGGAGATTGAATCTATGCAACCAACTTTTATACTTTAAAGACAACCTCTTTTATCATAACTCATAAAGTTTATATACTAGTAATGACACATTGAGCAAAGGTAAACTGGTTGCATCAAAAAGTCAAGAACAAACTTGCTAATAAAACGTTGATGAATTCTTCATTGTAATCACTGATAAGTCATAATTTTAAAAATGCATTTAACTGAGGGAGCACATTCATGCGGATTGAAAGCTAAGCAACCTGTCATTCACCGTTCCCAAGAAGTATAGATAATATTTAAGATTACCTGACCAAGCATAGCTGCCTCTGCCTCTATGCCGCCAACTCCCCAGCCAGCGACACCTAATCCATCAATCATAGTAGTATGTGAATCCGTTCCGACAACGCTATCAGGATAAATGATCCCATTAGTGTTGAAAACAACTCTGCCTAGGTATTCTAGGTTAACCTGTAGATCGATGTCACGTCAAAAAAAAATTAATTTTTCATGGGGATGTGAGAGCACAACAAGGTGACAACAATAAATAATATATTTTCCTTAACAATCATAAAGCATGTAGGTGACCAAATACATAATTTCCTTTTTGTTACTTTTTAACATACAACACAATATTATGATGCTCATAAAATGGAATATCTCCCATACCTGGTGAACAATCCCCGATCCAGGTGGCACAACAAGCATGTTGTGGAAGGCACTAGAACCCCACTTGAGAAAGGCAAATCTCTCATTGTTTCGACGGAACTCAAGTTCCATATTAGCCCGCACTGCATTTTCGGATCTTGCCACATCAACCTGAACGGAGTGATCAATAACAAGATCTACAGGGACCTGCATGTATGACCAATCCACATCATTACATAAAATCAGATATATATCCACATAAATTATCGAAACACCAAATAAAAGGTGTGATCGGCAGTGTTATTAAAGAAAACTTTCGAGCAAAAGCAATTTCTGCCAAAACACTTAAAAGACACTTTTATAAAAAACCCAATAAGAGCATTTTCATTAAGTATTTCAAATGCTTTTTTAATCTAAAAAGCACTGCCTAAACAAGTGTCTATGTAGTATTTCTATAAAATGAACTCTAAGTGCACTTATTATACTACAAGGCACTTTAGTTGATTTTCAATCCAAGTATCCAACACTACAAAATAGACAAAAAAATATTTATGACTGTTAAAGTAATTTCATCATCATCAAAAACATTCCCATACTCATTAAATTTTCCTTAAAGATATTTACTAGAATGTTGCCAGCATTATTTTTAATAGTCATAATGTTTAGTGTCTATTTTGTGTTGTTTAATTGAAAATTGATCAGTATACATTTAAAATAAAAAATATACTTGAAGAGCTTTCAGTAGATGCTTGTTTAGAGAGCATTTGTTGGATCAGAAAAGCATTTGTTAGATTATTTTTCTTTCTTTTTTTTTTCCAAATCACGTCTGCAAGTGCTTCTGCAGAAACCACTTCTGCTCAAAAGCTTTCATCAAAAAAACTCCCACACACACTAAGTTTCTTCCATGATATTCATGCACAAAAGCACACTCACCAATGGGTTAATCTTATTAGAATCACCACCAAGATTGTTCATTGCATCCCGCATACAAGCAAGATCAACAACAGCAGGAACACCAGTAAAATCCTGAAAACCAAATACCAACAACATGTAAGATCCCAAACAACCAACAAACACATCAGCAGACAAACTTCCAGCTAGAAATGCTATTGATATCTACCTGAAGAAGCACTCTAGCAGGCTTGAACGGAATCTCCACTTGCTTCGGTGAGCTGTTCTCCCAATCAATAATCTTCTCAACATCCTTACTCTTAACTTGAAACTCATCACAGTTACGAATAGCGGATTCTAGCAGTATCCTAATGGAGTATGGAAGTTTCTCTGAGAAGCAACACAACCACCTCTCTTTTATCAATCAAATTACCATAAGCTATGCACAGAAACTGTAAGCAATCAACTTTCCACTAAGTATCATCACAGCCTAATCAAACAATTAGACTTCAAAGAATCCACTATGCTCAATCATCTAACTGATTTTCCTGCATTTTCTCGGCAACCATACAGAAACACTATAAAACACAACCAAAAAAAAAAAATAAAAAAACACAACCACATACGAACACCTCTGTTTTAACAATCACATTAAAAACCATAAACTATTTGCACAGAAAGTACAAATAACTAATCAATTTTCCACTACACAGCGTAATCGAACAATTCAACTTAAAAAAATCCACTAGACTTCATCATCAACAAATATAAATAATCACCTAATTCATTTTCCCACGTGTTCTCAGCAACCAAACAAAAACACTATAAAAACAAAACAAGAAACAAAAAACAATCACAAACTGCATACAGACATCTCTCTCGTATCAATCACATTACAAAATGACAACCTATTTCCACAGAAAATATAAACAACTAATCAATTTACCACTACACAACCTAATCGAACAATTTCACTTTGAAGAATCCACTACACTAAAACATCAACTGATATACACAATCATCTAACTAATTTTGCAGCATTTTCTCGGCAACCAAACAAAAACAAAATACAAACCGCATACAAACACCTCTCTCTTATCAATCACGTTACAAAACCACAACCTATTCACACACAAAACATAAACAACTAATCAATTTTCGACTACACAACCTAATCGAACAATTCAAATTCAAAAAATCCACTACACTACACTTCATCATCAAATATAACACACTCATCTATCTCATTTTCCCGCGTTTCTCAGCAACCACACAAAAACACTATAAAAACATAAACAAAAACATAGCAAAAAATCACAAACCGATTCGAGGATCGTTGAGAGCCGGCAAGCTATAGTATTTGCCGAATTCACCGCCGTCACGTCTCTCCAGCGTCTTCAATATGCTCTTGAATGGATTCTCAGTCGCTATCACATCAACATCAAAATCACAAAAATCAGAAAAAGAAAATAAAATAAAATAATAATAAACGAAGCCGTCTAAACTCAAAAACGAGTTCGTTTGACACGTCACGTAAAAAATTCCGATGATTTTTGAAAGAGCGAGAAATGATCGAAAACTGACCCATAGTGAGATGATTAGATTTCGCTTTCTTTTTTTTTTTTTTTTTTGGAATTTGGTTTTGTGAGATCTGGAGAGAGAGAGAGAGAGAGAGAGAGGAGAGTAGTAGAGAGATTTAAAAGGTCTGAGCAGTGAAAATAGACAGAGATGCGAAGAATTTTTAAGATATTCATTGCAAAAGCAAATGTCTGAAGACTGAAGTGATCACGACGCTGACGTGGATGCCATTTCAGGATTCATTACTAGACTTGGATTTTTGATTTTATTTATTGTTTTTTTTGGGCCTTATATGCACGTGACTTCCACATACCCATGGATATGACCTGCCACACGTCAAAATTACTTAGAAATTTTTCGCGTGCTGACATTAGGAACGCCGTGCTTAACTAGCCAATTTCATCCCATACACACTGTCAAACAAGTGTATAGCGCTATTGCTACAAATCCAAGACTGTTGCTAAAACATAGTCTACCGTACACCAATATAGCCTACCATCTCTTGCCTCCTTGCACACTACTTGCTGGCTGTCAAGCAACTCATACACACATTGCACACTCTAGGTCATATATCCTTAGCATAACATAAATAAACAAGAACAACAACAATTATAGGGGTCCTCCCCCAACCCAACTCAATTTTATTGTTTAAATTGAGAATCAATACAAAATTTGTTCATAGGTTTACAGCAACAACTTATGGTCTCTCTATCATATGCAGCACAATTGAGCTTTTATACAATGGCAGTTGACAAGCCCAACTGCATAGCTTTGTTGGCACCAACCAACCCTTAACACAAAAGCAATGATAGGAAAAACTACCTCATAAGTCTCTACGAACTTCTTGATCCAGATGAAAACATGTCATAACTACTTGATAACT